>JACEFZ010001626.1:0-30000 GCA_014155875.1 Cepaea nemoralis | reverse complement strand
AGGGCAATAGAGTAGGAAGGAATAACAGGAGACAGCCAGTGCTTAATGAAGACAGAAGACGATATGATTCCACGTATGCAGCTGGTTACGATGAACCAAGACCCGATGTCTATAAGGTAAAAGGCGGTGAAAGGAGAGGTAATGGTGAAATGTCGGACTTGTATAGATGTTATGGATACGGAAATGGGCCTGAGAGAAACCTTTCTAGGAAACAATGGAGCTGGCCATCCTATAGTGTGACTGCTAGAAAAAGACGTGACGAATGGTTTGAGCAAAGACAGAGACAGTATCTGAAGTCAGGCTCGAAAGACAGGGTAGAACACACAAATAAGAATTCAACGGCTCCTAAAGTGCTTGCCAGTATTAGGACTGGACAGAAATTGTTACTGATAAAGAAAATAGATCGAGAGACACAGACGCAAACATGTAATACAATGGATAATAGTACGCAGACTCAAGTGGACACTGTATAAACGGCTAGAAAAATAGCAAGAGTTAGTCAAACCAAAACAGTAGAAATTGTAGAATCAGCACAAGTGAAATGTGAAAAGGTTGCGCCAGTCAAAATTAAAGAGAATGTTCCGGCAGAACGTAAGCCAAGAAACACCAGGAAGAAAGTTAGAAAAAGTGTTAAAGCTAGATCTGCAAACAGTATGTTAGTAAATATAGGAGATTATACGACAGATGGCTCAGACTCCTCAGAGTTGGACATAAATTATATACCCGACCGAAGTACGAAGGGTGGTAACAGAAATGAGAATACCAGAGGTGCTAGTTTGGATTACAAAGATGTTGCTTCCTTTTCTACAGCATATACTAAACAGGCCGATGGAACAACTATAGGTAGCGAGTATTCGGAGGACGAGATAGGAAGATATGTACAATACGGTACGTGGACGGATACGACAACCGAATAACCACAAGGAAGGAATGAAAGAAAAAATGTTGGTAAGAAGAAATGTAATAAGGAGATGGCAGGAATTTATATTAACCCGACGTATACAGAAGATGACGCGAGGAAGCTCAGGGAATATATGATGTTGCGACCACAATATTTTACAAGAAGCTCTAGGTAGTAAGACGAAGAAGTAGATCATTATTGTAGGAGACAATCTGCTATGATTAGAGCTGAAAAGTTGCGTGAGAATTGACTGCAGGTGACGGGTTGAGGGAATCTATGGACGGTGTAGGATTGGGTGATGAGGAGGTTAATGAGAAGTGAGTGAGTAGTCGAGTATCGGAATGATCTGTCTGGTTATGTTGTAGATACGTAGGGATGTCCTTGCGTGCGTAAAAGTGTAGACAAAGATGTGTTCGTCGCGCTGTCTACAGAGTGAAGAGTGGAGTTTTGAAACGTCGTCTGGTTGGAATGCATGGATAGAACGATGTCAGGTTATTGGTAATATCGCATGGATGTACAGGGCGGTTGGTATATCTCAGACTGGAAGCAGTGTGAAAGGATATATTTCATAGTTGAAAGGAAATTGCGTAAGAATCACCGAGGGGGTGCACTGTCTGAGCGAGCATAATATACGAGTGATAAAAGGAAAAAGTGGACGGTACGCTTATGATGAGTGGAGTGTGTTTGATTGTATTTCCGAGGAGGCAGGGTGTTGGGTGTCGGAGTGGCCGGTTATGGAGGATTCGATAGAACAGAGAATGTCATGTGTGCATGCCTTGTGTTTGGTTTGTGGTGATTGGAGAGTAGATGAATTGGAGTTTGAGGCGTCCCTTGTCCGAAGTGGCCAGATGGAGTGGGATGCTCACGTTGAGTGATGTGTGCTGCGGCAGTTGACATAATGTAAGGCTGATACGGTAGGCTGGTTATGAATGTTGATTACTAGAGCTAATGTGTTGTTTGAGTCGGGTTGGCTCTGAGCTTTTGAAAGAGAGTGAATGAATGAGAAAAGTTGAAATAAGAAAGTATTTGGATTGTGAAAGTCCTGTGGCAGATATTGAATTAATGTTTTGGTTGTCGTTTCATGAAGCAGATCCGGTATCGTTTGGTAGAGTTATGTCGAAGTGAGATTGCCTGATACAGAGGTCTCCCAGTTTTTATAGAATTGATCAAAGTTTTGCCTATTTTCAATTCGAGATGCTGTGTATTTCATTGTTAGTTCTATAACTGGATCTAATACGAATTAATATCTTAAGTTTATGTGACTGTGGTTTAGTGAAATGAGGATTTCTTTGATAAATGTACGGTAAGGTCATTCAATTTCGAAACCTACCAATTATCGATTAACGACAACGTGTGTAAACCATGCTTGACTAGCGCGTGGTAAGTCGCCAGCACACAATATCGCAACAAACGAACATCAACACATGACTTCAAATAGCCCGCGGTGCGTCTAGACTACAATGAGTTCGCTGCATTCTTCAAACGGGTTTGATAACATGATGCAGTAATGTCATCTATAGGAGAGGCCTCTCTGGAGGTGACTGGTGTTAAAACAAGATCCGGTTTACGATCGGCTGTGAATAAACCATACACACTAAACAAAGAGAAGGCGGTGAAGACCAAGCTAGCCAGGTGTGCGAATCCAGTCGACCGAGTCATCCAACACACCAACTCCGGCCAATGTGTTACAGTATCCTTTAACAATACACTCCATTATGAGGCATTTCGAACGTGCCTCATCAATTATTACAAGCCTGAACGAATCCAACACAGACAAGATAGAAGCGGGGCCTACGTGGAAGATCTGATTACGACGCCAGTCCTTACAATACATTTATATCACTCAAAGAACAAGTTACTCGCTCAGGGCAGCGTTGAAAACATTAAATCTTGGCTAAAATTAGACTTTATCGAGCTGGAGAACTCAATACTTACATTCACGAGTAGAGACATATCAAAGACACAAGATATCATCAACATGCTCGTCTCGAGTGAAGACTCAGAATCTACACAGCCCACAACTACAGCTGTGGACATCACAGCAGACAATGTTTCTAAACTAACACATACAATGAATGAACAGGACAATACCATCAACACGAGATCACCTACCCCATCAGTACTCTTGGCCATTGAATATCCAATGGAGCACCTCCAAAACAACGTTGAGACCAACGTAAGAGTAGCAGAAGAAATACCAGCCTTAGATAACACGCCAACTATCAATGGACAATCGTGCGATTGTCATAGGCGCATTGAGGTAATAGAGCAATCCTTAAAGGCGCTCACTGCTACTGTTACTGCGAACATTGCAGCTAACAGCAAGACCAGCAGTGACTACACTGCTCTCAAAGAAGAAATCACGCTCCTGAGAGAGGAAAATCTGTTGCTAAGAAAAACAATAGAAACTTTACAGCACGAGTCCTCCACCAACTCAACTGAACAAGCGTGTAACTCCCAAGCAGCTGTATCAAATTCGAAGAATCTTGAAGCCCAGTTTCACCAAAAACAAGACGCGGAAAAAACCTCAACGTGCAGAGGAAGATAAAACGCTACAAGCAGTCTATCCCATTGGTGTAAAGATAAGCAACAGATTCGAAGTGCTTCAAGAAAATTCGTCAGAAAACGTACAGAGCTATAGTGCACTGTCAACAGACAACACACGCCTCCAGGAAACACAGGGAGAGTCACATGGGGATGTACAGACTGCTGCTAAATGGGAGAAACAACGAGTAAGGCGTACTGACAACCAACATGTGCTGACAGCACGACCCGACTGTACACACATTATAATAGGCGACTCTCTAATGAAAGGTCTATACAGCGACCGGATGGCTACTACAGACAAAGACATTGTGTCCATAATTCCATTGCCTGGGGCTGGTGTTGACCGGCTAACAGACAAGATTAGGAGGTTGGCTGTAAATCTTAATGTAAAAAGGGCAAGCGTCCATATTGGTATCAATGACACCATGAACAACCAGCAAATCACAACATCTCAACTGCTGGCGCTCTTGAACGGATTACGTCACACTTTTCCTAACTCGTCCATTTTCTTCTCCTCCATCATATCACCGAGTTATGGATTCCAGCGTCGTCTAGCTGACATAAATAACAACATATTGCAGAAGTTTTGTTCTCACAACAACATACAGTTTATCAACAACACACCGGTGTTTACTTCACAGTCAGGAGCACCTAAAAAGCGACTTTATAAAGAT
Source organism: Cepaea nemoralis (assembly GCA_014155875.1). Taxonomy (NCBI): domain Eukaryota; kingdom Metazoa; phylum Mollusca; class Gastropoda; order Stylommatophora; family Helicidae; genus Cepaea; species Cepaea nemoralis. Next base: position 25,878 of record JACEFZ010001626.1, on the reverse strand, counting down.
CAAGTGCATTTGTCTACATTGGGCACCAGCTTGCTCGCCAAAAATCTTAAGTACCCTGAACGTACACAACCTACATCCAATACTGGATCGCGTAGGACACTTTTAGCTACACCACCTCAAACTCAAGCCAGACGATATACTGCCGCCACATCAAGTACCAATAAGCCAGAGGAGAGCAGACCACTCATAACTACGACACCTGATATCCAAGCCAGACGGAACATTTCCATCACACCAAATCCGTACAATACGCCTTCTTACACGCAGGAGGGTGATAATTATGAAGATACGTTCCCTCTTCTTCACAGCAAGGATCAATCCAGTAGTAACAACAACGTGCCACCACAGCCTCCTGTTAGCCACGAATCAGAGCCTGTAGTTGGAAGTCGTTACACACCCGTGAGAAATCAACAGTATCCACTCCATTGTAACCCAGAGTTGTTATACCTCACACGGTTTAGCCCAGCTTCACTTCGGCAGGCATTTATGATGTCGCTGTACCAAGGACCAACACCGCCTGGTATTTACTAGCAATTGAGCACAAAGCAACACCGGATCTCGGTACAAGAAAGAGCCTCTCCTAGAAAGTTTATGCGCATACTTGGTTATTGATTTATATAGCAACGTATTAGATTGTACGTGGCTGTAAAAATTGACTCGTATTGAAGTCACAGAGATTGACACTTAGATATCTTTTATAATACTTGTTATCGCCTTAATACTCTGAGTGAGGGGGTCTTCACTCCCCCGCTTTAAACAGAGACATTGACTTGTATAGTCATTTATTGATTCTTTTGGATAACAGTTGGTACTTAGCTTGTGAAGTAGTTTTTTCAAGTTAATTATTTGTTGTATGTTCTTTAATTCGTTTTGTTCCTTGTTTGCATTATATTCGTTGGTCTAATTAGTTATATCGTTATAATATTGTCATTTACTTATCCATTTGTATTATTGATAGTTTGTAAGTTAATGTAATTGTGATTTTTTTTTATGATCTTGTATTTTTGCTTAACTTTGACTAATTTACACTTTCTTCATGGATGAAATGTTTGTGAAGTGGCAACACTGGCTCAATAAGTCAGGAATACGCCTTGGACACTTAAACATTTGCAGCTTATTTAACAAGCTACCAGAGTTATCTTCTATTCTTAATCAAAATTTTCATTTATTCGGCCTGAGTGAAAGTAGACTTAATGATAAAATTTCAGATGAGGACATCTCTATTAAAGGGTACAAAGTTTTTAGAAGGGATCCCCGTAGGAAACAAGAGACCGGCATAATAACCTATGTTTCTAATTTACTAAATGTTCACCGTAGGCTAGACTTTGAAACTTGCGAAATAGAATGTATCTGGTTAGAGCTAAAACTTCAAAACCGCACACCCCTGATAATTGGCTACCTTTATCGAAATCCCAGTGCTGGACACGTCTGGTACGAAAACTTCACTACCATGATGGATGTGGTTTTCGCTTCTGGGAAGGAAATTATACTACTCGGAGACTTTAACATTGACACCAACAAATCCAACATAATATGGGGAAATATAATTGCATCATACAATTTCCAACAAATAGTACAACAAGCTACTAGAGTAACAAAGTCATCTTCGACAGTCATAGATCACATTTATGTAACTTGCTCAGACAACATCATAGAATGCACCGTACCCAATTGTGCAATGAGCGATCACTACCCAATATGCTGCACGTGGTCTAAAAAAGGAATTAAAATTCCTAAACATAAACACATAAGTGTAAAATATAGAAGTTACAAAAATTTCAACCAAAGCACATTTTTACAGGACTTGCTCATTTCACCTCTAGACAATGTTTATCAGCTTCCTGACCGGATGATGCTCTGGAATTCTGGATGAAAACCTTTATTGATGTTTTTGATAGACATGTGCCAGTCAAGGAAGTTCGAGTAAAACACCACGTCAAGCCACCTTGGATCACCCAGGAAATACTTAAAAATTATGAGAGACAGAGATAAAGCACATAAAAAGCGGGATCTCGATGCATACCGTACACTTAGAAATAAAGTTCAATATAACATACGACGGGAAAAGAAACTTTACTTTAAGAACTTAGTAATGGATAAAACAAATAGTAAGGATATATGGAAAGCAATTAACACCTTGACAAACAAGTATAACTTCCGAAATTCTTTACCTTCAAATCATATTACATGCGACCAATTCAGTAATTTTTTTCAAACTGACATAAACCAGTTGAAGGCTTCAATACCTAATTCTCCTTGCAACTTATCTTTATTGTCATCGTTTTGCGAGAATAGATGCTCCCGCGATATTCTTTCCGACATACCGCTAATGACAATCACTGAAGTATTTGCTTACCTCAGTAACCTAAAAAACACAACCTCATCTGGGTTAGATGGAATCAGCAACCGGATTCTCCGTTGTGCTGCGCCAGTGATCTGTACATCACTAAACCTATGTATATAATCAGTGTCTAACCAAAGGCCACTTTCCATCAGCTCTCAAATCGCTTAAAGTGTACCCTCTTCTTAAATCTGGTTTCATTGGACCAATGGTCTCCCGAACAATTACAGACCCATTTCATTACTATCATCACTATCTAAGCCACTAGAAAAACACATCCATAAAGTAACATTACAGTATTTAGTTCGCAACAAGCTTATTGTTGACAGCCAATCAGGATTTCGACCAAAATATTCTTGCCATACGGCCCCTAACAAACATGATAGAAAATTGGCACCAGAATATAAACAACAACAGTCTATGTGGAACTGTGTTTATTGATTTCAAGAAAGCATTTGATATGATAGACCATGTATTTTAATTAAAAAACTCGAGACAATGAAAATTGGCCTTAATGTAGTCACTCTAATATCATCTTTTCTATCAAACAGAAAGCAAGTAGTATCACATAATAAATCTCTGTCTCAAACCACTACCTTCAATATTGGAGTACCGCAAGGCTCTATTCTTGGCCCTCTATTATTTGCCATATATATTAACGATCTACCTTTGCATCTTTCGTCGTCCTGCGATCTATTTGCAGATGACTGTACGGTGTACACAAACGCTGAAGACTGTATTTTACTGGAGTCGTCTTTACAACAAGAATTAAATCATGTAGTTAAGTGGAGCTATTCAAACCGTATGCAAATTAACATCACTAAAACAAAAGCAATGTTATTAACAACTAGACAAAGACTTCAAACTCTAAGCTCACACACACCACTTCAACTTCACATCGATAACATGCCAGTAGAAAGTGTAATTGAGCACAAAACATTAGGCCTAATCATTGATAGAAACCTAACCTTTAATTCCCACGTTCAAGCGCTTATTAAACAAACAGCGAAAAAAGTCTACCAACTCGCCAAGATTAAAAACTTCCTTAATGAGGACACAAGGAAGCTATTCTATACTTCTCATATACAGACACACTTTGACTACTGCTCTACAATCTGGGACGGTTGTTCTAATTCAAACACCAAGCGACTTTACTCACTCCAGAAACGGGCCATGAGTCTAATTTATAGCAAACATTTATCTGACAATCCTAGCCTGTATAAACGCCTTCAGTTACTACCATTCCGCAAACGCCTGCTTTTCAATAAAGCTAAACTAATTCACAAAATCCTGCATCGGAATGCCCCAAATTACCTTTGGCCATTGTTTAAATATAATGCTAGACACAGTAAACGTTTAAATATACTACACATTCCGAAGCCTAGGATTGACTTATACAAAACAAGCTTAACGTACTCTGCAGCTCAGCTGTGGAACAATCTTCCACAAGAAATCAAAGACATCACCAATCCCTATTCATATAATCGCAAATTATTCGAACACTATCTCAATACGGATTACCTTCCCCCTTAATAATTGAGATAATAATAATAATAACAAAACCCTAGTATAACAGCCAATCCCCTTTTTGTAGGCCAGTATATTCCACACGGCTAATAACAAGTGTCAGACCATTATCTAGTATTACTGTGTCGTGTATTTTTGATGTTTGCATTTTGCCCATGCCTTTATAATGCATATCTTTTATATTGTTGCTGTTCTTTGTTAGCCTTGAATGATGTGTGAATGAAATAATGTATGAAAGAGAGTGATAGAAGGGCAGAATGTTAGACGGGCCTGCGTGCCCAATTCTTAACCCTTTGAAAATAAAGTTTGTTCGTTCGTTCGTTCGTTCATCGAAGTGAGATTTGTTGTGAGAGGCTGTTGTTAAATGTGATGATGATGGTTACTGTTGGCCAGATGCGTTTCTGGTTGCTGTTTGGTTCGAATGTAGTCCGAGGGATGCGAGAGGTGTGACTGCCAGCGCAGTATACTTGAATGAAGTTAAGAGGGAGTTGAGTGTAACCTTGGGTTGTTGTATCGGACGAGAGATGAGCACTTGATAGAGATTAGTGATGTGGGAGAATAGAACATTTGTTACGTCAGCTGGACGAGAAGACTCGATTTACGAGAATGTTGTTATGAGGTAGAAATTGTGATAGTGGTTAGCATACGTTCAGAGAAAAACAGATAGGCTGGATTGCGCTTATCTATAATAGGTTGGAAGTGATTGTTAACTTCCAAAGAGTCTGATAAAAGTGTCATTTTTGGTTAGTAACTTTTGTTGGGGCTATATAAATTATTCGGCGTTATATTGGGAAACTCTGTCAGTAGAAGAGACAGAAATGGTTGATTTGTGTTGGTTGTTTTATTGCTTTATATATAATTAGTCCGTAATTTTGTCTTGGGTATAAATTAGCCATTATTTTATTATGTATATTATTTTGAATAATGTCAGGGGATAAACGATGTTTGAAAACCATGGGGGTTAATGTATTGTTTTGATTTGTGCTGTGTCTCCATTTGCTCATGATTTATAGTTTCAGTTAAGTTGTCTTGTTTAGTGTTGACCTATTAGTTCGATATGTTATTTTGACTTATAATTATCAGGTTGTATTATTTTGTTCTGAATTTTAGTATTGTTCAGTTACGTTGAATTAAGGGTATAGTCAGGTACAATAAGACCTAGGGTTGGGTACATCTCGCCGATATAGAAAGAAATTACGTTCATAAAGGGAGACATATTCGCCTTGTTAGTAGTAAGTTTAGATAAACATGGAGTGAGTGCCATGAGCTTTGACGTGTAAATTTTGTAGTGACTGTGGTTGAAAAATAACTAGAAGATCAGCTTGCAGGTTTTTAGAAGAAGTAGACGTGGTTAATGCTTATAAATAGTATTTAAAGGTGCTGCGTTAGTCAGCGTTAATAGGAACATACATGGACTGAGTGCCATGTTTGGAATGTGAGGGGTTAGTTTAACTGAGGGTGGCCAGAGATGGGGCTGTGGATATCAGCACATATCATAATGGGCAAGGACTAAATTAGATAAGTTCATAACAAAGGAACGATGAATACCAGGGATGTTTAAGAGAGATACGATAATAGGAACACATGGACTAAGTGTCATGTTCAGAATGTGGGGGGGGGGGGGTTGTTTTAGTCTGGAGGGTGACCATAGATGGGGCTGTGGATATCAGCACAACTTAGACTGGTCGAAGGTTAAGTGCAATGAATGCCAGGGGGTAGTAGTTATGTTCATGATAGATGAACAATATTATTATAATTGAGTGCTGTGGTTGCAGCATAACTCAAGATAGTTATAGCTTGAATGTCAGGGAGTAGAAGTTCTGTTCATAATGTATAAACAGTAATATTATTTTTGGAGCGCTGTGGTTACAGCGAACATGGATTGAATGCCATAAAGTGTGTGTGAAAAAAGGAAGGTCCGTGATATGTGGACAAATAAAGAATAAAATTGATTGCAGAAGATACTGATATATTATAGGATAGACAGAGTGGACGTTCACAGACATGAGGTCAGTGGTAGTATTTTTTGTTGCTGTAGATACGGCATAAATTGAGAAGTTTGAGGTGTTAGGAGATAATGCTGAGGGTTTCAACTTATGCCTTGAGTGTCATATTTTAAGCGAGCTTCAGAGATATGAGGAAGCTGATATGAAGTGTATCCCTGATTTGCTGGAGCGATGTATGCAAGGGTCAGAGATTAGGTTTAGTAGGTGATGTTTAAAATGTTGGATGAGTCTTTGAGTAGTAAGGCCCACAATGGACCTTTTGATTGCATTCTCGGGATGTGTTTTGTGGATGACATTATATTTCGAGGTTGCTATGACTGAGGCAACGTTCAGAGCCATAAAATCAGTGGTATCTGTAATAAACGGACGTTTGGAGGCGGTTTTAGGTTGCTAGGTTACTGTTGGTGGCAGTATAAAGTAACTGGGAGAAATAGATTAAACGTTCGGAGCCATGATGAACTGGTTAATACAAGAGATATTAATGATATTTTTGCGGTTATTGCTGTGAATATATAAGAGATATGTGAGAGATATGTATTTGTTTTTATTTTTGACTTTGCTGCGTAAAGTCTCAGGGCGACATGGTGGGGTAAATGTGAGTATGGTTTTGGCGAGGAAGAGTTCTTGTTATTTGTTCTCCGGTGGCCACCGATTCTTTGTCTTCCTATCGTGTGTTAGTTTGAATGGCTTCAAGATGGTTGAATTTGGAGAATTAGTAATGCTGAGGTAGACATGTTGATGATGATGATAGAGAGTATAAAGTGTTTTGAATTTTTATGATATACGGGTACAGGATGACAATAGAGGTAAAATTAGAATTTAATGAGGATGTAAGCGGATTGCTTGTGATCTTACAGAAGTGAAGAAGAAGTATTATAAAAAAAGGTCCACATATATGGTCGGGTGTTATAATGATCAGAAGAACTAGCAGTTATCTAGAGGAAGGGAAGTACATGTTTAGAACTTAGTGTTTAACTAGAGAAATATTGGATACGGGTATAAGGGTATAAGACTTTTCGGGGAAAAGTCTCGTTGAGGGTAGATAGGAATATAACAGAGTGTCACTGTTAAGGGGATTAGATGGGCGTGCAAGGGGAAAGGGTTTAGCATTCCATGCACGCGTGAGCACCCCGCTGAAATGTAACTAGGGACGCCCATGCGCTGACATAAGGGCAGCGAACAGATGAGTTACCATCGAGCAGTCCTAGGGAGAGGTCGTGTAAAAGTCGTCATCTAGAATGTTAATTGGGCTAGACCTCTGTTGTTTATCTACAATGTATTCAAAGTGGATCGTTATCCTGAGCCTGTAATAGTGAAGTCACTCCAATAAACGCTATCTACCGAGACTGCTGGAGTTATGTTGTCTCTGATGCCATCGTCTTCATTACCTCGCTGTACTGTTACAGAAGCTAAATGTGTTCAGTATTATCACCCTACATAATATTTTTGGCAAGGTGCTGGAGACGATTGTCGCTTTTAAAATTCACGATCATTTAGAAAAGGATGAGCTGCTCCCGAAAGGTTTGGGAAGTTATCGGCCAGTGAAAAATACGTGGTCAAATGCAGATACTTTTGACTATGATGTTTATGAAGAGTTCTAAACCATAAATTTTCATAACGATATGAACATCTGCCATTAAGAAAGCAATGGCAAACTATTTAAAGTAACATTACCTACGCAATTACAAACAGCTAATAATTGCATGGGTGAATGCGGCGTCCTGTATACATTAAAAAGACATGCAAGTAACTTAACAATAACGTAGGAAAAGCTAGCCACTCAGGTCAGATACTAAACAAATGTGTCTACAACACTACCGATCATTTCGCTACTGTAATAAAGTCAATGATAATTGATGAACATCAAAATGTCTACAACACTGCCGAGCATTACGCTATTGTAATGAAGTCAGTGTTAATCGGTGAACATCAAAATGTCTTCAACACTGCCGAGCATTACGCTATTGCAATGAAGGCATTGATAATCGGTGAACATCAAAATGTCTACAAAACTGCCGATCATTACACTATTGCAATGGATTCAATGATAACCGGTGAACATCAAAATGTCTACAAAACTGCCGATCATTACACTATTGCAATGGATTCAATGATAATCGGTGAACATCAAAATGTCTACAAAACTGCTGATCATTACACTATTGAAATGAATTAGGTGATAATCGGTGAACATCAAACTGGTAAAAGGATGACCGCTTGACCGAATTGATGAGAATGCTCGCTCTTAAACTTCCGGTTTGCTGAATACGAAGTAACGGTTTCAACCCCTACCTCTATCAGTTGAACTAACATGTTGACTTCTCGTCCTTGACATGGGGGCGTAAAGTACAAGTTCCTCCGATGTCAGCGCGGTTTCGTCTGATGCGAGGGACACTGGTAAATAGGCAAAGCTAGTCGACAGACAAACAATATGTCTAGCGTTGACTACTCTTGACTTAAAATGAAGCGAACGAAAAATAAATTATAAAGCACATGCATGTTATTTTATTTAATTACATTTATTAGATCTTTTTCATAACGAATATACTACATAGTGACAGGTGTTTTCTGTGCTTGGTGTATTATTCTGAATAAATGTTAAACATGTGGCTGAGTCAAAAGTAGGCGTCCCAGTGAGATTGTGTAATAATAAAATGACCACTAGGCACTTTTCTAGACACATGCCTGAAATCAAGGGAATTAACTGTGGTTATAATGAACTATTGGTTGAGAAAAAGAGTTCCATCGCTTATTTTCATTGAATATATAACTTTAGACTAGACCAGGGGCCATCACACTATGGCCCGCGGGCCGGATCCGGCCCGCGACGTAATTTAATCCGTCCCGCCGATGGTACTCGAACTTTCTTGAGATAACGTATGGAACACGAGACATTGTTATGCAATTTAATGTAAATATTATGTGTAGAATAATAGGAGATCTTCACACACGCGGAGACATCCTGGCTGCTATGTGTCTTAAATTTACTATTTTCAATTATAAATTATTGTATTTAGATATTCTTATTTATTGAAATGTTTGCTAATTTAGCGCCATCTCAAGTCTTTCCCCGGCTCGTGATAGCGCTCTGACGTTACCGTGGTTTCCATGGCAACACACACACACACACACACACACATACACAAACACACGTAGGCGTTCATGGCTCTCCACAGATCTCGGTCTTTGGTGTTATGGATCAAACCTGCTGATGATATTCCTCCATGCCACCGTCTCAATCCATCCAGCCTCATTTCTCTTGGTCTGCCACTGCCTCTCTTCCCCTCGATCTTTCCAGTTGTCACGATGTTCTCCAATGTCTCTCTTCTCATCACATGACCAAAGAAAGCTGTTTGTCTCTTTCTTATTGTTGTATATAGTGTTCTAGTTTCATTATCCTCTTTCAGGCAATCGTTGTTAGTTCCTCTGGCAGTCTAAGTGATTCGCAAGCATTCGTCTGAAATACCACATTTATGTTGCTTCTAAGTTCTTCCTAATTTGTTCATTGACATTCCAAGATGTACTGCAATACAGCACAACTGGTTCCATATAGCATTTCAGCACTCTCTTTCTTACATTCATTGATAGTGACTTATTGCATAAGATACTCTTCATTTTCTGAAATGCAGCCTTTGCCTGCCCTATTGTGCTCTTAATCTCTGTTGTACATCTTCCCTCGTGTTATTACGAAAATATTATCCCCAGCTCAGAAGGTATTAATCGAGCTGGTCTCTAGGACAGTGTTTTTCAACCTTTCTGCTAGAGCAGATCCTTACGCAAATGTTTACGTTGCTCAAGGAACTCTGTGCGATTATCCAAGTGTCTGTACTACTTTATGTAATAAACCAGATGGGCAGAAATGTTGCATTTAGGCGATTTCGCCGGTCTGTTTTGGAGGAACCCCAGGCTGCCACTCGCGGAACCCCGGTTGAAAAGCTCAGCTCTAGGCTGTTTATTTAGGCTGGAACTATTTATATATTTTGTAAATCTCATTATGAGATATATTCTATTACCAAATTACCTATAAACTTTATATAAACTACATGTACGAACAATGGTTACCGGCTGTTGCTGAATTGGCTGATTTGTTTTTCGGTTCACGAGTGCATTTTTCAGGAGACTCCTGGGAGTCGATGCTGGAGCTACGGAGTTCGTGCTTTGTGCGGCGCTATCGGAGGGTGGCCCTGTGAAGAGACCGAGCCATGTGAGAAAACCCTGGCCAATGAAGTCTTTCTAGTGACTGCTGATTCCATCAACGATGAACTGTAATTTTCGTGGATGACTTTTATGTTGGCATTCTGGCGGCGACAGTATGCACAGTGTACCCATGCAGGCTGTTGGCTTGCCAAGACGTCTGTCTGTTCCACTTGTCACATTGAACAGTGAGGAGCATTTTGTGGGATATTCACTGGCACGGGAACGGAGCATAATGGGGACGACCCGTTGCCGTGAAGTTGGAACCTCGACTAACTAACTAACTTTGGTGATCCGTAGCTTCACCAATGACCCCTAGTCCACTCCTTTTCTCGTGTTTCAATAGGATTTTAATTATGTTTCTAATTCAATGTCTTTTTCATTTTCTGATCCCGTGTACTTCACCCTTCATTATGGCTACCAAGAAAAGAAAAAAGGACCCCGAGTGTCGCGTTTTCAATGAAGAATGGGGAGTAAAGTACTTCTTTGTGGAAACAAACGTCCAGAAAACCAGTTGCGCAATATGCAGTGTTGCCATTTTGAAAGAGTACAATCTTCGGCGACACTACGAAACAAAACACGCTCTGAGAAATATGAGTCCATGAAACGTGGTTTAGAAACACAAAGGAAAATCTTCACGAGAAAGTTTGCTGAAAATGAATCTGTTACTCGTACATGTTACAAAATAGTGCATAAGATGGCAGAATGAGGAAAACCGTTTACTTGTGACAACTTCATCAACGAGTGTATGCTGGAAGCAGAAACGACTTGTGTTCTGAGAAAGCCGATTTGTTTGGAACTATCAGCCTTTCGGCAAATTCAGTTGTGCAAAGCACAGAAGAACTTGGAGAGAACATAGTGATACAGATACGCGAGAAAACTAGGAGCTTGTTGTTTTATTCTCTGGCGCTGGATGAGTCTACTGACCTCTAGAGTACGTCGCAACTTCTCGTGTTCATTCGCGGTGTCAATTTGGACTTTCAGATAACGGAAGAGGTGGCAACCGTTTGCAGCATGTATGGAACAACAACTGGGAAAGACATTTTCATGGAAGAGCTAAATGTTTTGCAAGACTATAACCTTCAGTGCAATCAGCTTCGAGGTGTTAAAGTTGCTGGAGGAAAAACATGGCTGGGGTGAGGAAGGATCTGATGGGGTAGATCAGGACTCAGTTGGAAGATTTGCAAATTTCCGGGCGCTCTGTTCATGCACTGCATCATACACTAGCAAGTACTCTGTGGGAAATATTTAGATATTTCTTTTGTACTGAAGCCAGTCGTTTCTTATGTGAATTTCATTCGGGGACATGCACTCAGTCACTGCCAGTTCCATATTTTTCTTGAAGACATTGATTCTGAACTCTGTGACTTCCCTTATCACACATCAGTGAGGTGGCTTAGATGCTGTAAAGCCTTGTTTCGTTTTTACAAGCTCCGAAACGAAATGGATGTTTTCCTCACTGAAAAAGATAGAGCTGATCCACAGCTGTCTGATCCTACCTGTCTGCCAAATTTGTCATTTTTGGTCGATATCACATCTCACATAAATGAACAGAATTTGAAACTTCACGGAAAGACTATCCTCGTCTGTGATCTCCACAGAATCATCACAGGATTTCGAGAAAGCTGTCATTGTTTGAAGCACAACTGGAAGGAGAAAACTTTTCTCATTTTCAATGATTCAATGAGTTTTGCGCTACAATCACCGAAGATGTCAACCTAGATTTTCAGAAAACAAAGTTTTTCGTGACTTGAAGAAGCATTTGTGGACAGATTTTCAGATCTTGACAGAATTGAGACTGCCGTTCTTCTGTTCCAGAATCCGTTTCATTGTAACCTTGATGTGCCAGCTTAACTACAGTTGGAGCCCATTGGTTTGCAAGCAAATGACTTGTTGAAAGAGAAGCACATAGAAAGAAAACTTGTTGAATTTTACGCTGCTTACCTGATGTTGAGTTTCTGAAACTGAAGAAATTTGCCACTGGTATGGCATCAGTGTTTGGAACAACTTATGTCTGTGAGCAAACATTTTCAAAGATGAAGTATGTTAAGTCAACACATCCAAAGAGATTGACTGATGAACATTTGAAAGCAATTCTGTTGATTGGACGCAGCAATTGCAAACCAAACATTGATGATTTCTTGAAAGCCAAATATCAGTTTCACAAAACTCACTAACTTTTTTAGCTGCTTAGTTTGTGAAATTCGGATATGTGCACACTAGGTCTTATGTAACTATCTCTTCGCTAACGTCACCTTCTTTGATAACTTTTTTATTTAGTAAAAAAATATGTTGTTTGTCTTAGTTTTTGTGTGCATTGCACACCAATCACCCATGATTAACTTAATTTTTCGTCTTTTCCCCCCAGAGATTTCGTTCTGGCTTGCAAGTATAGTTAAAGTTAGTTTATATCCTTTACAGGGCATTTGCAATCAACACCAGCATTCATTGCTGTTGTTGATGTCTTGGCAAGTTTACGTTCAGTAGTTTGTCGTTGCTTTCTGAACGACCCGCACCCATACCATAGCGTAAAAAACAAACGCAAAGCAGTCTGCTGCCAAATCGTGCGCAGCTGTGTTTCGAACACGGGTATATGGGATTACGAAACGCATCCGTAAGACCTTCGTCATGGAGATCGACGCACATATTGTACAGAATGAGTATTCGGCCCGAGCTCGTCATTTTGTCAGTTATCCGGCCCGACATGAAAAAAGTGTGGTGTCCCCTGGACTAGACAAAAGGTGGTACGTAGAACATGTCATACTGGCTTGTTATTACAAGTAGTTGATCACAGTTTCGACGAGATTGTCCGTAGATGTTGTTATACGTGTGATTCTCAAAGTATAACAACCACATTCTGTTGAAAGTCGCTTCAGACAAAAGAAATATCAACAGTTGATGTATTCTGCATTTTTGCTATTGCAAATAGTATACTTAGTTTCATTTATGACCAACGACAATTCAACCATATTGTTGAATTGTAGCGACACCAACTGTTTAATGTAAAGGGCCATTTTGCAAGCATTTATTCATATTTGGGAATATCATTGTAGCTTCTTATGTTTATAGACCAAACGGGACACAATACGTGAGGTAGCTAATATCACACTGTACCCATTACAACGCAGAACCTTTACTGGTGCCCAGTTTATATTGGGCTGACCGCGGAGCCCATATATATATATATCATCAAATACCTTGCCGGCTGACATAGACGTTCATGGCTCTCCACATATCTCGGTCTTTAGTGTTCTGGATCTAATCTGCTGTTGACATTCCTCCATGCCATTGTATCAGTTCATCCAGCTTCATTTCTCTTGTCCGGGTGATGCTTCTCTTCCCCTTGATCTTTCCAGTCGTCATGATGTTATTCAATGCCACTCTTCTCTTAACTTGACCAAAAAGCTGTTTGTTTCTTTCTTATTGGTGTATATAATGTTATAGTTTCGGTAACCTCGTTCAGGCAATCGTCATTAGTTATTCTGACTATCAAAGGCATTCGCAACTTTCGTCTCAGGAACCCCATCTCTGTTGCCTCCAAGTTGTTCCTAATTTCTCCATGCACATTCGATGATTCACTGCTATGCAGTAAAACATGTTCTATATAGCACTTCAGCACTATATTTCTTGCATTCAATGATAGTGGAACATTGCATACGATACATTTCATTTTCTAAAATGTAGCTTTCGATTGCCCTATTCTGTTCTTAATCTTTGTTGTGCTCCATTCATCAGATGGTTTAAAGGCACTAGGTATTTAAAATTGTCCACATGGTTAAGGCATGCCCCTTCTATTTCCATTTCAAATGTTGGTGTCACCTTTCTCTTTGATGTCAACATTATTACTGTTTTCTTAATATTCAAGGAGTGTCCTTTCTTTGAATTCTCTGTTAATACAATGTTCAACAATTGTTGTAGATGTGTTGAATTATCCGCCACCAATACTGTGTCATCAGATTAGGGTATGTTTGTATTATAACCTCTCTCATTATTAATTCGCAATAAAAGGAGAAGAGATCCGGTTACAAAACACATCCATGTTGTACTCTTAGATTTGTGTGTTCATAGTTGTCTTCTTGATATTCAATTTTAATTAATGCTACTTTTTTCAATACACATCCCCTATTATTCTGAGATAATTCACTTTAATTTTGATATCTTCCAATATTTTAATAAGTTCATAATGAATACTTTACCAAATCCCCTTGTACAATATATTTGGCACACATATATGTCTTTCTGTGTCTCTGTTGGTCTTTATACTAATGCTCCTAATGTATATATTTCATTGTGTGTAATCTTTCCATCCACAAATCCATACTGTTATGCACCCATTGTCATGTTTTTCTTGTTATTCTCAGTATAATTTTGAGTAGAACTTAGTGACTTGGTTTATGAGGTTACTTGTACGAAAATGTGGCTATTCAATTTCTCCTGGTCTTTTTGGCATAGCTATAAATACAAATTTCAGCATACCACTTGGTAATTATCCACTGCTGTAAATATCATTCAACATTTTGGCTAATATATCTACTTCAAATATTCCTAGTACTTCTAATTCTTCTAGTGTGATTAATCTGGCCCAGGTGTTTTCTTTTCTTCATATGTTTGACAGCGTCAGCGACGTATTCTTTTAGAATAGGTGGGCCTTCTAAGTTACTTTCTTCAGTAAATTATTCCCTTTCTCCGTCATATAATCCTCTTATATACTAATTCCCTCCTCTTCATTACAATACCTTCTTCCAACAATTGCATTAGTGTTACTAATTTCAAACACCCTGTATCTACTTTTAGTTTTGATCCCTTGAGATCACTGATGTGTCTGTGTTTATGTTTTGTATTTTTTTTTTTTTTGCATATCCTTTACAGGACATCGCTGTCAACAGCAGCATCTTTCAGCTGTCTGTTGATTTCTTGGCAAGATTACGCTCAGTAGTTTGCCATTGCTTTCTGAGCGGCCGGCTCAGTATCCCGCAAGTCACCAGCGGGGGTCGAACCGCTCCCAGTTCTCTCCCGCTACAAGACTCTGCGTGATAAACGGGATTACGGAGAACGTGTTGTAACCCCTCAGCCAGAGAGACCGGCATGTTTTGTATAGTTAATAGAATTTAATAAATTGTTCCTGCACTGCTCGTATAACCAACTTTCTTTTGCCTTCACACATTTATCTCTTATTTCTTAATTTATCTTAGCATATTCGTGTTTGTTATTTTTACTCTGTTTTCTTTTGTTCATCAACTTTAAGATTCCTTCAGTCATCCACATTTTCTTAGATCTTTGGATTATATCCTGTAATATTCATTTGCTTGTTTGATGAATGGAGTCCATTTACATTCCCCATTGTTCATTTATACTTTGTATTTTAGCTATTGTATTGTACCTAATTTTCACAGTAACTATGTATTGCTCTTTAGTTCCTTTATCTGCCTTCAGAACATTTTTATTGAAAGAGTAGGTTGAAGTTCCAGAAGACATGACGGACTGGCACAATGTAATAATAACACTGGGTCGTGAGTGCAGGGAATGGGCAGTGGGCCTCACTGACCTTGAAGTGCAACAGCTGAACCAGTGTAACACACATCAAGGCGACATAGTCATCTACACCGATGGGTCAGTGGTGAGAAACAGACGTAGTGGTTGGGGTTTTATTGCAAAGGCTATTGGACAAGTCTTGAAATAGGCGAGTATGGCGAGTATGGCGAGTACGACCCCCAGCATGAGAATGGAGGTGGAAGCAGTAACAGTGGCATTCCGTTGGCTGGAGGAGACTACTGCAGCACACACTGTATTCATTACGAATTCAAGGAGTATGCTTAGTAAGGTGGAGAAAGGAATGTTTCGTTTAGAATGGCTATCGTCGCTTCAGAGGTCACAGATTGTGAAAATTGTATGGATATTTTGCCCTGGCCATGTGGGGTTGCGGGGGAATGAACAGGCTGATATGCTAGCAGGGAATGCAGCTCTTGGTAGTAGATTGCCTATGGACAACGGGAAGGTGGTCGTGCACTTGTGGAACCAGGTGGAGAAGGTGGAGGAACAGATTGAGAACCCATATGTGGAAAGAATGAGACTGCGGGGGATCGGCAGGGGTTCCTGAAGAATCTCTAAACTGAGAGGGAACACCAGGAGATCTTTTAATCAGACAGCGGTGGGAACGATTAGTCGCATGACTCTTCGCTGGCTGTTGAAAGATGGGACGGAGCACGCATGGGAATGTCCTGAGCGCAGTGATGTCGGTTCTTAACTCAACTAAACATTTTTATTACATCACATGTTCTTAATCACTGTTTTTTCCTCTCATCAATGTTCCTTTTATTTGTCCACATTGTGGTACCTTATCACCATTACAGTCAGCACCAGGCATTGCCTTAACATTTATTAATTCCATGGGTCATGTTCTATTGTATTGTGTTTTTTTTTAAAACCAGGTGTTTCCATTTAACATATCATTGATATTAGCCCATTCTATTAGTTTCTCTCATCTTTCATTTCTTGTACCTAAAACGTAATTCTCCACTACAACCTCCAGTTGTTCCTGTTTTACTGTTGCATTAAAATTTACTAGTATTGCATCTATTTCTTGTGATTTAATTTGAAACATCGTCATTTCTACTTCATCTAACAGTGTTGTATTTCTTCGCCATTACTGATTCTTGTTGTTGGGTATACTTGTCTAATATTTATTTCTCTCTCAAATAGCTCTATCTGAAATACACCAGTTGTCATTAATTGACCTGGCTGTGTTTGTGTTATCCAATAATGGCCCTACTCCTTTTTCGTGGGTATGCCCTCAATAATAAATTATTGTGTATTTATCCGACCCCTTCCATCTCATCTCACTTATGCCTAGGATATTCATGTTCTTTCTTTTGATGTCTCTTATAACATTATATAACTTTCCCAAATTAGTTAATGTCCTGACGCTCAATGTTCCTATTTTAAATGTATTTCTTATTTTAAATGTATTCCCTATTTCAAATTTATTCATTATATTGCCATCAGTTGCTGGGTGACACTCTGGTATCACCTATGGCCCATGACTATTCCTAGGACGAGGATGTCCTACGATAGCCATTAACGTCGTTCACTGCCTCTGTTGTATGATTAGTAATGCCATTTTCGGATTATAATGTGGTGGTTCTCCTGGCATTGCACATTCATATGGGGATCTTTTCCCACTGCCTTTTACAGCCACTTCCAACTGTTAGGACAAGTGAGTGTCCTGCTCTGATTAGCTTATCCCGGTGGATACTCGGTCACTATTTCTGTGATTGCTACATCGTAGTGTGTTTCCCATCATATACCACTGGGAGGTGCAGCTGAGATTTCACTGTCTGAAGTTATGGTCTAGGATGGTGTGGCATGTTGGGTAGAGAAGGTCAGTACCCACAAGTGCATCCCCCGTGATAAGTAACGCTAGAGAGGTAGGACTGATTTCCAATAGTGTGGGTATGCCACTGGAATGTGATGTGACACGAAAGGACTCATGATGTCTAGGGAACTCCCGAATATATTAAAGAACCACACTATTTTCTGTCCTTCCCAAGGAGAACAACGTTTGACTCATATGCCCCTAATTGTATCCATCTTCCTGTCGTGATAAGTACTTTCTCTCTTCTATAGTGTCGTCCCTGGAGTGGGGGGAATCAACACCCACATTTTATTAACTCCCATATCATATTCTGGAGAAATCCATTAGATTCCGCCCACAACACTCCGTCAGTTTATAGACACCTCTTTCTCTCTCACTCTCTATCACCACTGGATCGTGCCCCCTCTCATTCTACCCCAAAACAACATACTCAACAACTCTAGCTTCTAAAAATTAATACCAATTAATTTATTCAACAAAAAAAAGAAGAGTTGTATGTGAGAAGTGTAAGCGTGGAATGTGTGTTGTATACTCTAGTGTAAATGTAGAAATCAGACCACAAAGCTCAGGATCAGAGTCCACTCATCATGGCAAGGATTACACGACATCATAATAGTCAGCACAATTGACCTCACCAAACGATGCGTCTCTCCCGCCAGACGTTGTCCACCTCCAGGAGCTTTCATAACCACGATGCTTGGTCACCACTCAAATATACAGCCTGGGACTGATCCTACCTTGTTCCTAAACACTGTTCCTAAATGTTTATAGAAACTGAGACCACACAATTCCTGCACAGTGAAAAGTGGAACACTGTCCCATGAACATGACATTCTTCCTTCCTACGAAATGTTCTAAAGTCTTCACTCTTAAAACAGTCATTGTACATAGTCTCATATGAATCTCTTAATTACCCAGATAAGTCCTAATGTTCTAATTTCCTTGTTATGTGGAACAAACACTCTCTAAAGTTTTGGTTTCATGTAGTGTGAAAGCCAATCACTACTGTTCTAGTTATAAGTGGAGTGAAAATCCATCACTATTGGTTTATTCACGAATGGTGTGAAAACTAAAAACCATTACTATGTTGCTGTCCACAGGTAGTGTGAAATACTATCACTAATGTTCTCAGTATTTATCCTGTAGGATACTTATATGATTCAGCTCCACATAGCCATGTTCTTTCAAACCTTTTCTAGCATATGCCCAGTGAGAAGGTCGCTGACTAATCCTCCTGCACCAAACATATCCCGGATCTGAAATTTCAATGTTTCCGTGGTTTTCATCCTAACCTGAGGGAACCAGTGAAAGAGAGAACACACCTGGTGAGAGCCACCCCGTCACTGATCCCTATTAGATGAGTGTAGGCCACTGGCCTCGCTCAGATAAATAACAGTGAACCAAACTCTGTCATGGACAGATGAGCTCATAACATTGGTCTGAGTTAGGGTAAGACAAGGAAAGACCAAAATAGAAAGTGCAGGACCCCAGTGGCCAGTTCACTGTAGGATCCCACCATTGGACATTTCCCCTATCCCCCAACCAACTTCAATCCTTCTAAATATCATCCCCATTCACTGTTCATAACCAGCTGAGCAAATTGATTTCCCATACTAGTTAATTTTAACAAGGCAACTTCCTACTGTCGCCGACACTCCTTGAACGACTAACCACAACACAACACTATGTTAATGACCTAAACTCTATTTATCCCTAGCCTGTACTACATTATTCACATCTAATGCTTACTAGTAATTACCTTATGAAAACTCCACTATCCCTTAATCGAATCTTATCCTTGTCATAACAGACACATGTCCAATCATGTAAAATGGATATTAACACGTTAGATTCTCTTTTCTACACCAGGATAGGGCTATTCGAATTACGTCCGCCTAGGTTGACGTTATTCTGCACACTAACGGTAACAAGTTCAGTTTTCTCATTTGCAGTCGGGGATTGTCCTAGTGACGTCCTTTAAGGTCAACACAGGTGTCCCCAAGGGCAGATTATCTTTGTCGCTAACTTCCCAAGAGTATTTTGTCTCCCCCTTTTTACAACGAAAACAAGCCGGTGTTTTCCCTTCATTCTCCCGATCGGGCAAACATCATGCCAACGTTTCTTTTGATGTAGGAGAATTCTCAAGGACTCCCGACTGTCTTGATCTCACCGCTACCAGTAGTAAACAACTTGCAGCTGTGAACACAGAGTGTTTTCTGTAATTTTATCATCTTATCGCCAACCACAGTGGTTTTCGGGACACTTCCCCAATAGGTGAGAAGGGTACAATAATAATTTAAATATAAAGAGTTCTCCTCAATGGATAATTTGGAACCTGGGAGAGTACATTAGGATCAGTAATTCACTGCCTACTAATGATTACCCAGCTACATGCTGTTCCAAATTATTTAAAGTATGCTAATTAATCACTTAATTAAACATATAATGAACTGAGTAACATCACAAGTTAGTGAAGAAGAGGAATGTTAACTTTCATTATTTAAATTCAACCAAAATATCCTGTAGACTGGAGGAAAGTTAATAAAAGACTTCTCAATATGAAATACACAACCAGCATATCAAGCATGCATGAATGTTATAAAAACACCAAGAACAGTTGTATTGCATGCTATATATAATGTGTCCTTCACAAGAAGACCTTTCCCTGTTTCCCTCCAGAATATTCTAAATCACCTACTAAAATGTCTTAGTGGTAAAATTGTCCTTCTTAATACTGGTATACCAATGTGAACATGGTCCTAGAAAGTAATATGACTGAGGTCCAATGAAAAATGCATTCAGTTCACAGATCTGACGAGAATGTTCATACTTTATGATGACAAGGTTCTCTCCATGGTAGATGGAATAATTAATTATATGTTTGGTTTTCAGTCTTTGAGTATTTTGATTCACAGCTAGTGATAGCTGGAGCTAATGGGATTGGACAGATCTTCACTAGACTAGGTTTTCCAGACAGGAGTACTTCGGATTGACTCCAGGACAACCAGACATTGTGACAACTGATCCAACGCGCTGACAAAGCTGAGATTTTCCATATTGATCCCAGGCAAATCATGTGCTTATTGCATACTGGAATCATCCACGAACACCATCTCCTCTAAAATAATACAAACATAATTCACCAATTCATATGTTGTTAAAACTGAATGTCATAGTGAAGGAGACAAGAATGAAAAGGGGACTAAAGATAGAAGGATGAGAAAGAGAAGGAATAAGGCAGTACCTAAAGGTGAGATCTATTGCCCCTCTTGTCTCTCCCTGGTATTGGATCGTCTCTGACTTCTGATAGGTACAACATTTATCTGCATTGCAACTGCTTCTTCTCCTTGCCGATATAGTGATATGAATGTGCTGGTGATATCACAAGAGATATAGACATCAGAGGAACGACACGGCATCAGAAGTCTGACAGGGAAGTAGGTGATCAGGCATAGTCACCAGAGCTAGGACTTAGGCATTGATGATAACAGGATGACAGCTGTGATGGCATGATCAATACTCTTATGTGCTCATTCTCCCCAATCAAGGCAGTACAAGATTGTTAGATGCCTGTTACAGGTCGTGTTTGATTCCCGACTTTACTTATCTCTCAATCATCATTACCTCACTTACTCTTCTGATCTGGGGTGTTATAGTCTGAACGAATTTTCCCCATAATGTTTAAGCGTTTCGATGAATTACAAATCATATAATTGATTATCTCACATTTGTGGTAGTCATGCTCATGTTCAGAAATAATGATAGATTAATATATCAGGTGAAGCATTCACAGAAAAGGAATTCAAACTGATTCTCATTCATGGACACAAACATATATATATATATATATATATATATATATATATATATATATATATATATATATATATATATATATATATATATATATATATATATATATATATATATATATATATCTTCTTCTTCTTCAGCTTTCCGAACCATTGAGGTTCTTTGCTGCAAATACAATCCGTCTCCATTCGTCTCTCTGGTGGACCTTCTCTTGCCAGTCATTGATTCCAACTGCTTGTAGGTCTGTACATGTATTATCTCTCCACCGTCTTCTTGGTCTACCTCGGGGTCTACGGTCATTTATTTCCTGAGTGTAAGCGAGTTTTGTTTCCCTATTATCTTCCATTCTTTCTATATGCCCCAGCCATTGTAGTCTATTAGCCTTCATGATACCAGTGATTAGCGGGGACTTAAACAGATCATAAATGTCTTTGTTACTTCTTCTTTTCCACTCTCCACTTTGTGTATCCCTAATGGGTCCAAAGATGCGTCTTAAAATTTTGTTCTCAAAGGTTTGTAATAAGGATTCGTCTCCTTTCGTTGTACTCCAGCTTTCAGAGCCATGCAGCACAACTGGTCTGATCAGTGTTTTGTATATTGTGATTTTGGTGCTACGAGATAGCGCCTTTGATTTTAGTAGGTGTTGTAGTGCATAGTATATCTTATTTCCAGAGTTGATTCTAGTTTGTATTTCTTCCCTTATGATGTTGGAGCAATTGAAGATTGTACCCAGGTATTTGTATGTTTCCGTTCTTTTAATGGTCATATTATCTATTTGTATGTGGCCAGAGTTTTTAGCCATTCCGTCTCTTGAAATTACCATATATTCTGTCTTATCTTGGTTGATAACCAGCCCCATCTGTTGGGCTTTTTCCTTTAAGTGAGTCAATATTTCCAATGTCTTTTGTTCACTTTGCCCTATAATATCTATATCATTTGCATATGACACAACGTTTTCTTTCTCACACCATTGTCCGTCTTCTTCTTCTGAGCCTGAACTCATATATTGACCTTCTTTTAGTTGGCAGTCAGCTTAGGATGGGGACAGGGGTTTGAATCCCTAGTCTGGTCAGATACACTTGACACCAGTTCGTCACGAATGCAAATGGACTGTTTAAACCGCAGTGCATGCACTGAAAGAAATATAAAGCAACAGCGTGATAGATCAGACTAGCTCTGAGTGCAAGATCTCCAATTCCAATTCCAATTTTTCAAAACAAAAATTTCAAAGCTTCACTTTATGCCGGAGTTTTAATTAAATCCGCCAATTGATCAACTTGGTTACGCATTGTGCCTTCTATTGTTATCTTAACATTTAGGTGTCATTGTTTTCATTGATATAAACACTGTTACTGTTTATTTGATATTCATAGTACGTTCTTTTTTGCACTCTCTGTTGCTCAGAATCCAAAAGTTGTATTAGATGTCTTACCTTTTCCGCTGCCATATGTATAGCTTCGATTGTTTATATTATAACTCCCAACTTGTCATCCTTTTCTCCTTTGATCTCTCTCATTATTACTTCGCTTTCGCGAGAGAGAGAGAGAGAGAGAGAGAGAGAGAGAGAGAGAGAGAGAGAGAGAGAGAGAGAGAGAGAGAGAAGAGATCCAACAACAAAATACACCCTTGCCTTATGATAACACATATGTTCATAATTTCCCTCTTTATTTACCATTGTATTTTCTGCTAATATTTCCAGTGCATATTCTTTATTATCACAGTATATCGGAAGTGTATGAATTGGTCATTATATGATACCGAAATTATGTAATTCTGTGTTTATTGCAATCTCAAAGAAATCAGGAGCCTTGGAATGTGATCAACGTAGAACAATTAGTAGAATAAGTCACATCACAAAGATTTTGTTACGAATTATCATGCAAATATTGAGGAAGAAATTACAACCTGAAATATGTTGAAACTAATGTGGATATCTAGAAGGAAAGGGTAAAGTAAATGTTGTGCATATGCTGCTATCAGTTATTGAAGTAAACAAAATGCACATCTTTGTTTACTTTATTGACCACACAAAGGATTTCGATAGAGTAAGACATGTCAACATGGTAGATACGCTTGCAGATCTACAAATTAATGGGAAAAACATTAGACGTATTAAAAAAACATAAAATGGAAGAAAAAAAAGAACTACCATAAGTATTGATAATGAAGTGGGACAATATGAGGCTACTAAGAGAGTTGTGAGACAGGGATGTGTAATGTCTCCAGATCTTTTTGACCTATATAGTGAAAATATTTTCAGAAATATAGACGATATAAATAGAATAATTGGAGGACGAAACATCAATAACATTAGATATGCAGATGATACATTATTGATTGCATTACTTCTCGTCCTTGACATTGCGACCGTTTTGGTCGGCTAGAGGTTGGCGACTGACTGAACTAAGCCACCCAGTGGAGTTTCGAAGTCCACTCGACCCACGAATTCCGAATGTCTCACGGAGACCACCAGATTTCCGAGATACACCATTTACGAGATGGCCTACGTGACTAGCGACATCACGTAAACACAACCGATCGGTGTTTCTAGAAACGTCCAGAATAGACGAAATTAGACGAGGTTTCCCAAGATATTATTAGCATGGACGGGAGACCACTCGCCTAGCGCCTGGCCGATAGGAAATTCAACAAGTGAAGGCATGTGCACTGGGTCATTTCGTCACAGCGAGCGTGATAACTTGGTATAATCTGTAAAGCACAAATGTATGTTTTCTTGCGTCATTGTTGATCTCATTGATAGTGTTCGTAATGTGTATATTGGCATATGTGTTACCTTCCCTTAAACGCATTAATATTGTTCTTCAGAAATGTCAATTATTATTTTCTTTCTGCTTTTCACGTAATAATTCTGCGTTGAAGCTTAATTACATGGTTTATGAGGTAGATTGTACGAATTTCATCACATTCAATTGTTCCTGGCCTTTTTGTATAGGTGTAAGGTAATATTACACAGGTATCTCTTATTTCTTTATGAACCGCATCGTACTTTTGCTTGTCCTTGTCACGAAAGTGCACCAACTGCCTGGGCAAACATGGAGTAAGATACCTGGGCTGTCCGTGCTTGCTACGACACAGAGACGTGTTAAAGCTCGCCATCAAAACCAAGACACCATACAACGAAGCAATGCGGAGAAGCGAGACAGCCACGGGCATCTCACAAGCGGAAAAAGATCACCTGCAAAAGCAAATAGACGAGCTGAAGAAGCTAGTCAAGGCACTGCTGAGGCCGACAACAACCAGTGACAATGGGAAACTGCTGGCTGAAATATAGAAGATCCTTCAAAACATCAAGCAAGAAGTGGAACACGTGGCACGGATAAAGAAGGAGAACGAAGAAATCCTACAAACCATTAAATCAGAGCGAGAACTACAGAAAGCTGAAATAGAACTTCTCCAAAACAAACAAACAGAAGCCATACAAGAAATCACAGTGAAATCGCAGGATGAAAACCAAGAGACCGAGCCTGAACCGCAAGCGAAAGCCAGCAGCCGATCCACGACGCCCGAGATATTTAAAGTGAAGCCAATATCCCACCAGACATCCGAAGAAAACCGAGATGAGCACCCTGACGACGGCATAGAGGACGGCCCGATACTGCCAGCATTAACCGATGAAAGAAACGCAGAGATAAAGAGGAAATACGAACTCAAGTGCGAGGAATACAAGACGCATGGAAGAAAAAGAAAAGAAGAACAAGACACTGAATGCCCCGCCGTACCGCCACAGTACCAGATTTGAAAAGAAACGAAGATGATGAACACCCATGGCAATACTATATAGATGACGGAGAAATCGTCCCATGGCTGACCACGGAGGATGCAATCGAAAGACAGCAAGAACTCAAACGCGAGAAGGGGAGTGAAAGCAGGCGCAAGGAGGAATATCACATCGAAAAGCGTCTACATGCAATACACAAAAGAGAAGGCAAAAATACCAAATAAAAAGTCCTCTTTTAAGGGCTGCAATAAGTAAAGCCAGACGAGCCAGGAGCCTGCACCAACAAAGACAACTGCAAGAGGAAACATGCACAAAGGACAGCCGCCGACCGATTCCACCTGCTGACGTCACAAACATAAACGCTACATAACCAGTCCGAGATAGGACTTACTCGAAAGAATGCATAAGACAAGAATTAGGGTGCAGGAACCCACAAAAACCACGGACCTCAACAATAACCATAGCTGAGGAAGCTATACTGGATTTCCTCTGGCATTCTGACACATACATCGCCTCTACCAATCATCTCGAGCATTCACACTTCTCTGATTGTTTCCTGTGACTGAGCCATCCATGAATATTCTTTTACCAGCCTGTAGTCCATGTGTGTGTTCAGGGCTTCATGCAGTGGGTGTTCCTTGTCTGTGGACATAATGAGGTGTGACAAAGATTGCTGTACTTTGAGTCTGTCCGCAATTGTTGACATATAATGCATCTTAAACACACCGCCGGCTTCTGCAACCCAGGTTTACCCGCCTAACTATTGTATGCGCTCTATTTTCACTAGATGGCCATTTGACAATGGGTACAGTCTCATTCCATACTTAGTTACTGAGAAAATAAGATATTGATAGGAAAATTGCCCTTCATTCCCATTTTTACATTT
>JACEFZ010001625.1:0-22086 GCA_014155875.1 Cepaea nemoralis | reverse complement strand
TTGTTGGTACCACATAGGGGGTTAATTTTTGTTCACACCAAAATTTGTTTGAAAAGGGAATATTTTCTTTCAGGTTTTTGAAGTGAAACAGAACTCTAATTTTTTGCGGAATTTTATTTACAATTTTAAGGACCGCATTTGCAAGGCCATGGGTGGACTTTGTGTAATTCAAGATTCAAACCACTGATTAAAAATCTTTTTGGGTTTTAGTTACCAGGGTAGATCAGGGGGGTAAATCAGAATTTTTATTGTCTAGTAGGTTGACTTGGGTTTTTGGTTTTTTTCCTCAAAGTCGAAAACTCCAGATTTGCTCAGTTTTTCCTGCAAATTACGTTGTTTGATTTTTTGTTTGTATTTCGCCATTGCATGCTTTGTCCCTTTTCAGAAAAGGGGGTTTTCCCTATCTGAATCAGACAGAGGCGACATTAGTTTTTTTTTTCAAATATTTGGGAAAGATCTAAAATTTGCATGGGGAAACAGTTTTACTACGGAAACAATGTGATGAGGCAAATCATGTGGGTTAAAGGGCCCTGAGTCGCGAAGTACGTCTCTGACGAATTCGATAGAATGAGCGTTTACAGGCTGAGATAACCCAGAAGGAAAAAGACAGAAGGCTAAAATAATTCAGAAGGAAAAAGACAGAGAGGCTGAAATGTTTCAAAAAGAGAGAGAAAGCCGGATAGTTTTAGAGTTGGAGGATAAAGCTGCAGGCGAGAGGGATAATAGAAAAGGGAAAGACAACATCATTTGGAGAAGGCGATGGTAATGAGTTGGAGAGGAGGAGACTGGAGAGTGGTGTTCCTACCACCCCCTCCATTTCCACCGCAGGCCAACTACAGAATACAGCAGAGGAAAACTACCATACCTGGAGCGATGGTTTTCCCTTTTGGAACCATATAATGAGAACGCTGAAGGGATTGATCACTATCTTTCCAGGTTCGAACTTATGTGTTCTACAGGGGGCTTGATGAATCTAAAGGGTGGTGAAACTACCCCAGGGGAGAACTACTGCTTTTGAAATTTTCTCTAGACTTAGCCCCTGAGGAAGACAGGATTACGGTGTTCTCAAAAGAGCTTTACTAACTCGTTTCAAGCGATTCTGATAACTATAAAAGGAAATTCAGATCAGCTAAAAAGGAGCCTGGGGAAATTTACGGCCAAGGGTTGAAAGTTTAAAATCCTACCTGCAAAAATGGGCAGAGATGGGAAAGTTTGAAGAAACTTTTGAAGGACTCCGAGAGATGATTTTGTTTGCCCAATTTAAAGGGGATAAAATGTCATCGAATTCGGGCGTTTTTAACACAGAATGGAGCTGATAGATTTGAGGAAATTATTCTTTTGGAGAGAGATGGGAGAAATCTCAAAAGGAGGTGGGAAGTAAGAGTCGGATGACCAAAGCTTCCCCCCCAGCCCAATCACTCAAGACCAAAAAAAAAGAACACACCAAACCCAATAAAAAGTTGAAGAAATCTGCAAACCCCAGTCAAACTTATATTCAGGCGCCAAGAAGAGGGGGAAAGGGACATGTACCAATTGCCGGAAGAAACCTCCTACCCCTCACACAGTTGCATGTCTGACTCGCCGGAAGGAACGTAAGGTGAGCACTAGTGAAACGTCCAGTGTGACCAACTCATGAAGACACCCACTCCAAAATTCTGGTAGTGGAATCCATCTTGCTAAATGGATACCCGCCATTTGCTTATATGATACGAGTCTAAATTATGACTGCGTCGTAGCAACATCCTTAGTTCAGCCAGAACAGTTGACTGGGAAATGGTGATGATACAGGGACCCTTGAAAAGTTCAGCCAAGATGTCACTACCTGTGGCTCGAGTACATATAGCTTCGCGTTATGTTACGGAACAATCAAGGCAGCGGTGATGGAAAATCCCGTGTACCCAGTCCTCCCTCGGTTGTCGTACTCTTTCTAGGAGAACCTATACAGCCTGTGATAGTCGCTGCTTTGACGACTAATTCTCAAGACAGAAAAGACTCCGAGCATCGTCGACTCTCCGACCAACCCTCGATCAGAGGATTTGAAGAAAGCACAGAGTGCTGACAGCACCTTGTTGCCATGCTTCAACAAACTGCCTAAAGCACATTCACCTCCACGTAGAGGCAAC
Source organism: Cepaea nemoralis (assembly GCA_014155875.1). Lineage (NCBI taxonomy): Eukaryota > Metazoa > Mollusca > Gastropoda > Stylommatophora > Helicidae > Cepaea > Cepaea nemoralis. The sequence goes on along the minus strand of JACEFZ010001625.1, from coordinate 19,963 downwards.
ATGTATATGAAGGGTGGACTTCTATATCGCAAGGCAGGTAAAAGTGGACAAGAATATTCTCAATTAATTGTCCCGTCTACGTATCGTGCTCAACTATTGGATATGGGCCACAACTTATCTTTCAGCGGGCATATGGGAATAAATGCTACTATGCAAAGAATTTCCATGCACTATTTTTGGCCCAGAATGATTCTGACATCACCAAGATATAGTCAAGTCATGCCCTGAATGCCAAGAGTGACCCCAAGACATAGGACACCCCCTGTACCGCTTGGTGAGATGCCCCTAACTGGATCTCCTTCGAGAGAGTTGCCGTAGACATTATCGACCACTCCCCAGGACAAGGAGGAAGAATCGATACATATTAACATTGGTGGACGTCTGTTCAATGTGGGCAGAAAGTATTCCAATGCCATCAAGTGACTCCAAGCACATTGCTGAAGCCTTACTTGAGATATTTACTCGGATTGGATTTCCCCTCAAAATCTTAACCGACAATGCATCACAGTTTCGCAGTAAACTCATGGAAGAAGTCTTTCGGCTATTTCATGCTCGCCATATCTATTCATCTCCCCATTGCCTCAAACGAACGGGAGTGTAGAACGGTGGAAAGGTACCCTCATCAGTATTCTGAGAAAGTTAGCTCATAAAAAACCAGAGGATTGGGACACATATATTCCTGCTGCATTATTCGCATACCGGGAAGTGCCGCATCACTCTACTGGGATTGGCGCCCGCAACACTATTGTTTGGGAGGCCAATCAAGGGACCCTTGGAAGTATTAGTGAGAACATGGACAGATGATCATGCAGATGATACAGTTGTTACTGCATCTGTTTATGTTGCTGAGTTTAAGAAACGTCTACAACATGGTTGGAGACAAGCGAATGTGAATCTGCGTCAAGCTTGACGAAGAATGACTCGCAATTTCAACAAGAAGGCAAAAGATAGAGAGCTGACAGTGGGTGAAAAGGTGCTGCTACTACTTCCAACCAGTCAGAACAAGTTGCAAATTGGATGGAAAGGAACCATTTGAGGTGACAGAGAAAATATCTCGTACTCACTACAAATTTCTGTCAAAGGCAAGTTGAAAGTGTTTCACATAAACCTTTTGAAGAAATGGAATGAAAGGTCCGCAACCTCCCGAAACTGCACACCTGATGGCTATGGCTGTTGCTACTGAAGTAGAACAAGGAATTACCATGGGAACAGAATGTACACTGCAAGCCAAAGAGACATTTCAGGATGTGGATATCAATCCCAACCTATCTCCAGATCAACAGAAGTAAATTCGAGATCCTATGGCAATGTATGCAGAAATACTTACCGACAAACCAGGTCTTACTGATTTAGTGGAATTTGATATGAAGCTAACAGATGATATACCTGTGCGAGTCAAGACGTACCCAGTTCCTTATGCCAAGCAAAATACTTTGCAGGAAGAGATACAGCAGATGCTCTCATCAGGAATTATATCACAATCTGAATCTCCATACAGTGCTAGTGTGGTGTTGTTGAGAAAACCTAATGGTGAACACAGAATGTGCATCGATTATCGACAGCTCAACGCGATTACTGAATTCCAGGCAGAACCTCTACCTGACCAGAATCAGCTGTTCACTCGTCTCAACACAGCACAATACTTCACCAGGATTGATCTCAGTAAGGGATATTACCAAATTCCTGTGAAACCGGAAGTCAGACCGTGGTTAGCTTTCAGTACTCCTGGAGGACACTACGAGTTCAATGTTCTTCCATTTGGATTAAGTAACGCTCCAAGTGTATTTACACGCATGATGAGAAGATTACTTGACCCATTACATCATCCGGCCATCAGCCACTTCATGGATGATATTTTAGTTGCTACCGAAACATTTGAGGAGCATGTCGAAGCATTGCATCTCTTGTTCAAGCGACTTAAGGAAACAGGTTTGACAGCAAGACCCAAGAAGTGTCAAATAGGATTTCAACAATTGGACTTCCTAGGCCATAAGGTATCTCAAGGCTTCATAACACCTCAAGAAGGAAATGTGGAGAGGCTTCAGAGAGCACCTCGTCCAAGGACCAAAAAGGATGTTCGATCATTCGTCTCCTTATGTGGATTCTATCAAAGATACATCAAAGACTTCAACACACTGGCTGCACCCTTAACGGATCTTACCAAAAAGGGGAATCCAGAGAAAGTCATATGGTCAGCTGATTGTGAGAAGGCTTTTACAGCTCTCAAACAAGCTTTAACAGCCAAACCGATCCTACATCTACCCAACCTCGACCGCTCATTCGTGCTCCGCACAGATGCGAGTAATATTGGAATAGGGGCCACCTTACTCCAGAGGAAGGGAGATGATCACTCAGAGCTATTCCCTGTAGCTTATGCAAGCAGGAAACTGAATGCTTCTGAACGGAACTACTCGGTGATCGAGCGTGAGTGCCTTGGTCTAATCTGGGCTGTGGAAAAGTTTCAGGCATACCTGTATGGTAAACATTTTACAGTGCAATGTGATCACCAACCCTTGATGTTTCTGGCATCGTCACGGAATCTGAACGCAAGACTCATGCGATGGTCGCTGCTGTTGCAACCATACTCATTCCAAATCGAATACATTCCTGGGAAAATGAACGTAGGCGCCGACTTCTTGAGTCGTTGTCCAGTTCCTGATGAACCATCAACTTCGGATGAAGTGGAAAACCAACAAGAGGGATCACAAAAGGAACCGTGTCAGCTGTGAACGACTGAGACGATAGTTCTCCACAGAGATCAATCTGGAGGGGGGCTCTGTCGCATGATGCACACTCCGTCTTGTTCACTGCTGCACATCACAATTTCAAAACACACTTCTCACTAAAGGTTTGCACTAGAGAGAATTGGGACACTAGGAATGCGGCGTCAACAGTATTAATAGCTGTGACACCCAATGATGGACAGATCATGTGGTCTAAGCCCGCGAATTATTCTGGGTCCAGCGACGCTAAATTTCGGCACTTGCAGAGCGACCGGCCAAGCATCTAGATGTGTTTTAGGTCTCTGTAAATCCCTCATCCTGATTCAGAAGGAAAGCTTCAGACGAAATTATGCCTGAGTTTGTTTATTTCTGAGTCAGGTAAAGCTTTAAGTATGAGAGTGTGTGTGTGTGTAAGTTCCGGCACGAATATATATATTTATTCTTCTATTGGAAGATAGAAACCAACTTTCAACCAGTCCCAAGATGGCTACTCTCTGCCAGCGCTGATGTAGATATCTGACGCCCTCTATCTTTCGTTTCCAGAAGAGTGCTGTACAATCACTATGTCTGAAGCTGTGAAAAGAGGCTCAATTATGCCCAGACTGTTTCCTATTCTTGAGTCTAAATCCCACTGGCTTGCTGACTGCGTTCAGAGCAGGTTTAGTACAAGATAAACTATGATCTGGTGCTAGGTGTCGCCTTAGTTGCAATCCACAGCGAACCGCCAACACACGCGAATGTGAGAAGGAGGAATGAAGACTCTACCTCTTATCTTATATGTTCGTGGCGTGAAGACAGATTGTGAGTGTAACTGTTTAGCATCCATGACTAGTCCAGCATTTATACTGCTGTGATTGATTCGAACAAGCATTTAGCACTCTGGCGAACCACAGTCCAGCTAACAGACCAACACCGGCACTCAAGTAAACGAATAAAAGAAGAATGGTGTTAGATTGAGAGAATGAGTACAATGTGGTGTCTCATCTTTCTTTCACTCTGTATATATATGTGTTATTGAATGAGAGGCAGTGTAAATCCTCATAAGGAACATTTCACATAGACCTCCACATTCATACCAATTATATGTTACTTATATTAACTTTAGAGTGAAATATTTAATGTATGTTTCTTTACATTATTACTTTGATGCAACATGTGGAATGTAGTTTACTGAACCCATCACCCTGTTTGACCGAGTAAGTAAAGGACATAATATGCTTTCACGCATAAGCACTTCTAAACTGTCAAGGGGAAATATCACCCCAGTGTCAGAAGAAGTAAGTAAAGGAAATGACAGAAGAGGTGAGAGGGTATAAACAGGAAAGTATCCAGGCAGACTAAAACAATGGTGGCAGCACTGATTGGTAACATGAGTTAATATGTATGAGAGGAACAATCATCCTATTCTGTTCCATTACTATGTAGGGATCAGATATGCTGGGTACATCTCATCATTTACTCTCCATCATTCTTTTCTAGCCTTGTCCGTCACTGTGTCTGTGTCCTCTGTGAGAACATCAGCCAACAGGCCACTATGTACAAGTGCAGTAAAAGAAAGCTTGCCCAATATAATTGCTGATGTCTAATGCCAGTACAAGGAGACCCACTGTAGCTCTTAACTTGTAGGTACTTCCTGAATCTGCTACCTTCTGTACCTCATGTCTGTAAACCCTTTCATTCTTGTCCACTGGAGAATTATCATCCTGTGGCTAGATATAAATGTGTTCACCATGTTTATCCACCTCAGGTGAGGATGACGGTGTTCGCAGATTGTCATGATCCAGAGGTGCAGAACATTGCCCAATAATGTACAATGGCTGTCAACCTAGAGCAGATCTGTTATATAAAGGTGCAACAGGAATATGTGGCCAGGGCCAAGAATATTAAATGAGTCCCCACTGAACTGTGCCCAAACCGGATCTGTGTTTCATGATTGATCTGGTGAAGTGTAGAAACAGTTCTAAGATCATTAGGATCAAGTTTATACCTCAATGCAAATTACTTACAAATATGGCAGAAGTTTGGCAACATTTCATCACTGCTATACTTTGATTTACTCAGTGTAACTTTATACTGGTGAGAACAATCAATAACTTTCAGGAACAGAGAGTAGTCATGGACTCCTCTGATTCATACAGTGTGTAGAGACTGTTTAGACTATTTGTTTTACAAATCCTTGAGAAATGTTCCAGTACCATCTGGGGTATTTATCACAGAAACAATAGCAGGCTAACTGATGGGAGGGCTTAGTGGCCAAATGACTGAAGTCATCTCTGAACATGAGAGTTCTTATTTCTAATGTTGAATATGAACATTATCTCAATGTCTTGATGTATTTCATATATGTCATAATGCATCACTGGTTACTTCCACAGGTTTTTTTATTTTGATTAATAAACCAAAATTAACTGTTCCTGCATTTTTCTGTCAGTCCATTGTGGTGTGACAAAACTTTTCATTATTATCTATGTGTTTAGTTAATGTAACTACTCCACATAAGGGTAGTATCTGGAACTACAGGTGACTGGGTAAACTCTAATAGACAGCTAAATTCTGTCCTATTGTAATCTCCCAGGTTCCAGGTTACTCAGAAAAGGGAACTTTACATTTTATTAATTCCTGTGACCATTTCACCTAAAAGGGAAAATGATCATAGGTGGGGGACTCTTGAGCTAACTAAGTTTCTCTTTTCGGGAAGGAAGATTTTGGAGGGAAGAAATTAACTTTCCTGGGAAAACCCCTAGATTTCCAGAGCTATTATGGGTTACTTTGGCTTCCAAGAACCCATCCCCTCCAAATGAAATCAGTCCCATCCTCATAGCTGTACTTCATTGTGGGGTAAGTCAGAGTGGGTACTGCTTCCAACTCCCAACATGTCACATTTACTGTTAGGCTCATCTCGGGGTAGAACTCGTGCTTTCTCGTAACCATACAACATTTATTGTTAGTACCACATAGTGGGTTAATTTTGTTCACACCACAATTGCTTGAAATATGTGAATATTTTCTTTCAGGTTTTTGAAGTGAAACAGAACTCTACATTTTTTGCGGAACTTTATTTACAATTTTAAGGACCGCATTTGCAAGGCCACTAGGTGGACTTTGTGTAATTCAAGATTCAGAACCACTGATTAGAAATCACCTCAGGTCTTATGTTACCAGGTGTAGATCAGAGGGGTAAATCAGAATCTTTATTGTCTAGTGAGGTTGACTTCGGGTGTTTGGTGGTTTTTCTCTCAATAGTCGAAAACTCCAGATTTCGCTCTAGATTTTCCTGCAACATTATGTTGTTTGATTCGTTGTTTGTATTTCGCCATTGCATGCTTTGTACCGTTTCAGATACAGGGGTTTTCCTATCTGAATCAGACAGAGGCGACACTTAGTATTTTTTTTTCAAATATTTGGGAAAGATCTAAAATTTAGCATGGCGGAAACAGCTTTACTACGGAAACAGTATGTTGATGTAGGCAAATCATGTGGGTTAAAGGGTCCTGAGCTCGCGAAGTACGTCTCTGACGAATTTGATAGACATGAGCGTTTACATTGGTTTCCTCATTTAACTGAAGACAGAGCCAAGCACTGTGCTGGCAAATCTACGGCCATCATGACTCTAAACTTGACCTTACACTGCAATTCTAAAAATACCTTAAACAATTACCTCTTCTGCCAGCTTGTCATGCCCGTAGGAGTAAAGTTCACAGACATGGTGCCTCTTCATGTAGTCAAGGTCAATGCCAAAGTCTTTAGCTATTGTCAATGCAACCTGATGAGAATTTAAAAAAACATCAACATCATGTGCCATGATGGACAATTTAATCATGCACCCCCACAAGATTTTCTCATCCATATTTTTGATAAGCCTAACAGGCATTGATTTTGCAGGGAGGAAGTCACTACTGATTGAGTTACATGGAGGGCAAAGATCAGAAATGGAATAAAGACAAAGGACAAACTGAGTGCAGATAGGTCCCACACTGAGCATGTGAGACGTCAGATGATGCTTGATGGTGAAAATGACCATGTCTTCACATGCATCCATTTTTGACGATCATTTCCCATGCGAACTGGTCTGATCAGTCACATTCGCTACCACCATGGGTTGTTCTTATTATGCCTTTTTTTAAATACAGTCAAAATAGTATCTGTTAAGACAACAAGGTGCAATCATGTTGATAAGTTTGAAAGCTGATCATCATTCAGGCCACTCTGCCAACCCATCAACAGTATTCTATTTTATTTTAACACCCCTAATCTTCCCAGATGTCACTATGTCCTAGAGACCTTCTCTTCTCACATCTAACAGGTCATTTTTAGAATGCCGTTCTCATGAATACCCACTTAAAAGTCTCCTAATCTTTCACCAAGTCTCCTGCCTCATGTATTTTCATAATCAAGAGGGGAGAGGTCAGCATGGCCGAATGGGTAAGATGCTTGTTCTTAAACATCCGGTATGCTGATGCCGAGGAAGCGTGTTCACCCCCTACAGTTGGACTAAAATGTTGACTTCTCGTCTATGACTTGGGGATGTAAATTACAAGTACCTCAGAGGTCGGACTGGGTTCACCTAAGGGTGAGCGACACTGGTAATATTGAAAGCTAATCTGCATACAAAAATCAGTCCCGTGCACTCGACCTAGTAGCAGCTTTATAGACTATGCTTGAACTCAAAGTGAGTGAACACCCAAAAAAAACAAAAATAACCCAGGTGGTCTGTAAAGTCCTGTGTTCAGCTTCATGCTGGTCTACCTCTGCTTCAATTTCCTGCAACCACAACCTCCATTACTGTTCTTTCTAAACCACTGGGACATTTAATTTGGCCAAAGCATTCAGTTTTTACTGGGCTCTTTGCTGGGATCAACTCAGCCTAAAATAGGTACCCAGGAATATCCTGGGAAGTCAAAGTGGCTGGCATGATAGTGATCTCATCACCCACTCAAGTGCCAATTAGTCTATATAAATACAGGGGATATTACTTTATACATAGTATGCCTGAAGGCATGAAAAATAATCCTTCACTTTACCTTAGTTTACTATTTCCGTTTTTTGGACATAATTTTGTTTATGAGCCACAAGGTGAAAGAAATAGAGGAAGACTTAGACACACATGGAGAAGAGAAGTACAGACAGAAATAAATACTATAGGAGGACATGAAAGGAGTAACACTGAGATAGCTAAAGTAAGGACAACTTGGAGCAAGCTGGTTGGAGGTCTCTGTACCAATAGAGGATAAAGGGCGCGAGAAGAAGAATTGTCAAACAACCGACTATAAAATGTTCTTTCTTCATAGAAGGAAGCAGTATTCTTTTTCTTTTCCCTAAAATGAGTGTAAAAATGTGATATCATTTATATTCTACATTCATGCTGCTAATGCAATGGAAAGATTATGTGCATGTTTTCATCAATTTATCTCACCTAACAAACTGCAGAAGAAAAACAGAACAGGATGGCTTGGTGTGAGTTGGTTGAGGGGCTATGCTACAGTGGGGGAGATAAAGGGCACATAAAGAAAAAGACTCACCTGGGGCCACTTGAAAGCTTGGGGATAGTGGGAGCGTTGATGCTTGAGCACAGGACTTGTACCGCTGATGCCTGGGTTCAACTCTGGCCATGTTGGGGGGTCAATAGTGGCAACAGCGCTGCTGATCACTCGGCAAAGAAACTGAAGAGAAACATGAAAAAATACCATTTGTAACAGTTTGTGTTCAAACAGCAGACACGGTTTAGTTCAGCAATAGGATATTTTCAGCTATCAAAATAAACAATTCAAAAGACATCAAAAGCTTTCAAATGTGCTATGGAACTTGTGGAGATCACAATAAATTAATGCCAACAACAAATTAAAATTCAACTCTAATTTCAGATCAGCTATGTTGTACGATCAAAACAAAGGCAACTACTGAGTTAAGTTCAGAACCGACATCACAGCACTCAGGACATTCCTATACATGCTCCATCCCCATCTTCAACAGCAAGTGAAGAGTCCCAATACTAATGGTACCAGTAACAGTCTGATTATATGCCCGTTTGCCCTTTCCTCAGAGTTTTGAATGTCGGCAAGATCCTCTGGTCACTCCCTGCAGCACCATGCTATCCAAGTCGTGATAATCTATCCGTTCTTCTGCACAATTAGACAACTACTGATAAACTATACATACGATTAGGCAACTACTGATAAACTGCACAAACGATTAGACAATTACCAATAATCTATGCACACGATTAGACAACTACTGATAAACTATACACATGATTAGACAACTACTCTGCACACGATTAGACAACTACTGATAAACTATACACATGATTAGACAACTACTGATAAACTATACACATTATTAGACATCAACAGATAAACTATACACATGATTAGACGACTGATAAACAATACACATGATTATACAAATATTGATCTATATCTATAAAAAAGGATGTATGTATGTATGTATGTGTGTGTATATGTATATCCGTTCTTTATGCGTTCGCGAACGGTCCATCCGATTGAGATGAAACTTTCTACACGTCTTCTTTTCATTCCTAGTGCAACCAACTGTCATAGTTGTTTTTTTGTTTCAGCTATTTACTCACTAAAATTTAATATTTAAATTACATGACTTAACATCAGAAAAAAATATAAAGGGACATAACTTTTAGTAGCATTGCTTATCTTAGGTTAAGTCCACTGGCTATAGATAGATAGATAGATAGATAGATAGATAGATAGATAGATAGATAGATAGATAGATCTGACCCGATAGATAGAGAGGGTGGGATAGACGGAGGGAGAGACAGACGGATGGGCAGGCAGGCAGGCAGACAGGCAGACAGACAGACAGACAGACAGCCGGGCCGGGTCATCAGACAGACAGACAGTCGGGAAAGGGAACTTATATGAATTAAATGAGATGCTCCCCACCAGGGACTGGGTGAAGCCGGGCCGGGTCAGACAGACAGACAGATAGACAGACAGACAGACAGTCAGGAACGGGAGCTTATATGACTACTTATATGAATTAAATGAGATGCTCCCCACCAGGGACTGGGTGAAGCCGGGCCGGGTCAGACAGACAGACAGATAGACAGACAGATAGACAGACAGACAGATAGTCAGGAACGGGAGCTTATATGACTACTTATATGAATTAAATGAGATGCTCCCCACCAGGAGCTGGGCGAAGCCGGGCCGGGTCAGACAGACAGACAGACAAGCAGACAGACAGAGAGACAGACAAACAGACAGACAGACAGATAGATAGATAGATAGATAGATAGATAGATAGATAGATAGATAGATAGATCCCCGCCAGGGCCTGGGCGAAGCAGGGCCGGGTCAGCTAGTAAGCTATACACATAATTAGACAACTATTGATATACACACACAATCAGACTACTGATAAATTATACACATGGTTAGACAACTAATGATAAACTATACACACAATTAGACAACTACTGATAAACTATACACATGGTTAGACAACTACTGATAAACTATACATATGGTTAGACAGCTAATGATAAACTATATATATTCACTAACAGGTTAAAGGGGTTAAAATTCAGAGGACTGACTTCACTGCACCAGGTAGTATCCCATATGGCTCAGTCTTCTTTCTGCAGAGTGGCTAGCCAAAAGTGTCACATAGAGCATGAACTGCGCAGCTCCAGGATTCTCAGACAAAAATTGCATTCACGAACCAAATGACCTGCATAGCTCCAGGTAGACAACTTACCCAGGCAGAGTAGAAGGACCAAGATGGTGTGACAGAATCAACAATGTTGAGCTTATTGGAAGAACTAGACGCACTCCAGGGAGTCAGCAGAGGTACAAAAGACATGGGCAATGGGTAAGACACACACAACTATATGGTTCTTTTCTAGGAAATATGCAGAGACCAAAACTACACGCAGAAGAGAGTTAGAGGTGGAGATAATTAACATGGCAAAGACATGGAAAGAATGACAAGAGACAGAGACAATTGAAATGGAAAAGAATGACAAGATCAAGAGCCAGCAAGCATAAATCAAATGAATTTGACTGTGATAAAGCTGTGGAAATGATAACAATTGGAATACATAAAGTCTAGGTCAGTTTAACAGAATACAATTTTAAAAAAAACAAACAACAGATGATGCTGTGATGATAAACCTTCATCAGCAAACAAAAACAACAACATAAAATGTAGATGGAAATAGTATTAGAGTAACTTATCATCATCAACATCACCAGATGCTATAGCATGAAGCTTAGGTGGCCTTGGTTCAACATCTCACACAATCACCAAAGTCTAGGATCAGATCTGTGCTCTTGTTCCTGTTATGCCATGATTCCATTGAGTTTTCTCAACACACACACACACACACACATATATATATATATATATATATATATATATATATATATATATATATATATATATATATATATATATATATATATATATATATAAACAATAAAACCCTTACAGCTCGACGCGTCAAGAACAGCTCATGGTCAACTTTCTGGTTGGGCAACAGCGGGTGTGAGTGAAGTTCGCGGAAGACTGCAGCCCTTCCCTACACAAAACAATCACATAAGTGTGTGGTTAAGATGGATGCATATTTGAATGGATAAATGTCACATGTGAGTTTTATAATGAAACATTCTAGCTGATAATGTATCAAGTTAGTTCAGATCAATTTGCCAGTCATGAGATGAAAGGAACCACAGAAAATGAGTAAACAAAGATCGTATTAAACGATCAAAATCAAAATAAAAGTGTTTAATGAGATCAAGTTTTGAAAGGAGTGTCCAGGCCACCAGAAAGATGATTCACATGACAAACTTGACCGCAGTGGACAAGTAGCAATCTTCATGCTCTGCACGGGACATAACAGATTTAAATGCAACTTTTCAATAAACTAAAGAAGGATATAGGGTTATTGTTACTGGGAAATTTGCTTATGATGGCTAAACATTTTCTGCAATAATATCAAACATATGCAGAACAGAGAATTAGTTTGGCCTACAAAAGCAAACTCTATGGATATATCAACAAACTCAAGTTGACTGCTGCTTTTTTGAAACTATATTCAGGTTCTTGTTGGAAGATGAATGAAAAAGACATATGATAATAATCTGGCCTCTTTGTTGGTGCAATGTCCTATCAGGCTGAAAACCATGTCAAATGGAAAAGTGGAATGCACTGGTGCAGGAGAAAGACAGTGGTTTCAATGAGAGGATAACACCAACAGATGAAATGGAGAGTGAATGACAGACTACACCATCATCTTCACGTAGCGGGCCTGTCTATCACTCTCGTCACAGCCTGCTGCTGAAAGGTTTCTTCATTGCTGGCTATTTCTCCCCACTCATGCCCCAGGTGTCTGCAGTGTCCTGTGTCCATCCTCTTGCTGGTCGACCCCCTGCCTCTCCTCCAGGAACCATGCCACCTTCCATCACTGTTCTCTCCCAGCCGCTGTGATGCTCAATATGGCCGAAGTATTTTAGTTTCCGAGACAAAGTATTGTTTATAAGCCAGTTGTCTTCCATGTTCGTATCTTGACAAGATCTGTAGAATTTTAGTATTTTTCTTTGTCTTGATCCATCAGCCTATTAAGAGAGATGTTAGGCAGGGATGTGAATTGTCTCCAGATCTTTTCTTCCTATACAGTGAAAATATTTTCAGAAATGTAGAAGATATAAATGGAATCAGCATTGGAGGACGAAACATCAATAACATTAGATATGCAGATAATACAGTATTGATTGCAGACAATGAGCAGGATCTGCAACAATTAGTAGATGCAGTAGTTGCACACAGTGAACAACTAGAGTTAGAATTGAATTGTAAGAAGACACAGATTATGGTCATCACTAGGAAGAACGAAATACAACAATGTAATATACAAGCAAAGGGGAATATTCTTCAACAAGTGAGTCAGTACAATTATCTCGGACAGTCATAACATCTGATGGGAGATGCCTTGAAGAGATTAGAACGAGAATCGCCATGGCGAAAGTAACCTTTAGCAAGATGAAAAACATTCTGACCAATAAAAAGATGTCAACTCAAACGAGAAAACTTGAGAGAATTTGTGTGAAACTTGGACAATGAGCAGTCAAGCTGAAAAACATCTGATGGCTGTAGAAATGTGGTTTCTGAGGAGAATCCAAAGAATACCATGGACAGACAGAAAAACCAATGACCAAGTACTATAGGAGACAAATGAAAATCGTAAATTGATTAGAGAAATTAGATGTAGACAGTCAAAATTTTTTTGGACATGTTATGAGAAGAAATGGATTGGAGAACTTGGTGACAACTAGCAAGATCGAAGGGAAGAGACCAAGAGGAAGACCGAGAAGAAATAAATACCTGGATGGCTTGGCTACATGGCATGGTCGAGACAGGAACACTGAGCTGATCCACGACTCTGGTGATCGAGTGAAATGGCGAATCATGACCACCCACACTTTCCGGCATGGCACATGATTGATTGATTGATCCATGATATTCTAAGAATGTTTGTGCAATATTTAAGCTCAGAAGCCTACATTTTCTTCTTTAGTTACTTCAAAATGGTCTATGACTCATTTCTATATGTTGCATGGGGAAAGATAAAGATGCATATTCTCTCAAATGTGACCTAAACTAGTTTGCTGGTGTTGTGCTAAAGGTTCTCAATATTGTTAATCCTACACCTGGGTCAAATCAAATCAAATCAACTTTATTAGGGTCACAAATTGGGTGCGCAGGCCCGTCTTACATTCAGCCCTTCCAATCACTTGTCTTTCATTCATCAAGAGCATTATACATTTACATAGGAAGAAAAATAAACATTGTGAAATGAATGTTGTAAACATAAACAAGGCAAATTACCATGTTATGAGGCCCATCTCCCACCTACCCATACATCACCCCACCCACACAACACCCCCACCTACCCACACACACACACACCAAGGGACACATACATACCCCACCAACCGATCCATCCCCCACCCACACACTCTCCCCTCACCTGTTCCCCCATCCAAAACACACTCGCCACCCACAAACATTCCCCCACCAACCCACACATCCTCTCCCCATCCACACCTCAAACCACATCTCCATTGACCACATATTCACCACCCACGCACACAATCCCCCACCAACCCACACATCGCACATCCACTCACACATCCCCAAACCATACACACACATCCCACCAACTGACATCTCCCTACCCCCCCCCCCCCCCACACACACATCTCCCTAACCACCCATACATCCCCAATCCACTCACACCCCACCACCCACACATACATGCCTTAGCCCAATCCCCCACCCGCACATCACATACATCCCCTACCACGCAATATTCACAACCCACAAGCCTAAATTTTCTTCTTTAGTTATTTCAAAATGGTCTATGACTCATTTCTATATGTTGCATGGGGAAAGATAAAGATGCATATTCTCTCAAATGTGACCTAAACTAGTTTGCTGGTGTTGTGCTAAAGGTTCTCAATATTGTTAATCCTACACCTGGGTCAAATCAAATCAAATCAAATCAAATCAACTTTATTAGGGTCACAAATTGGGTGCGCAGGCCCGTCTTACATTCGGCCCTTCCAATCACTTGTCTTTCATTCATCAAGAGCATTATACATTTACATAGGAAGAAAAATAAACATTGTGAAATGAATGTTGTAAACATAAACAAGGCAAATTACCATGTTATGAGGCCCATCTCCCACCTACCCATACATCACCCCACCCACACAACACCCCCACCTACCCACACACACACACACCAAGGGACACATACATACCCCACCAAACGATCCATCCCCCACCCACACACTCTCCCCTCACCTGTTCCCCCAACCAAAACACACTCGCCACCCACAAACATTCCCCCACCAACCCACACATCCTCTCCCCATCCACACCTCAAACCACATCTCCATTGACCACATATTCACCACCCACGCACACAATCCCCCACCAACCCATACATCGCACATCCACTCACACATCCCCAAACCATACACACACATCCCCACCAACTGACATCTCTCTACCCCCCCCCCCCCCCCACACACATCTCCCTAACCACCCATACATCCCCAATCCACTCACACACACACCCCACCACCCACACATACATGCCTTAACCCAATCCCCCACCCGCACATCACATACATCCCCTACCATGCAATATTCACAACCCACGCACTGCACACACACATATCCCTCACCAACACATCCCATACCCACATACCACCACACATCCCCACCTACACACCACATACATATTCCCACCCACACCCACACAGATACCCTTACCCATCCATCCCACAGACCCCCACCCACACACCACAAAAATTCCCCCCCCCCCCCCATCAGACAAAACTAGCAATTAATTCAGGAGTCAACCCCTTTTTCTCAGGAACCATTTATTTGTTTCTTGCACATATTTTGTTGTTGCAAATATGTGCTGAGAAAACCATGACTCATTCTAAGATTATTCAGATGCCAGTTAAACATTTCCAGGAGCCACGGCAACCGGGAACACTGTATGTGTCTACCCCTGGACCATACCTCAATGGTGAATAACAGCTGACCTTCTTCAACGTGAAGATAGCAACTAATCTGGTGTTCTTCATTTTCTTCTATTCTCCCTCAATAGAGTGTAGGTCCCCCAACCAACTCACGGCATGGCCTTTGTAGTCTTATTTATGATTGGTTGGATTCTGACGCTAAAGATTTATACGGGATTAGCTGGCTAGTCTTGCACCACCTCTCCTTTATCACCTCTTATGACATGCATGGTACATTGTGGTGCTACTATTCTTTACTTCCCTTATGGCCCTTGTGACACCAAGAAAATATACATCTCAGAGGTTTCCTTCAAATACTTGTCTGCAAAAATGAACATGTTAAATGGAAGATCCCAAATATTCTGCAATGAAGTAAAGCAAATCAGACAGTAAACACAATCACATAGGATCTGACCTTATTGTCAAATAAAGACAAGACTTTGACCGATTTGATGTTAAGCTTTAGAACAGCAGACATGATCTTCAGCAAGTGATAGTGAACTCTTAGCAGTCCATAGTTGGTGGCTTTCTGATCCACTGCTAACTCCATCAATGATGTGGGTCCTTGGACCTTTTGCCATTCAGGTTCCACGTTGCAAACAGGAACTTCATTGGCTTCACAGTTGGCCTAGGAGATGTAATAATAATTAAAATGATTGGGCTTCACGCATATACAGTGGGAAGATCTGAGGAACTATTATAATGTAGAAGGGCAAATAGAAAACAGAAGAACTACTGGCACCTTGTTGTCTTGACAGATGATAGTTTGCTACAGTATGCTTCACAAAAGGCATCATAACTACAACTAATGGTGGGGGACCAGGGATAGAGTTATACCTCGCCATAGCACAAAGCCTGGGGGATGAATTATAGAGACCATGTGTTGCCATGCAGTATGATCCCTCTCTGCCTGCCTAGTTTACTCCAAGAACAGGTAAAACCAATACATTTGGACAAGAAAAGCTGCCGGATCTGCAAAGCAATGCTCTGTTGGAGTTTCAATCCTAGACCAGTTGCCAACCTTAGGACCTGGTCTGCCCTGCCATGACAATTAGTCTTAGGTTGCATTTCCTCGCACTAGGGTAAGGTTTGTACCCTCCCAGTTGTGCTCCTCTGCCCAAAGCTGTTGACACAATGTGTGTGGGGTGTCGAGTTTGGTGAGCGCCTCCCAACGTTCAGCGCTAACAGAAAGCAGGTAGTACCATCTACTGTAATACGGTAGCTCAGTCATATCTGACTAAGACCTGACTCACAATGATGTTGATGTAATCCTTGATTAAAGTAAAAGTAAAGCACACAGATCCCTGTTCACACCATAAGGTGTTTTGGGTATATGGCACAAACCCCATATTTGTAGACTAACTGGCACTGACTGGGTGACGTGGTCAATATCATGGTCAATTGTGCCTTTACTCCCCATAAAATCTCCTGGGTACCTATGTTTCAGAAAATGTCTTGGGAAGTAAAGATGGTCAGCATGAAACTGACCACATCACCCCTGGAGCAAATAATTTGCCCAATGAGCCAAAGGCGTGTAAAGGACCATGACTTAACTAACCAGCTTTAGCCTGGGAACTCTGATCAATAGAAGAAAATCCTAGCCTCAAAGGGAACCAAACACATGACCACTGAGCCAGGAGAAAAGCGTGCTATCCACTGGGCTACGTTTGTTCCCACCCTTGATTTAAATAAATAATGAATATAGAATTAATGATACAATGCTGCACTTACTTTAAAATGGTAGAGATACACAGATGTATTCATATAACTGTGTTGAGATAACTGAATAACTCTATTTTTGTTTGTGAATTTCTAGCAGTTTATTACCTACAACTATTAAGAATGAGTACACTTCTTGGAATGTGGTGGCAAAGTGGTTAGTCCGATTGTCTGCCATATTGTGTTCCTGGCTCAATTCCGGGCAGAGACAGGATGATTTTTTTTCCCTGAACAGGTATGGCTCTGGGGTCGGCTCACCTGCATAAATATGGCATCAGACAATTTTCTGGGAATTTCTTCCTTGTCTCTTTTTGTTCCCAGACAATTCCCTTCCTTGTCTCCTTTTGCTCCCAGACAATTCCCTTCCTTGTCTCCTTTTGTTCCCAGACAATTCCCTTCCTTGTCTCATTTTGTTCCCAGACAATTCCCAGAAAATTGTCTGGGAACAAAATGAGACAAGCAAGGGAATTGTCTGGGAACAAAAGGAGACAAGGAAGGGAATTGACCACCACACCACACAGATCATAGCCTACAATATATTAAGACTTAACACTTCAGATTTTTCTGGGAATTGTCTGGGAACAAAAGAAGACCTCATAGATCCTAGCCTAGAATATGTGAAAGCTTAACATTTCACAACTCAATGCCAATGTCTGTTATGGGATTACCTTTACCTTTACCACTTCTTTTCCTTCTTTGTTCACTTTAAAAAAAAATCCAGAATCTCCTTTCTTTTACAAAGTGGGCAGCCCAACAGAAGTTATTTCTGTGGTCATAGTTGTCCTCTGTACTAGACTGGGAAAGACACGACACCTCATAAAGGACATGAAGCTGGCTGTCTTAGAGGACATGCTATAGTTTGTCTGACCTCTCCAGAAGGGCACATAGCTGTGTTTCATAAATGAATGATTGAAGAAAAAAAAAACTGAATCTGCCCTTAATAAATGTATGATAACTGGAAACAATAACCTGGTGACTAGCAGCACATGTTATCACTTACATCCATGATAATTTCCATGAAATCAGCACAGTGGGCGATGAAGTCGACAAGACTTGAACTGCTCATTCCCACCTCCTGTAACACAAGCAGGCCAACAATGTTCAGCTTTGAGTTTCCGACACTTCAATCAATGGGAACCAGAACAGACAGCATCTTTTCATTTGTTACATAACAATTTATGAAAGCATACAAATTAGTAAGTGAGAAATTATACATGAACATATGTAAGTACATTATCTTTCCATCTCTCTCAAGCTTGTAGTGGTTTAGAGATATGATCTCTGCCTTTTTGGATAGGGATGAAAATCAAGGAGGTTCCGTGATCTGATTGCAGACAAATTCCTCAGCAGTCAAGTTGCTGCTGAGGATAAGTTTAAATTATAACTAAATCAATCAATAAATCAGGTGCGATCCTCACAATGAAGGTTGGCTGCAATGGATCTCCAACAATGTCTGTCTCTCACCTTGATTGTACATTTTGTCAGACTGCTGTTTGTCCATCTCTTGATGTGATCTTCCCACTTGTAGCATTGTAGCTTGTCTTCAACCTTACTCTCCAGTATTTCCACAGTCCATTGTGAAGCAATATGCAGTGAATGGCTGTCGTCTGCTGGAGTAATTCTTTGCACTCCAAACAGAATGGTGTTATCAACAGAAGAAAGAATTGTTTTGGTTGAACAAGTGTTTCGAAATGGCGGTCGATACACACAGATGGTTGTTCAAAGATTTATAGCAAGATTTCCTGATAAACAACCTCTTCATCGTAGTAGGGTTAGAAATTTGTTGAATAAGCTTCTTGCTATAGGAAATGTGGAACATGTTCAGCAATCTGGTAGGCCTACTGTCTAGATATCCAAGACAGAACCTGAATAGTCCAAGCAAGTCCTTAAGGAAAATGTCGCAACAAGTGAACGTAACAGTGAGCACAGTGTACAGTCATGCCTTGAAGCCCGTTGTGTTTCCAGTTCCAGTAGAAAAAAACAACAACTTTCCATCAGCGTTCGACTAGCCTCTGTGGCGTTAGTTACATTTGTGATGGTTCATGGTGCGGTTTAAGTTTTCTCTCAGTTTCTGTGCCAGCGTTAGCTGGCTTATCGATTTGTAGAGTTTGTGTCTGTGACGTCAGCTGGGGGGTTAGCAGGCATGTTTTCCTTTGCTTCCGCCTCCTCTGGCAGTTTCTTTGCTCAGTGTTGGCTTCTGGTTCGTCGTTATGGTTTTGGATATGACACAGTCCTTATAAGGACTATTTGTTGAATTGCTGGCTGATTATCTTAGCCATTTTCGCGAAAAGTTTTATCTCCTCCTCTTCATGTAGTTTTTCCCGTTTTTCTTGTTATATCTTATTTTTCATGTTAAAGTCTTCTTTCCCTTCAATGTATTCCTCATCATCTGTGCCCCAGTCAATTTCAAGCCCGTTGAAAACATTTCCGACACCTTTATAATGAATACTTCAATGGTACTTTTCAAAAACAGCGTTAGACCATAGCAGTGACTATTGTAACTAATTTAATGAATTTTTAAGCACATTTTTTATGACATCATGTACTTCATTTTTCAAATTTGTTCTACATACAAAGTGTAATCAGACTTTACAAACACCCTGTAGAACATTATATACAATAATAAGAAAGAGACAAATAGCTTTACTTGGTCATGTAATGAGAAGAGAGACATTGGAGAACATTGTGACAACTGGAAAACTCAATAGGAAGAGAGGCAGAAGCAGACCAAGAGAAATGATGCTGGATGGATTGAGGGGTGGCAGGGAGGAATATCATCAGCAGAGTTGATCCAGAACTGCAAGGACTGAGATCTGTGGAGAGCCATGAACACCTATGCCACCTGGCAGGGAACTTGATGATGATGATGATGATCTGAAATGGCTAGACCATATCCTTGGATCTGGGAGTACAAAAATTAAACAATGCAGAAAAAGAAAAGAAGCAAGAAAA
>JACEFZ010001624.1:0-49189 GCA_014155875.1 Cepaea nemoralis | reverse complement strand
TTGATCACTACTTCACCAGTACTTGACCACTATTTGACTATGTCCTTACTTATTTTACCATCACCGTTTCACTACACGTACCATACCCTATAATTTAAGTGGTCATTCGACTACTTGACCACTACTTGACCACAATTTGAGCACCACTTGACCAACTCTTGATCATCACCATGTCACTATACCTACTTTCACCGACAATTTAAGTAGTCACTCGACCATTTACCACTACTTGGCCACTACTTGAGCACGTCATCGATCACTTTAACCAACACAGGTTCACTACACGTACTTTCCCTTACAATTTAAGTGGTCACTCGACCATTTGACCAGTACTTGCCCGCTACTTGATCACTACTTGACAACGTCACTACTTAATTTATCCATCTCTGTTTCACTACACGTACCATACCCTACAATTTTCTCACTTGAGCGGTTGACCACTGGTTGAGCACTACTTGACCACTGCTTGACCCCGTTGTCGACCATTTTACCATCACCGTTTCAATATACGTACTTTTCTCTACCTTTTAAGTGTTCATTCGACCACTTGACCACTGGTTGACCGCTACTTGACCATGTCATCGATCACTTTAACCACTACCATAATCTTAGGGACATCGTCCTCTACAATTTAAGTGGTCACTCGACCACTTGACCACTACTTGACCATTGGTTGACCACTACTTGACCACTAATTTACCACCCTTTAATCATCACCATATCATTATAACCACTTTTCCCTAAAATTTCCTCACTTGACCACTACTTGACCACTACTTGACCACTGCTTGACCACTAATTTACCATCCTTTAATCATCACCATATCATTACAATCACTGTTCCTTAAAATTTCCCTAAAATTTTCGTCACTTAACCAACACTTGACCACTACTTGACCACTAATTTACCACCCTTTAAGCATCATCATATCATTACAATCACTTTTCCCTAAAATTTTCCTTACTTGACCACCACTTGACCACTGCTTGACCACTAATACCTGGTACCCACCCCTTACCGCCGAATGATACTACACTATATCCATTACAATCAGCGATCTTTAGCTTTCAAGGTTTCATTTGTAACACGTGTTATGTTAGTGAATAAGTCACTACGACCCTCTACATAGCACTACTAGCCGCTACCCACCCCTTAATAAATATAAGTAAGCTATACCCGCTAAAATCATTAAAATCGGCCATCTTTACTTTTTAAGGTTTTCATTTGTAACCCGTATGATGATAGTAAAAAAGCCACGGTGACCCTCTACGGATCACTACTAGCCGCTACCCACCCCTTAACAATAAATTTCACTAAGCTATACCCGCTAAAATCATTAATATCGGCCATCTTTACTTTTTAAGGTTTCATTTGTAACCCGTATGATGCTAGTAAAAACGCCACGGTGATCCTCTACAGACCACTAATAATCACTACCCACCCCTTACCAACGAATTTCACTAAGCTATATCCGCTGCAATCAATATTATCGGCCATTTTTACTTTTTAAGGTTTTCATTTGTAACCTGTGTGATGATAGTGTATAGGCCACTACGACACTCTACAAATCACCAATAGCCGCTACCCACCCCTTACCAACGAATTTCACTAAGCTATACCCGCTAATATCAATAATATCGACCATCTGTACATTTTAAGGTTTTCATTTGTAACCCTGTGATGATAGTGGTTAAACCCGAAACGCCTAGTCTCACCCCACGCGCCCACCCCCTCGCCACCACCCCGCACCCCGTCGTTATTTATTTTTATTTTTATTTATTTTATTTTATTTTTTAATAATTAATTAAAATTTTTATACACCCACTCAATAGTTATCTGCCCTTAGAAACATAAAATCTTAGAATTATCGCCCTTAGATATGACCTAGATACCACCCCTTACACCACCCAACTATATGACCGAGGGGGAGTGAAAATCAGCCGAGGTCAAGGTCAATCCACAGGTCAATCCACCAAATAAGAACCGAATCCTACGTGTATAACTACTGTTGTCACCAAGTTCTCCAATTCATTTCTTCTCATAACATGTCAAAACAATATTGACTGTCTATGTCTAATTTGTCTAATCAATTTACGATTTTCATTTGTTTCCTGTAGTACTTGGTCTTTTGTTTTTCTGTCTGTCCACGGAATTCTTTGCATTCTCCTCAGAAAACACATTTCTACAGCCATCAGATATTTTTTTTTTTTGGGGGGGGGGGGGGGGGGGGGGTTCAGTTTGACTGTTCATTGTCCAAGTTTCACATCCATACGAAAGTAAAGGTTCTATGTAGCATATCAACACTCTTTTTCTCTATTAAATTGACATCTTTATATTGGTCAGTATGTTTTTCATCTTGTTAAAGGCTACTTTCGCCATGGCGATTCTTGTTCTAATTTCTTCAAGGCCTCTCCCATCAGATGTTCTGACTGTTCCGAGATAATTGGTTCGATTCACTTGTTGAAGAATATTACCATTTACATGTATATTACATTGTGGTGTTTCTTTCTTTCTAGTGACAACCATAGTCTACGTCTTCTTAAAAATTAATTCTAACCCCAGTTGTTCATTGTATGCCACAACCGCATCTAATAATTGTTGCAGATCCTGCTCATTGTCTGCAATCAATGCTGTATTATCTGCATATCTAATGTTATTGATGTTTCGTCCTCCAATGATGATTCCATTGATTGCACATCTTCTACATTTCTGAAAATATTGTCACTGTATAGGGAAAAAAGATCTGGGGACATTATACATCCCTGTCTCACATCTCTCTTAATAGGCTGATATTGTCCTACTTAATTATCAATCCCTATGGCAGCTTGTTGTTTCCAATATATGTTTTTAATAAGTCTAATGTCTTTCCCATCAATTTGTAGGTCTGCAAGCACATATACCATGTTGACATGTCTTACTCTATCGAAAGCCTTTGCGTAGTCAATAAAGCAAAGATGTAAAGCTTTGTTTACTTCTATAGAACGTTCAATAACTGATCGCAGTATATACACAGCATTTACTGTACCATTTCCTTCTACATGATCTGACCATACATGTAAAATTTGACCGTTTCCTATTAGTATTTTTCCATCTTCTATATTTAGGTAGCCTATTGATGTGCATTGTGTAAGCCTGAGTGCAAGGTGAAATAGGATGCCAGTCTTTCCCGCAGGAGTCAATCCCTCGTCTGAAAGTACACAACATTATCATCATAGCGCTCGACCAGCTACGCTAATGTACCCGCATTACCCAAATCACAGCTATCGTATTGTCACATATAGTGTAACAAGCATACTGCTTTTAATATTTTCACACACTTTAACAAGTTAACACGTATCATAGAATCACATATAACACAACGCAAATTCCAACTATCGTATTGTCACATATAGTGTAGCAAGCCTAATATATATCATATTTTCACACACTGTAGCAACATAACATGTATCATAGTGTAACAATCGTGACATTTATCATATGTCCAGACAAAGTAAAATAGACATCTGGCACTTTACCCAAAAGACTGATGTTGACAGGATCCCGGAATCCTAGTTTCACGAAACAAATAATATTAATTGTATTTGTCCATATTCCGAAAACAACAGTTGTTTGGCACGCAATTGTAAATACAACCCACTCAAAGATTATAATTAAAATAGCTTGTGGCATAGTTTAGAGTGGTATTATCTGCCCATCATGTTACACATGTAATGAGAAAAGTAGAAGGAAACCATATACTGTAACTGTTAATGTTATTTCAATCGATAGTCTGTTTCCTGCTTGATTTCTAGAATTCTTAAACAATGAAAACATTAGTAATGTTGTAAATTTAAAAACATGTGGCTCACAATTGCAATGTTTGACGTCAACTTGGCCAAATGAGCTCACGTCCATTTTAAAACATCGAATCCACCTCGATGTGATCAAACACGTGGCCGTCTAGCCACAATTCTACTATCTCTTCCATCTTTTCAATCTTCAGGATGTGCAATATCAGTCCTCCAGATTCATAACTACGGAGAGACCTGACGAGTTTTGAAATATTTGTCGTGAAGGTTAAATCCTGGTAATGCGCCTAATGGGAACTCGTTGAGGGATGTGGCCTTTACCGCCCAAGTACAATTTTAGAATGGGTACACTTGTCAATATGAACATGTCCGCCACAAGGGGGAATAGAACGCATGGCCAACCGCCCAGCAAACATACATGCTAACCACTATGTCTATATGTGATATGTAAAACTAAGTTTGCAAGTTAATGTGTTCATATTGTGTACATTATTAATAAACACACGACGCCCGGGTGTATTCTATGACATATTTACTATACTTTGATAATTCTAAATAGAAACAAAATCGTCCTTTCGACACCAAAGGCGTCTTGGGTATGGAGTATTGTATATGTATAGATCAACTGGCGCTCGATGAGTAATATAGTAAATATTTCATCTACAGTATGACTGTCCGGAACACTTGCTGTTTGTTATTATTACTTAGATCCAACTGGATGATGGATCAACTCTAGAAACGAAGAAACAATTTCAACCGTTTGTTAATTGTAATGACAATGAGGAGCGGCTGGCCGAGAGGCTAGAACGCCGGACTCTCATTCGGGAGGCCCGGGTTCGATCTCTCGGTAAGGTGTCGGATTTTTTTTTCTGTCAGGGGCAAAAAGAAAATCCTAACCTGCACAGTTCGCAGCGACTGCACTAGCCAGGCGGCCTTTATTCCTCAGGCTCAAAGACCCCTCTGCCATACACCGCAAGGTACTATATTGGCAGTAAATGACAGTTTTTTTGTTTTTGACAGTCAATTGTAATTATGGCTATAGGACAAAGCTACAGGACTTACGTTTTAATTGGTATAGTTTTGAAGAAAAAAATAGCTTCTATTTTGTTGTTGTTGGTATGACACAATTAGTATGCTGGTCTATATACACGTAGGTAACAAACTAGTGGCATATTATATGTGACCAACATTGTATGATTGTCTGATTATGTAGCAGTGCGCTTTGAGAACTTACTTTGATTATTACAACTGGACTAACACTGATGCATGTGTTGCACATTAAATGACAGTGTATCATTTGTGTACGTGTCATTCTTGTTTATTTTTTTCACCACGTTATTCTAACTTGTTAAATAATGATTGGAAATTTGTTTTATAACACCTAAAGGGGATCTTCATACTGCTCGTAGAAAAACCAAGAAGTATAAAGGGACTGTCATTGGACAAATGGCATCAATACTAAAGAACAAACATGTATCAATAACTACCATGAAAGCACTTTACAACACAATCTTCCTACAAACTCTATCTTACCAATGCCAAACCTGGACAATGACAGAAAAAGATACAAGGAAAAATCACAACAGAAATGAGATTTCTGAGAAGAATACTCAATGTATCAAGAAGAGATAAGATCAATAATGAACAAATCAGGACTAAAGTGGGGGTTATAGCTGCACTAGATTTTATTAGAAGGCAGCAAGTCATTTGGTTTCGTCCTTCAAGTAGGTTACCAACTAACATTATACCACACAAAAAAAGCTAAAAAGTCGGCAGGGTCGACTTCATTACACCTGGTTTTATCCCATATGGCTCTGTCTCTTTCCGCAGCGCGGAAAGCGTCGCACCAAGCACGAACTCTGTAGCTCTAGCGACGACCCACAGGAGTCTCTGAAAATTTTAAATCGTGAACCGAACGACGCGGCCCGGAATCGAACCCACAACCTTCGGAGCCCGAGTCACACGGCTTGACCACTTTGCCACAGAGACTCCCATGACTCCCACAGACTCCCACAACAAGCAATGATGTCCAGATTAGAGGGAATCAGAGGAAGAGGCCGACCACGTAAACGATGGACGCGGGGAATAACAAGAGTCCATGGGAATATCGATACATGAAGCCCATAAGCGGGCACTCTCCCGCTGTTTATACTTCACCTCAACACCGCAAGGTACAAGAGGAACATGATGCGATGAGATGAGAACACCTAAATTAATCAATTCAGACCTCGACATCTGTGCTCGTCTCATGTTAAGTAAGGACAACGATTGTCCACTCCTCCTCAGTGATGCATGTCTACACAATGTAATGGCTCTACCAATTCACTTACCTTTACAAGAAGGCTGCTTCGGGACATATTTAATTTCAATTGTAATTAGTTAATACATTATTAAGTTGATACCGACCTACAGCTATCCAATTCTGTTTATTTTATTGTATTTAATAGTGTTTATTGTATGTTATTTCACTTAACATCTTTGTACCTCCGGTTTAGAGGGATGACCATATACTGTTTTATATCATAGCCCGGTGCAGAATCTTGAAGCTGATAAACGAAAGGCAATAGGAATGGCATGATCAGTTGCAGGTTATGCACACAGTAAAACCGTTTAGTCTTCAAATAAATGCATCTACTCTATACCACACTGACATGAACCTCAGTGGTGTGCATCCAGAATAAAGCCACAGGGCTGAGCTATGTTACTGTTACTCTAGTCATAATCTCTGGCTTAGGACAAATGAAAGCATTTTCACTATCCCCACATGCTATATTCGAAGTTAGTAGGGGGCGAATCGGTTTGCATTGCTTTTCTACAATGGTATGAGCGTTGGCCGTTCACATTATAATAATAAACTACTGAAATTGTCTATATAATAACAATGCCAGTGATGATTGCCACGTCCTGTGGAGATATACAACTAACTGTAACTAACGTCCACTGGTCATGGCAGTGTATAAGTTTTCGACATGTATAGGGTGTATTTTTAATGACTCTGGAGTGTTTGAAAATACAGGCGGTCCAAGTTTTGTATTAACCCATTGTAAAGTGCATGCAACATAATCAATCAATCAATCAATCAATCAATCAGGTGCCGTCTCCACAATGAAGGTTGGCTGCAATGGATCCCCAAGACTGTCTGTTTCTCACCTTCACTGTGCATTCTGTCAGGCCGTTGTTCGTCCATCTCTTGATGTTATATTCCACTTGCTCGCTTGTCCTCAACCTTGCCTTCCAGTAAGATTTTTATAAGAGTATCATGTCTTTTAACGAGGCCGAAATATTTTACTTGCCTCCTCTTTATTTCTTTCATCAAGGCTCTCTTCATTCCCAATTTTTCTAGGACCTCTGCATTTTATTGTTTTTGTCTCCATGAAATACGACATATACTTCTGTATATCCACATCTCCAGGGCTTCTATGCGACTTTCTTGTTACTTGTTCAATGTCCAGGCTTCTGCGCCATGCAGTAGCGTTGAATATACGTAATATTTGACAATTCTCATTTTTAATGCATTATTAATCTCTCTAAATGGTAATACTGATTTCATGCCGTTGAAAGCATTGTTTAGCCATTCATATTCTCTTTTTTCATTTCTATTTCACTTCTGCCATCATCTGTTATTATGTGTCCAAGATAGGAGAAACTTCTTACTTGTTCTAGTATCTGCCCATTTACTGTGATGTTCATTGATGACCTTTCCTGTTCACTTCTAATTGTCACAGTCTTTGTCTTTTTAGGATGTTAATATCTAAGCCACATTTTACACTGTGCCTGTTTACTTGTTCCAATAAGTCGTGTAACTCTTGTTCACTTTCTGCTAGTAACACGGTATCGTCATAATACCTAAGACTGTTTTTGATTCTTCCATTGATTGATTATGTGGTTGTTTCGGGATTTGAAATTTAAATATTGAGCACAACCCACTACTGGCAACGCCGATCGCATTCTGGTACGAACCTAAGGCCTATCCACGTCAATATGGAAGCACTATACTCGAGTTTCGCCCTCATTTGAGCTCGTCAGTAGTGCATATCCCTGACCGGATCAGTAGTTGCCAGTAGTGGGTTGTGCTCAATATTTAAATTTCAAATCCCGAAACAACCACATAATCAATTGATTATTGCTCACTGGATTTAGGAGGCCTGGTGTTCCTTGCCAGTGAGAAGTCCTGATCGTTCGGGTCCCATCGATTGACGGACGTCGGTCGCGGCGATTGGGCAATCTTGAGCATAGCCTACGATGGGTAGCGTTGTGATGTTCTGTTGTGATAATTTGGTGTGTCCAGTGTGTGCCGCGTGGTTACACACCCGCTTCACACGCGTGATCCGGGACTGTTTCCGGATCCGGTCAGGGATATGCACTACTGACGAGCTCAAATGAGGGCGAAACTCGAGTATAGTGCTTCCATTGATGTTAAGTCCAGGCATTTCAACGTGTTTAAACATTCTTTCTGTGTATAGGTTGAAGAGGCTTGGGGATGCAACATAATAGGTAAATACAAAACTTGGACCGGCAATATTTTCAAACATTGCACAGCCATTAAAACTACACCCTGTACTAGACTATTTCAGGAACCAAGGTAGCACAGTAGCTAGCGCACATTTCTGTCTGCCCAGTGCTCAGGTGTTCGAACCCCTCGGAGCGGTTTCCTTAAAATTTGGTGTAGGATCTCAGGACGACACGAATTAACATGGCAACCAGGAAATTTGCTGAGAATTAAAGGCAGCGGACATGGTATAGACCACATAACCCATTGAGAGTAAGCCGAGGTAGCGCAGGGCGGCCTGGAAGCTGTGGGTTCTAGACTCTATCAAGGCGGATGTTGAATAGAGTGACCTGGTTTTCCCGGCTGAAGCTAAAATGGGTGCCAGACAAATGTCCTGGCCAGTAAAGGCGCCCGGCTTGATGTTAACAATGGGACCATCCGAGTGCCAGTTGGTCATTAGAAAGATGGGGCTTGTAACATATGCCAACATACTCGAGAAAAAATTGTCCTTTGCTGTGATTGCTAATGTTTGTTGCTTCATGTTGTTATATTTACGGGTATTAATGTGTATTGAATCATAACCATCGTTCGCCGTGCTGATAAGCGTGGATGGTCATGTTTCGCCATCCCACACGATCACCAGAGTCGTGGATCAGCTCTGTGTTTCTGTCTCGACAACAAAACGTGGCCAAGCCATCCAAGTATTTACTTCTCTGCCTTCCCCTTTTTATTCTGGCCTCAATCTTGCCAGTTAACACCAAGTTCTCCAATTTATTTCTTCTCATAACGTGTCCAAAGAATTGTGACTGTCTACGTCTAATTTCTCTAATCAGTTTACGGTTTCCATCTGTGTTATTTGCAGGACCTGGACACTGGTTTCTCTGTCCATCCATGTTATTCACTTAAACAATCGTATCTCCGGTGTAGTGGAATGTTCATAAACTATTTTCAAGCATAGACCGGGCAAAATGGTGATGCTTATAAATAAAATGCAGCCAGGTTGTTCAGTTGTTGGCTAGAAAATCCTTTACGTTCCTTTGTAACTTCCCCTGGCGATTGATTTATATACGTATCGGGCAAGCACGAGATATACAATTTAATTCAAGGTATGTGATTGCGTCTATTACTTTGTTATTCTTACTATATTATTTTAGAGTATTTCTGTACACAGTAAAGGGTACGTGTCTATTTCAGCAACGAAAACATGTAATTTAAACTATATGAAAACTGATCTATATTGTCACGTGTAAACAACTGACGCGACGCACTGTTCAGTGCACTATTTATATATGTTCAATTCCAAGAGCATAACATAGAACATATAGTGTCATTAGGACATTAACTATACATCTTACAATAGTGATTGTCATTGACAACAGTAAAATTTATTCCAAAATATTTATTATTTTACTCAGTAAATAAACAGCGAAAAACAATTATAAAATAGAGGAACACGTATAAAAAAATAATTGTAACTAAATTGTAGCTTCCTAGTGACCTACGTTGGCATCTAAGAAAAAAGCATCCAATTTCCTTAACTACGTATACCACGTAAGATTATATGAAAGTATATTATCAGTTAAGGTATTATTTCACTTCCGTATATAAACTTAACAATTTGGTACATTGTTAAATCGATTGACATGATAACAGAGCTGTTATTTACATAGCGCATGATTATTCTTCACATCGATATACCAGAACAAACCCGAATGTTAAATTCCTTATTTTTACTGCTGTTGTAGAAATGTATTATTTTAAAGAGTGTATATAACTTCCTAATCGACTGGTTAGAAATGTGGCGTTCAACGCTGCTGGGACTGGCTCGCGGTCATGCTACGTTATTGCTTCAACACACCAACCTAGCATATATAAACGTGACATTGCTGAAACGTAGCATATCCACCATGATAAAACTATAATGGCACTCTGCGAAATGCAATTATCCTTAGTGCTGTTTCGAAATGAACTCATCACACTTAATGTTGCTCTTATTGTAAGTCAGGAGTCAACGCGTTAATGTCGTAATTCATGTGCGTAAGATTGACTACCTGTAGTCATACTCTATCTATGAAAACTGGCGGTATCAACCCATGGGTAGAAAGGTGCAGAATATCAAATCTCACAATCGGGCACAGGATTTCACCTTGTGTGAACAACTGGGTGGAGTTGATATGTTTTGATGGAATTGCATTACAACAAGGACAATTAAATCTTATCTTAGTCTATCAACATTGTGAACCGCAATATTAGCTTCCCATTTTGAATCTAGCTAAAACAACTAAATAAATTGCATCGTGGGACAGATAGACCTTAAAAGCATTTTGTTTTTAAGAGCATGCGTCGTTCCTATTGCAATATACGCCTGTGAGACCTGGGCACTTACTAAACAAGCTGAATCGCGCAAAAATGCCTTTGAGAATAAATGTTATAAACGGGTTCTAAGAATATCTTGAATGCAGAAAAGAATAAATGCAACCATACGACACGTTCTGAATATTGAAGAAACGTTGGCTACCAAAGACAATAAAACAAAATAACTGAAATATTGTAGTCATTGAAACGTCATGAAAAATTGGAGAGAACAATAATGGAGGGGTATGTATGTACCCGGGCAAAGAGGAAGGGGAAGGCCAGAGAGAAGATGAGTGCAGGTTGTGGCAGATTATCTCCAGATGGGTGTATCGGACCCAGGACATGTTGCATATGACCGATACGTTTTGCAGATGGTTGTTATGGGAGCGGGGTTCTGCACAGAAAATGCTACTGAATTAAGGAATGAATTTTCAGTCAAGGTTATATAAAGTGAGAATGTTCAAACAACGGGTTCAGGCATACATGTGAATTTGTCATTTTGAATATGTAAGTGTAAGCTAAACGTAATCTTCAAAGAGAATAGGTATGCTTAGCGAAGATAATACGATTACTACATATAGAATCCTCTTCGTTCCGCCCAAAACTCTGTTATTCCAGCAACTACAATATTGTAGCATTTTCTGCTTTACCCGCTTGCCTAGCTATCTCAAAACAAAAAAAAAGCTGCTAATGATTTAGCCCTTTACGTATTAGAAACATCAATAAAAACAATAATGCTCTCAGGCATGTAAATTATTTGAACAATTGTTAACAACTTCATATTATACCTGGCGAATTTCATTCGAAACACCACTAATCGA
Source organism: Cepaea nemoralis (assembly GCA_014155875.1). Lineage (NCBI taxonomy): Eukaryota > Metazoa > Mollusca > Gastropoda > Stylommatophora > Helicidae > Cepaea > Cepaea nemoralis. The sequence continues at coordinate 37,735 of JACEFZ010001624.1, read as the reverse complement.
CTGGTAACATACACGCCTAGTATGTTACAAGTTCGTTCCAGTTAACAGAAAAGGTACTTCATTTTGAATTCACCACAAACAAAGGGATTCTGGGAGTTCCCGAGAAATCACGCAACATCATGGTGATTCCATAGTAGGTGTAGGGGTGTGTTAATATACTGCGCAACTAGTGTATGAGGTTAGGGCCATTTGTGTGACGTGAAAAACTATGTGCATTAAATAATCATATACATTGATTGAGTTGTCGATCAATTCCGTTTGAGTGTGTGGTGGACTGCTAGACAGATGGATGGATGCAATAAATAGTTCTTGGCCGTGAAGGCCGTTACTGTTGTCTGAGTGTATATCCATATCTTGTGCTACTCTTCTTATCTTGTGTATGCCCCATCTGTCTTCGATCATCTTTGGTGGATCTGGGGGTCAGTTTGCGAAGACAATGACATGTGGTTTTGGGTAGATCTTGCTACAAACACACTTGTCAACCAACCACGCAGAGAATCCCGATACCCCTATTCTGATAATCGACGTTCCCACCAGATCTAGGTCAGTCATCATCATCATCATCATCATCATCATCATCATCTTCTACTTCTGCCGTCAAGCGACGTGGGGAGGAATAATTTGCGTTCCAGCGCCCGGTGGGCGGCACTGGATAATGCCATTCCGTGTGGCTGAACAATGTCTCTTATGTCGTCAATCCATTTTCTTCTTGGACGTCCTCGTGGTCTCGTCGCAGATGATCTTTGTTGTAAGGCCAGTGATGGTAGTTGCTGATGTTGCATTCTAACGACATGGCCAAACCACTTGATCTTCTGTCTTTCAATAAATGTGGCACAAGGTGTTGATCCCACAGTCTGTCTGATAGTAGCATTTCTTACTCGGTCTCGGATTGTTAAGTTGGCAGCTCTCCTCAGGCATCTCATTTCGCAGGTGTTGATTTTGCGAAGGTGTAATTTGGATAAAGTCCAGGTTTGAGATTGGTAGCATAGGGTTGGTGTGAATATGCTGTTTATTATCTGTCGTTTTGCGGACATGGGTATGTTTGGATGTTTCAGTAAGGGTGATAGTTGATATGTAAGTGCACTAGCTTTTTGACATCTGATTTCAATTTCTCTGTCCAATCTGCCATCTTCTGTGATCATACTTCCAAGGTATTTGAATTCTTTAACTTGTTTCAGAGGTGTGTTATTTATCTGTATACTTAGTAGGCCTGGCGATCTGCTAACTTGCATTACTTCGGTTTTGGCTGTGTTTATACTCATATTGTATCTGCTGCAGGTTGAACTCAGATTAGTAATATGATTTTGTAGTCTGCCCTCATCGCTGTAAAACAGGCACTGATCGTCTGCAAATAGAAGTTCATTTATTCCCTGTGGGTCAGTTGTTTCATCTGGAGTAAAGAGTTCTAAATTTTCTGAATCTGTTCTGTCGAGACTTGCTTCTTTGGAAATTCTGTCCATGTAGATATTGAATAACAGGGGAGAGAGCACACATCCCTGCCTCACTCCTGTATTGACTGTGAACATATTTGATATACTTTCTTGTGTTATTACTGCACTTTGGCTCGAGTGGTACAGGGCTATGATGTTTTCTAGCAGTTGCCCTTCTATCCCATAGTCTTCAAGAATGGTCCATAATTTGTATCTGTCTACTCTATCGAAAGCCTTTTCCTGATCAACAAACACAATATTCTGCTGGTCACTATATTCGATAGTTTTTTCACAAACTTGTCTAAGTGTAAATAATGCATCAGTGCAACTTTTACCTTTCCGAAAACCGAATTGTGCTTTGCTTAACTGTTGTTCAACTATTGGTCTAGCTCTTTGTTCCAAAAGTTTTGCATACATTTTCCCTATATGGCTCAGGAGTGATATACCTCTGTATGTTTCGCACTCTCTCATATTGCCTTGCTTTTTCCATATTGGTACAATTATTGCCTGTTGCCAATCATCTGGGACTTTTCTTTCTTCCCATGCTATATTAAAAAGTCTTGTTAGCCATTTAACTCTGTTTCCCCACAGGTCTGAATAGCTTCTGCGGTTATTCCATCTGGACCTGGTGATTTGTATTTAGGACATTTCTGTATAACTGCTTTGACGTCTGCAGGTATAAAATTTGGTTCTTGCTGCCCCTGGCATTTAGGCACAAAAGTGAGGTTTTCTATGTTATGTGTGGGATTAAGTAGTTCTTGAAAGTATTCTGCCCACCTTGCTAGTCTTTGTTGTGGATTAAATATCTGTATACCTCTTTTGCTGTTTATGATGGTTGTTGGGTTGTAACATGCATCTCTGTTTCTCATTGTGGTGACACGTTTATAAAATTCTCTTGGGCAGTCTTTGCTAAGGGTTGCCATCTGTTCACCGTATATTCTCCAAGATTAATCTCTAGATGCTCTAATTGTTCGTTTGGCATTACGTCGTGCTATTCTATAAGTAATATAGTCAGTCCTGTTCAGATTTATTTGTGATCCACTGTTTGAATGCTACCTTCTTTTTGAATATGCTATCTTTAACTTCGTTGTTCCACCAGGCTGTTCTTAATCTTTTGTCCTGCCCTGCTGTCTTTGTTCCACATTTATTTTTCAGTGTGTCGAGCATGGCAGCCTTGAAACATTTCCATTCCTTATCTACGATTGGGTGGTCATCAGGGATGTTCTTATGTAGGTTTTGGATTTCTTGACTGAATTCGTCTTTAACAGTATGTTCCTGCAGCCTCCTATAATTGATGACATGTGTTGTTACCTTTTTGTTTCTTATTTTCCTGTGTGATGAAATCTTTGTTATTATGACTGGTTTGTGATCAGTATCAACATCTGTATTTGGGAGTGCTCTTGAATCTAACAGTAGTCTTCTGTCTGATTTCCTAATTAGAATAAAGTCAATTTGAGATGCTTGGTCTAAGTCATTCCATTTATACCAGGTTTTGGTGTGGCTACGACGATGTTGAAAAAAACTATTTGCTATTATTAGTCCATGTTCTGAGCATATGTTGAGTAGATGTTGACCATTGCTGTTACAATCAGTCTCTGTGTCGCTGAATGGCCCCATGCAATCCTCCCACGGTGTTCTTCGTGTGCCTATTCGTTCGTTAAAATCACCCATCACAACTAGTTCATCTGTCTCCTTGACATTATTTAACGTGTCTGCAAGTTTATCAAAATATTCGTCTTTGTCTTCGTCGCTGTAAGTGTCATTACATGGGGCGTATGTTTGTATAAAAGTTGTTGTTCTATTTCCTTCTTTGATCTGTACTAGTATTATCCTTTCTGATATAAATTTTGTATTGATAATGGCTTTCGCTTTGTCTGGATGCAACAAAAAACCCACTCCATGTTTAGCTGTAGCTCGCTGATTGACGCCACTCCATATAATAACGTAACCTTCGGGTGATCTTTTCGGGTTCTGCCCCTTCTTCCTAGTGCCTGCGAGTCCTAATAATTGAATATTTGATTGTTTCATGAACTCTACGAGAGCTGGTTCCTTTAATCCTAGACCTGTAACATTCCAAGTTGCAAATATCTCCTTTCTATTTGAAGTATGTCGAAATTTAGCAGTTGTCGTCGTTAGTCGCTTGTTGTGTCGCTTCGGTGTGTCGTTTCCGGCGTGAACGCTGATAGAGTTGCGTTTTTTGTTCAATTTCCTCCATAATTCTCGAGCAATGGTTCTTGAACAAATAAATTCCCTACCGGTTTGCTGGACCTGACGTAGGTTCATCCTTATTTGAACAAATTGATGTTAAGAAACACGCATAGAACACATAATTAATCTCTGAATCGGATCTAGGTAAGTGTTAAAAATAAATACGCGATTTGTTTGCAGTGGAAGATAAAACTATAAAACTATGGAGCGCTGAGTGAACTAACAAAAACTGTTAGATTCATACAGGAGACAACATTGCAGTTATATATATATATATATATATTTCACGCGAACGAAAGAAGAAGAAGAAGTTTGCAGTGAATTAAAAATGCTATACCAAAGAAAATGCTCTAGTCTTCGCACGTGTTGCATCATAAACAACTACTGGTGTCAGTTATCGTAGATCTTATAAGACGACAACATACATTCTTTGTGAGTGTGTGTGTGTGTGTGTGTGTGTGTTGGTGGTAATTTCACAAATTGTATTCAACATCGGTTGATCTTGTTAATTGCTTCCATCCGAGCTTGATCAGGCCTTTCTAAAGATATTTCATTTAATATATAATATTTTGTCTGTTATTGTCTATTATTGTTTGTGTAGCAGGAGGTTGCTGTGGGTATGATCAGTTTTAATACATCACATTTTGTAAGCCTCGGTGCACGGGGAAATATGTGGCCTACCTTTCCTCATGTAGTCAACGCTAAGAGCTGGAAGCAACCCCTTGTCCGACAGTGATAATGCCTTCAGCATAGCTTCCTAACTTGCATACACCCGTGTGGCCGCTGAGACAAGTCTTTATTAAATGTAGTCTAGAGCATAGCCTACGATGGGTAGCGTTGTGATGTTCTGTTGTGATAATTTGGTGTGTCCAGTGTGTGCCGCGTGGTTACACACCCGCTTCACACGCGTGATCCGGGACTGTTTCCGGATCCGGTCAGGGATATGCACTACTGACGAGCTCAAATGAGGGCGAAACTCGAGTATAGTGCTTCCATATTGACGTGGATAGGCCTTAGGTTCATACCAGAATGCGATCGGCATTGCCAGTAGTGGGTTGTGCTCAATATTTAAATATAGTCAAACCAGATGTAGCCTGACAGTTGAGCGGTTGACAAGCTATTATTCATAGTTTATTTACATTATGACGCAGGAGAAGAACTATCACTTACTTTTGTTCTCCTTCGGGAGACCAGGGTTTTAATTCTCTGTAAATGTGGATTCTTTTCTGTTGGGGACGAAAAGAAAACGCTAATCTGCACAGTTCGCAGCGACTACACTAGCCAGTGAGCCTTAATGCCGCAGGCTCTAGACCCCCATGTCCTACACCGAAAAGTACTATAGGCAGTAAATGAAAGTTTTACGGTTTGACAGTACATCCCCTTAGAGAAATATACTGGCCGTAAACCAAACGAAGGAATAGCTTAAATAAATCATCACATAAAGAGTTCCATCTGGTACAGAGCAGGCTGTGGACTTGTGGAATAATGCTAATTTAGTGAGTGACAGAATCTCCGCCGTGGAGCAAGCAAGGCAGGAGGATTCTGGTCATCAGAAGTTACCCGTTCGTCTAATATTACGACTCCTTATCTTCCTAGCATTCTCACAGCCATCCCAGTTCATGACTGTGAATGGCTTCCTTCTGCTGTAAGTTCCCACTCTGTCTTCCCGCTTCGAGATGTTCGAATCGTGTTTGCACGTATCCCATAAATTTGCTTTAGCCAGGGGGGGGGGGGGGGGGGGGGGGACGACGACATTATGAGATGAGATGAGACTCTTCATTTTCAGAAATGCGGCTTTTGCCTGCCCTATTCTGCTCTTAATCTCTGTTGTACATCTTCCATCTGATGTTATAAGTGCCCCTAGGTATTTAAAATTATCCACTTGGTTGAGAATTTCCCCTTCTATTTCTATGTCACATTTTGGTGTCCCCATTTTCTTTGATACCATCATTGTTACTGTTTTCTTGATATTCAAGGAGAGTCCTTTCTGTGCACTCTCTGATACTACAATGAGCAATAATTGTTGTAGGTCTGTTGCATTATCCGCCACCAATACTATGTCATCTGCATAGCGTATATTGTTTATATTATATCCTCCGATTAGTATTCCTGGCTTCTCTGTGATCTCTCTCATTATTACTTCGCTATATAGGGAGAAGAGATCGGGTGTCAAGACACACCCCTGTCGTACTCCTAGCTTTATCTGTAACTACCCTCTTTATTTCCCATTTTAATTGCTGCTGTACTAGCTTGCTGCTCCTAGGCTTTATCTGTAACTACCCTCTTTATTTCCCATTTTAATTGTCTGCGAAGAATTCTTGGTATTAAGTGGTAAGACAAAATCACAAATACTGAAGTATTGGAAAGATCAGGTTGTGTGACGGTTTATTCCATGCTCAGTCTTCGTAGACTTAGATGGATAGGACATGTTAGGAGGATGGATGATGGTAGAATACCAAAGGACATCTTTTTTGGTGAATTACAGATGGGTAATATATCTCAAGGTCGGCCTCTACTACGATACAAAGATGTGTGTAAGCGGGACATGATTGATACAGGCATTGATAATGCACATTGGGAGCAAGTCGCCACTGAACGTGTTGCATGGAGGGCAAATATCAGAAATGGAATAAAGACAAAGTAGAAAATTATTGCAGATAAGTCACACACCGAGCGTGTGAGACGTAAGATGGTGCAAGATGGTGGAAATGACCATGTGTTCACATGCACCAACTGTGAACGGATATTTACAGCGCAAATTGGCCTTATCAGTCACATTCGCTCCCGCCATAGGTAAAAGTTATTATGCCTTTTTAAAGCACAAACTATCGTCTGTCAAGACGGCAAGGTGCCAATGATAATTGCTGCTACTTGGTTCCAGTATATATTCTTTAGGTTAGTCGTTGGATCAACATAACGGCACACGGTTTAACCCATAAGCGCTCCGTTGTCCTCCTAACTCAAACCTGAGTCTGGAGAAACTCAGCTCAATGCACGAACTCCGTTGCACCGGCGAGGATCCTGAAAATACTTTGGGTAGATTTTTAACTCGAAATTTTGCGCTGTTAGGCTACTCTTTTTCGATTTCCAACTGTCAAGGGATTTTTTACGTGCGCAATACCCAGAGACCAGGGGAAATTTTATTACTGGAAGTCCGGGTGGATTTTTTAAAATAAATCCCGGTCCTCACCGGGGCCGGGCCTGAACCCGTGACCTGAACCCAGCACCTCCAGCACTCGAGGCGGACACCATACCTCGAGACCACTCAACCCCCCCCCCCCCCCCCAACGTATATATTCTTTGCAATACAATCTTGAATACAATTCAAGTATATATTCTTTCTTCTTCTTCTCTTCTTCTTCTTCAGCGTTCCGAGCCATTGAGGTTCTTTGCTGCAGATACAATCCGTCTCCATTCGTCTCTCTGGTTGACCTTCGTTGATTCCAAATGCTTATAGGTCTTTATATATATATTATCTCTCCACCGTCTTCTTGGTCTACCTCGGGGTCTACGGTCATTTATTTCCTGAGTGTAAGCGAGTTTTGTTTCCCTATTATCTTCCATTCTTTCTATATGCCCCAGTCATTGTAGTCTATTCTTTATTATTCTTAAATCTTTCCCATCAATGTTGATATCTTCCAACATTTTAATCAGCTCATCATGTTTTGCCGGTCTCTCTGGCCGAGGGGTTACAACACTTTCTCCGTAATCCCGTTTATCACGCAGAGTCTCGTAGCAGGGCGAGAGCTGGGAGCGGTTCGACTCCCGCTGATGACTTGCGAGATAACTGAGCCGGCCGCTCAGAAAGCAATGGCAAACTACTGAGCGTAATCTTGCCAAGAAATCAACATACAGCCGAAAGATGCTGATGTTGACAGCGATGTAATGTAAAGGATATGCAAAACATCATGTTTTACTTTATCAAGTGCCTTAGTATAATCTATGAAGCATAAATATATGTCTCTCTGTTTCTCTATTGACCTTTCTATTTTTTTTTTTTTTTAAGCATATCCTTTTACAGGACTTAGCTGTCAACAATCAGCATCTTTCAGCTGTATGTTGATCTCTTGGCAAGATTACGCTCAGTAGTTTGCCATTGCTTTCTGAGCGGCCGGCTCACATACCCCGTAAGTTACCGATGCGATTCGAGCCACTGCTGATTTGAACCGTCATCACGTTACCTGACGAGAGTATACGAGATTACGGAGAAAAGTCATAACCTCTTAGCCACGAAGCCGGCGACCTTTCTATTAGTGTTCGTAATATATAGATTGCATTGTTTGTACCCTTTCCTTCCATAAAACCATACTGTTCGTCGCTAATTTCCATTTTTATTTTCTTTCTTGTTCTTCTCATTATAATTCTGAATAGAAGCTTATGGACATGGTTTATGAGGTTAATTGTACGAAAATCTGCATATTCAATTGCTCCTGGTCTCTTTGGTGTTGCTATAAATACAGATGTTAGCATATCCCTCGGTAAATATCCACTGTTGTAAATATCATTCAGCATTTTGGTTAATATATCTATCCCAAATTCTCCCAATACTTCTAATTCTTCTACTGTGATTTCATCCAACCCAGCTGTTTTTCCTTTCTTCATATGTTTCATAGCGGCGGGCGACTTCTTCTTTTAGAATAGGTGGGCCTTCTAAGTTACTTTCTTCTGTTAATTCTTCCCTTTCTCCATTATATAATTCTCTTATATACTTATTCCACCTCTTAATTATAGCACCTTCCTCCAATACTATCTTTCCTGTTTTTGATTTCAAACACCCTGTATTTATTCTTATTTTTCTTCCTGTGAGCTCACTGATTTGTCTGTGCATACTTTTTTGATCTTTAATGGAATTTTGTGCATTGCTCGTTTAACAAACTTTCTTTTACCTTCACACATTTAAATCTTATTTCTTTATTTATCTTAATAACTCTTGTTTGTCATTTTTATTCTGTTTTCTTTTGTCCACCAGCATTACAATTTCTTCATTCATCCATTTTTCTTAGCTTTTTGGCTTCTCTCCGGTAATATTTCTTTGCTAGTTTGATGAATGGAGTCCCTTAACATTTCCTATTGTTCATTTATACTCCGTATTTTAGCTATTGCATTGTACCTATTCTTTCACAGTCACTCTGTATTGTTCTTGAATGTCTTTATCTACTTTCAGAACCTCTTTATAAAGTCTCATGTTCTTAACCATTTGTGTCCCTGTCTTTAATCTTACTTGTATTTGTCCACATAGTGGTACATGATCACTATTACCGTCAGCACCCGGCATTGTCTTTACATTAATTAATGCATTTCTAAATCTTTTATTAATAACTAGCTGACCCGGCCCGGCTTCGCCCAGTCCCTGGTGGGGAGCATCTCATTTAATTCATATAAGTAGTCATATAAGTTCTCGTTCCCGTTACCGACTATCTGTCTGTCTGTCTGTCTGTCTGTCTGTCTGTCTGTCTGTCTGTCTGTCTGTGTCTGTCTGTCTGTCTGTTTGTCTATCTATCTATCTCTGTCTGTCTGTCTGTCTGTCTGTCTAATAGACCCATCCCTCTGTCTCTCCCTCCGTCTATCCCTCCCTCCCTGTCTGTTTGTCTATCTATCTATCTATCTATCTATCTATCTATCTATCTATCTATCTATCTATCTATCTATCTATCTATCTATCTATCTATCTATCTACTATAGCTGCCGGAGAGTGAAGACGTGTTTTTGTATCTCTTACTTCTCGGATTATTATTACTGCAAGCTGAATCACCTATCATGGATTTTTATATCAATGTGCTCGTTGTGATTCTGAGGATGTGGTGAAATAGGTTTTAGATTAATACAAGTGTTTATTATCGCAAAAATGTGGGTTATATCTAATATTCATTTCGAGTGATAGTTGAACACTATTAAATTTCAACCAATCAAGTGCACGAGGCGTGTCAGATACAACCACGGGACCTCAAATTGCCCGCGGCATGGCTAGATAACAATGCGATTGCTGCGTTCTTCAAGTTTAGTTAGTCGTAATATTATGCAATAATGTCAGGGGAAGGAGAGTGCTCCGTATTGGAAGTGAATGGTGAAAGGACTCGCTCAGGTTTACGATCGGCTGTCAATAAAACTTACACACTAAACAAAGAGAGGGCCGTGAAGAATAAGCTATCCAAGTGCATAAATCCCAACGGCCTAGTCGTCAAACACACCAACTCAGGACAGTGTGTTACTATTTCCTTCAACAACACACTCTATTATGAGGCATTCCGAACTTGCCTACTCAACTACTACAGGCTTGAACTAATTGAACACAGGCAAGATAAGCACGGGGCCCACGTTGAGGATCTGATTACGACGCCAGTGATTACGATACATTTGTACCGCAGTAAAAATAAACTCATGACACAGGGCAGTAATGAAAACATTAATTTCTGGCTAAAAGTAGATTTTGTTGAACTTGAAAACTCGACACAGATATTCACCGAATCTACTCATACGATGAGTGTACATGACAACATCAACACGAGGCCTGCCAACCCACCAGCGCTCATGGCTATTGAATACCCAATGGAGCGTATCCAAAACAACATAGAACCCAATGTTGACATTGTTGAAGAAGTACCTGCCTCAGATAACAATAGCATCTTAACTATCAATGGACATTCGTGCGACTGTAAACAGCGCATTGAGGAACTAGAACAATCACTAAAGGCGCTCATTGTCACTGTTTCAACCAACATTGAAGCAAACAACAAGATAAGCAGTGATTACAATGCTCTCAAGACAGAAGTCGCACTCCTGCGAGACGAAAATTTGCTGCTGAGAAATACAGTTCAAATCTTACAGAATGCGTCCTCTACAAACCAAACCGAAGAAGCATGTAATTCTCAAGCAACCGCTTCATCCTTGGGAAATCTTGGGGAAGCTCAATCCCACCCAGAACAGATAATCACTATGAAAACAACTCAACGCGCAGAGGAAGATAAAAAACAACAAACACCTCAATGTGCAGACGAAGATAAACACCAACAAGCAGTCTACCCCATTGACGTCAAAATAAGCAATAGGTTAGAAGTACTTCAAGAAAAGTCACCAGAAAACGTACAGTGCTTTAACATGCTGCAAACGGGCAAGACAAGCCAACAAGATACATCGGGAGAACCACATGGAGACATAAAGACTGCTGATAATCGGAAATGGATGAAACAACGGTCGAGATGTGCTGACAACCAACATGTACAGACAGCACGAACTGACTGTACACATATTATACTAGGCGATTCCTTAATGAAAGGTTTATACAGCGACAGGATGGCCACATCAGACAAAGACATTGTTTCAATAATCCCACTGCCTGGGGCTGGTGTAGACCGGCTAACAGACAAGATTAGCAGGTTGGCTGTTAATCATAGCGTCAGAAGGGCAAGCGTACATATTGGCATCACCGACACCATGAACAACCAACAAATCACAGGGTCTCAACTGCTGGCACTCTTGAACGGATTACGTCACACTTTTCCTAACTCATCCATTTTTTTCTCCTCCATCATATCACCGAGTTATGGACACCAGCGCCGTCTAGCTGACATAAATAACAACATGTTGCAGAAGTTCTGTTCTCAAAACAAGATACAATTCATCAACAATACAGCATCATTCACTTCACAGGCTGGTGCACCAAAAAAGAGTCTTTACAAGGATCAAATACATTTATCTACATTGGGCACCAGTTTTCTCGCCAAGAATTTAAAATATCCAGAACGGACATACCATACATCCAATACGGGATCGCGCCGGACACTTTTAGCTACTCCTGAAACTCAAGCCAGACGACATACTCCCGTCACATTAAGTACAAATAGGACAGAAGTGTGCATACCACTCATAACCACTGCACCTGAAATCCAAGCCAGACGGGACACTACCACAACACCAAGTCCGTTAAATACGTCGTCTTTCACACAGGAGGGTAATAATTACGAAGATATGATTCCTATTCTCCCCAGAAAGGATCCGACTCTCAGCAACAACGACGTGCCAGCACAATCTCCTGTTAGCCACCAACCAGAGGCTCTAGTTGGTAGTCATTACATACCCATGAGACATCATCAGTACCCATTTAATTGTAATCCAGAATGGTTGCACCTCACACGGTATAGCCCAGCTACACTTCGTCAAGCACTTATAATGTCGCTATACCAACAACCAACACAACCTGGTATTTACTAGCAACTTAGGACAAAGCTACACCGGATCTCGGTACAAGAAAGAGCCTCTCCTTAAACGTTTATCTGCATATTTGGTTATAACTTGATCTAGTAACGTATTAGGTTATAAGTTATTACAAACATTGACTGGTTTTGACTTTATATTAATTGATAGTACTTAGCTGTATAGCTTTTATAATAATTCTAATTGTGTTTTCACGGTGAGTGAGGGGGTCTTCACTGCTCTTCCTTACGGATCTGTGTACGTATTTTTATATATTTACAGAGATATTACTGTTTCTCTGTACTTTAGAGTGTGTTTTGTAATAAGGGACGTAAGTTGTATTCACTTTGTGAGTGTGTGTGTGTTTTGCTTTTAAACTTGTGATTACGCATTGTTGAAATGTCTAATAAGTACGAACACTGGCTCAGGAATAATGGGCTCAGAATCGGGCATGTAAACATATGCCATCTATTAGGGAAGCTGCCCGAACTATCACTTATACTTAATCAAAATTTTCACATGTTTGGCGTTAGCGAAAGTCGATTAAATGGCAACATCTCAGATGATGACATCGCTATCAGAGGTTTTAAAACCATTAGAAGAGATCCCTATCAGAAACAAGAGACGGGTATTGCAGTTTATATTTCCAACTCGCTTAACGCCCACCGCAGGCTAGACTTTGAAACCTGTGAGATTGAGTGTGTATGGATAGAGGTTAAACTTCAAAATTGCATACCGCTAGTAGTTGGCTATCTTTATCGAAACCCCAGTGCAGGAAATATCTGGTATGAAAAATTCACCACTATGATGGATGTAGTCTTTAGTAATGCTAGGGAAATAATATTGCTAGGTGACTTCAACATAGGCGCTAACAAATCAAACAAAACATGGGAAAACATAATAGAGTCATATAATTTCCAACAGTTAGTCAAACAAGCCACTAGAATCACTAAATCATCTGCAACACTTATAGATCATATTTATACTACGTGTGCTGATAACATCACAGAATGTAGTGTACCTATCAATGCAATGAGCGATCACTATCCAGTATGTTGCACGTGGTCGAAAAGGGGCACCAAAACTCCCAAACACAAACATATAAGCATAAAATATAGAAATTACAAAAATTTCAATCGAGACGTCTTCTTACAAGATTTGGTCAACTCATCTCTAGATTATGTTTACCAGCTTCCTGACCCAGACGATGCTCTGGACCACTGGCTAAAGACCTTTCTAAGTATATTTGATAAACATGTTCCATTTAAGGAAGTTCGTGTTAAACATCACACAAAGCTCCCGTGGATCACACAGGAGGTAGTTGAACTTATGAGAGATCGCGACAGGGCTCACAAAAATAGAGATCTAACTATGTACCGTAGTCTGAGAAACAAAGTTCAATATGTTATTCGGAAGGAAAAGAAAAACTATTTTAAGAACATAGTAATAGATAAAACCAACACTAAAGATATATGGAAAGCAATTAATACCTTGACAAACAAACACAAATCATCACAATCATTACCATCAAATCAGGTTACATGTGATCAATTCAGTAGATACTTTCAGTCCGACATAAACCAACTGAAGGCTGCAATACCAGATGCGCCTCATGACATATCTTTATTATCATCATTCTGTGAGAACAAATGCTATGGACACATTTCCTCCAACATACCGCTAATGACGACAACTGAAGTATTTACTCATCTCCGTAATCTAAAAAACAATAACTCATCAGGACTAGATGGAATTAGTAGTCGGATCCTTCGCCATGCTGCACCGGCGATCTGCGAGTCACTAACTTTTATATATAATCAATGTCTAACCAGAGGTCACTTCCCATCAGCCTTTAAAATCGCTAAAGTGTATCCTCATTTAAAAGCTGGTCCTCTAGACGATCGTCTCATAAGTAATTATAGACCAATTTCCATATTATCCTCATTATCCAAACCGCTAGAAAAGCACATCCACAAAACAACACTAGATCACTTAGTTCGCCATAAACTGATAGTTGACAGCCAGTCAGGATTTTGGCCAAAATATTCTTGCCATACGGCACTAACAAACATGATAGAAAACTGGCATCAAAATATTAACAACAATACTCTATGTGGAGCGGTGTTTATAGACTTTAGGAAAGCATTCGATATGATAGATCATACTATTCTAATTAAAAAACTAGAAACAATGAAAGTAAGTTTTAATATAGTGACATTAATAAAATCATTCTTATTAGACAGAAAGCAAGTAGTATCACACAATAAAGTTTTATCTCAAGCCATTACCATTAATATTGGAGTACCTCAGGGGTCTATTCTTGGCCCTCTATTATTTGCAATTTATATAAATGATCTTCCATTAAATCTGTCGTCGTCCTGCGATCTATTTGCTGATGACTGCACAGTATATACAAACGCTGTTGATCGTAATGTGCTAGAATTATCCTTGCAACAGGAAATAAATAGTGTAGTTAACTGGAGTCATGCAAACCGCATGCAAATTAACATTACTAAAACAAAGTCTATGTTAATAGGAACCAGGCAAAGACTTCACACTCTAAACTCGCAGAGAACTCTTCAGCTGCACATTGGCAGCACGCCTGTAGAAAGTGTCACCGAGCACAAGACACTGGGTGTTATCATAGATCAAAATCTAACTTTTAACTCACATGTTCATGCTCTAGTTAAACAAATAGCCAAAAAAGTATACCAACTTGCGAAAATTAAAAATTTCCTTGACGAAAACACAAGAAAGATATTCTATACTTCTCATATACAAACACATATTGATTACTGCTCCACAGTCTGGGATGGATGCTCCAAATCAATAACAAAACGCCTATATTCACTCCAGAAAAGGGCAGTGCGTTTAATAAATGGTGAAAAGCTTACCGACAATTCTAACCTATATAAACGTCTCCGGTTACTGCCACTCCACAAGCGCCTGCTTTTTAATAAGACCAAACTAATTCACAAAATCCTATTTCAAAATGCTCCAAGCTACCTTTGGCCATTGTTTAAATATAACGCTAGACATAGCGAACGACTAAATATACTTCATGTCCCTAAACCTAGGATAGACTTATATAAAACAAGCTTAGCATACTCTGCCGCTCAGTTGTGGAACAATCTTCCACAAGAAATCAAAGACACCACCAATCATGATACATACATTCGCAACCTGTTTGAACACTACCTTAGTACAGACTACATGCCCCCATAACAAATAACACAAAAAAGACAATAATGGTAACTTATCTCAAACGACAACTAGCCAAAAAACATGTCCTTATGTATGGCACGTTACACCCTCCTTAGGTATTTATAATGCCCATGTTAATCACTGCCTCAGTGAGTCATTTGTTATTGATTATTTTTCATGCGTTTTAATGTTCTTTTGTTGTCAAAAGTTGCTTCATAAGTGATGTTGAATGAAAGAATGTATGAGAGGAAATAGAGAAGAAGGGCAGAATGTCAGACGGGCCTGCGTGCCCAATTCTTACCCCTTTGAAAATAAATACTTATTATTATTATTATTATTATCTATCTATCTATCTATCTATCTATCTATCTATCTATCTATCTATCTATCTATCTATCTATCTATCTATCTATCTGTCTATCTATCTGTCTGTCTGTCTGTCTGTCTGTCTGTCTGTCTGTCTGACCCGGCCCGGCTTCGCCCAGCCCCTGGTGGGGAGCATCTCATTTAATTCATATAAGTAGTCATATAAGTTCTCGTTCCCGTTACCGACTATCTGTCTGTCTGTCTGTCTGTCTGTCTGTCTGTCTGTCTGTGTCTGTCAGTCTGTTTGTCTATCTATCTATCTATCTCTGTCTGTCTGTCTGTCTGTCTGTCTGTCTAATAGACCCATCCCTCTGTCTCTCCCTCCGTCTATCCCTCCCTCCCTCCCTCCCTGTCTGTCTCTCCCTCCGTCTATCCCTCCCTCCCTCCCTGTCTCTCTATCTATCTATCTATCTATCTATCTATCTATCTATCTATCTATCTATCTATCTATCTATCTATCTATCTATCTATCTATCTATCTATCTATCTATCTATCTATCTGTCTGTCTGTCTGTCTGTCTGTCTGTCTGTCTGCCTGACCCGGCCCGGGTTCGCCCAGTCACTGGTGTGGAGCATCTCATTTAATTCTGAGTAGGTAAGAATCCGCTCTGCCTTCAAAATGTTGACGTGAAGATTTTCTTCCTGCAGCTGCTTCTGTATTTGTTCATCAGTAAGCTCCATTTTTAGCCGCTTGACCACCCATCTGACTGTGTTTGAATCAGTGTTTCTGATTCTGGTGTCTTGGTCCTCCTTCCTCTCACAAGTTTTTGTGTTCGTCTCTGGGTAGTCGTCGCTCTTCTTATTGGTAGTTTCATTGACTGTAGGTTCAGATACTTTATTACAGCTTGCATGCAGACTCTCCAAAGGCAGGTTCGTCTTCTTGAGAAGTGCTGTCAAGCGAATCGTGCCGATATGATAGCGGAAAACATTGAAGTTGCGGTGATATTGTTCAACATCTTTAAGATAATTTCTTAAGCATAGAAAGATGAGTTACAATGTTATGCATTATGCATTATTTTTATGTAAACTTTGAAATTGCCTTAAAGATTGTATCATTATTTATTATAACTCATATGCCGGTATATAAATATAGACAA
Source organism: Cepaea nemoralis (assembly GCA_014155875.1). Taxonomy (NCBI): domain Eukaryota; kingdom Metazoa; phylum Mollusca; class Gastropoda; order Stylommatophora; family Helicidae; genus Cepaea; species Cepaea nemoralis. The sequence continues at coordinate 21,240 of JACEFZ010001624.1, read as the reverse complement.
AGAGTTTATAAATCTTTGAAAACGATACAACAATATGACTATAAGTTATACAACAATGTTATTAAAAGTTATGCCCCTTGAAATAACTTTTTCTAGAGTTAAGTCCCTTAGCTATATATATAAATTTTAATGAAAAATGAAATAATACTGAGTAAGCAGGCGATTTCACACTAAAAAAATATCACAGTTGGCAGCTCTGGAATGAAAGGAAGACGTGTAGAAAATTTCATCTCAATCGGATGGGCCGTTAGCGAAAAAATAAAGGACATACATATATATTTACATACATACACTTTGTTTTATATATATAGAGTATGTAATCAATTTGGTTGCGTATTTTCATGTCGGGGCTTTTCCATGTGTATAGTCGTCTTGTATGGTGTTTAAACCATGTGTTTCCAATTATCATAACATTAACATTTGCCCATTCTATTAGTTTCTCTCCTAGTTCATTTCTTGTACCTAAACCGTAATTCCCCACTATATCCTCTATTTTTCCCTTTCCTGCTTTTGCATTAAAATCTCCCAGTATTATTTTTATTTCTTGTAATCCATTCTGAGCTATTGCCATTTCTATTTCATCGTAAAAGTGTTGTATTGCTTCATAACTACTGCTTGTTGTTGGTGCATACACTTGTATAATATTTATATCTATTGGTTTGCCTTTGATTTTGACCATTATAACTCTATCTGAAATACACCAGTATCCACTCATAGATTTGGCTGTTTTCTCATCAAATATTATTCCTAAACCCTTTTCATGTGTGTCCCCTCCAGAACAAATTATTGTGTGTTTGTTGGTTATAATTTTGCCAGATCCCTTCCATCTCATCTCACATATGCCTAGTATATTCACTTTAATGTTTTCCATTTCTCTTGAGCATTGTTTAACTTTTCTAGCTCATTTAATGTCCTAACATTCCATGTTCCTATTCTAAATTTATTTAGTTTAGTTATAGTTTTAGTGTTGCCATCAGTAGCTGGATGACGGTCTGGTGTCACCTGTGGCTCATGACGGTCTCTACCGGACGAGGATGTCCTAAGACAGCCATTAACGTCGTTCACTATTTCTGAAATGTGTGTCGCCATGAAATCTTGGGAAGATAATGTGGTGGTTTCCCCTTGATTTCCAAATTCACATGGTGATCTTTTAACTCTGCCTTTGACAGCCATTTCCGACTGTCAGGACAAGTGAGTGCCCTGCTCTGCTCAGCTGCAGAGTTGCCCACTTATTCCGGTTGATACTCGGTCCCCAGAGCTGTGTTAGCCACACCGTAGTGTGTTTCCATCCTCTACCGCGGGAAGGTGCAGTTGGGATTTTCCCTTCCTAAAGTTATGGTCTATGACCAAAATTCTCCAGTACTTTTATAGTATAGTATAGTATAGTATAGTATAGTATAGTATAGTATAGTATAGAATAGCATAGAATAGCATAGTATAGTATAGTATAGAGCAATGGAGACAACACAGAGTCAAGGGCCACCTTGGAGTAAATGTAAATCAGTTGCCATTTTCCTTTGCCGAAACTAAATGCCAGAAACCTCTCCATGAAGGCTGACGCAGTCTAATTCATTAGCATTCAGTTTACCACGTAACTGTATTGACCGTCAAGATGTATAACCGAATATACATGTATTGTATATATCTTTCTGTGGAAAATTTAAAAAAATACCATGGACAGACAGAAAAACCAACTACCAAGTCCTGCAAGAAACAAAACAAACCGTAAATCGATTAGAGAAGTTCGACGTAGACAGTCACAGGTTTTGGGGCACGTTATGAGACGAAACAATTTGGAGAACTTGGTTACAACTGGCAAGATTGTGCCTTCTCGGCAACACAGGAGTTGTGCTTATTACTATCATTTTGTGTGTGCGTGTTTTTTTTAAACATCTTTTTTTATCTGTTTGTGTTGTCCTGTCCTTGAAGAAGATTCTTAGAATCGAAACGTTGATTGTCTTCGGTGTCTTATAATACTTATTTGTTGTTAATTACTTTACTATTATATATTTGTTGATTGTGTCTGATATTTTGGATAATTTTCACTCTTTTTCACCGTTTCGGAGTCCATTGAAAGGTGTGTACACTGTGTCTGTGTTTACTATGTCTCATCTTTTCGCAGGAGCTAAATATACATATATTTTTTTTGCAATCCATGTTGCTTTATCCTGCTGCAGCCGCTGTTTCTTTTGTTAAATGGCAAGACTAAAAGGAAGAGAACAAGGGGAAAGCAGAGAATTTAATACCTGGATGGCTTGGCCACGTGTTATGGTCGAGACAAGAACACAGAGCTGATCCACTACTCTGGTGATCTTGTGAGATGGCGAAACATGACCGCCTAGGCTTATTGCCATGGAAGATGTTGATGATGATGATGATGATGATGATGGTGATGGCGATGATGATGATGATGATGATGATGATGATGATGATGATGTCAGGTGACAACACTGCCAGTTGCAGTAACTCCGTTTTGTAATGAAACATTGCTCCGCTGCACAGCAGTCTCCGTGGCGATGTATTTACGCTGCCTGCCTCGCGCTTCGAATGTTGTTAGTTCATTTCCGGGCTACGTTGTTCATTTCATGAGTGCAGTCTTCTTGGAGACTCCCGGAGGCCATCGCTGGAGCTACGATGTGCGTGCTTTGTGCGACGCTTTGGGTAGTCCTCCCAGCGGAAAGAGACCGAACAATATTTGATAACACCCGGTTCAATAAAGTTGAGCCTCTTGACCTTTAGAATCATTTTAATCCGCTACACGTCCATTCATCTCTGAAACATTTATGAATGGAGAATGTTGAATCATCTTTGTGGAATGTATGCTGTATGATATTGGTACATCTTTCACGACTTGATATGACTATCTATTTTTAAGTCTATTATTTGTAATATGGAAAGCACACAAGCTGATAAACACACTATGTGTATTATGTTGTGTCTCAACGGCATACCATTTTCATTAAAACAAAACGGTAGAACTCTCGGCATGCGTTTCTACTGATAATGATAACCAGGCAATTTAACAGGTTTGCAATCTTGTGAAGAAGGCGTGTTTTGTTATGTCCAGTCATTTGGAATTATTAACGTTTCATGTTGTTGAATCGAGGAATGATGTGGTGATAATGTAACGAGATACTATCTATGTAAGTATGTCTCATCACTTTTAACCCATTTACATGCCAGTCCATGAAACGCATATCTGAATTTACTGCTCATGCGATAATACATAAAAATATTCACGGATGAGTTAATGGACTCAAGGATTGTACCAATGCCACCTACCAACATAGCTACTGAGAAATTTTTGCCATCGACTGAAAGCCCCGGTATCAGAAACATGGCAATAAACACACCACTCATTGGAATAAAACAAACAATAAACAGTGAAGAGATCATTACCACCATTTTAGAAACTTTCCGAGTACGTTGTGACACAACGTTTGCTTTAGATATCGCTGTAGATTGCTCTCTCCACTTTTTGCTCTGCTGAAGTTTAAAGTACAAGAATAACTGTACAAACGCTGACAATTCCAAAAGCTGTAAATGGAAAAATGGTGTTGTTTGTCATATTAGATGTTTTCTCAACATCATCTCTAGAAGATGCTCAAACCAAACGAATCAGGGTTTTATTTGTACTCGGTATGAATATCATCTCTAGCCAATTTACCACGTACACTGGAGATCCTGTTGCTATGAAGATGATGAATATTGACACGATAATAAGGAACACTCGTTTCACCGTCAGAATGTTTTTTATCTGAAACACATACGAAATTAATTTATCCCATGCATTTTGTGATGTCCGATGTCATGCATATATTGAAACATAGATTCCATTATAGGGCGTGATCATTTATGTATGGCTATGTCTAATACGCCAGCTCCGTGGAGAAGGGGTTATGGACGCAGTTCCTAATCTCGCCTACCCTCGTTCGAAACACAGTTGCGGGTGATTTGGCAGCAGACCGTCTTGCGTTGGATTTTACGAAATATTATGGGTTCCAACGTTCAGAAAGCAATGACAAACTACATAACGTAAACGTGCCAAGAGAGCATCAACAATGATGGGTTGACCGCGACGTCCTGTAAAGGATATGCAACTGACTTTAACTTTAACATGTCTAATACACAACACCCATCTTCATCAATGATGAGTGAAAAGTTTGGCGATTTAAAGACACTGGACACGATAGGGACACTGTTAATAGGAAAGCTAATGCACACGCGAAATTCAATCCAGCACTACTAGAAGTAGTGTGTATGGACTACAGTTAGTTAGTTAGTTAGTCGCGGTTCCAAAATCACGGCAACGGGTCGTCCCCGTTATGCTCCATTCCTGTGCCAGTGAATATCACACAAAATGCTCCTCACTGCCCAATGTGAAAAGTGGAACAGACAGGAATCTCGGCAATTCAACAGCCCGCGCAGGTACACTGCATAATGCCGCCGACAGAATGTCACCACAAAAGTCCTCCACGGAAACCACAGTTCATCGTCGATGGAATCGGCAGTCACCAGAAAGACCTCAATGACCCGGGTTTTCTGACATGGCTCTGTCTCTATCCGCAGGGTAACCCGCCGAAAGCGTCGCATTAAGCACGAACTCCGTAGCTCCAGAGCCGACTCCCAGGAGTCTCCTGAAAAATGCACTCGTGAACCGAAAAGGCAAATCAGTCAATTCAGCAACAGCCGGTAGCCATTGTTCCGAACATGCAGGTCACTATACAAACAAAAGCTGACATGTAAAAGCATTTCACGTGAATATCACAGCTCACAGAGTCGCGCCACGCACTCACTCAGTCGCAGGGCGACGGAACATATACTACCAGTCCAACATGAGGAAAATGCGAAATGCAAACCGCAGCCACAAAGATAAATACTCCAGAGGCCATAGCGGATCAATGCCTAACCGTCATGCTGGGGACCGGAAGTCCGTGTATATAGACTACATGTGAGTTTAAAACGAGCGAGCGCCCAAAGAAAATTATCCACGCATTTTAGCCCTCATGACTCGGTCACTATCCGCAGAAAGCATCGCACAGAGAACAAACACCGTAGCTCAAACGACGACCCGAGGAGTCGCCCAACAAAACTGCACTCGTAAGTCGAATAACGCTGTCTTAAGAGAAAAAAACAACAGCGATTCGGATCGCGAGGCAGGTGATTTAACCGCTTCACATATAGGTTCGAAAATAGCAATGAGGCATCATGTGGAAGGTGCAGTCATGTTGATTATACATTCTGGCCTGTTGCTTTATCTCGCCATACTATCCTGCATATTGGCCTATAGTACAACAATTCGTCATATATCTATAAAGCATCATGAACACCATCAACATCATCAACATCATCCAATGTTGGAGTCAGGCGTCGTGTCGTGGAATATTTCACGTCCCATCTTCCGATATACGGTATGGAGAGTTTCATTCCATGTGGTTTTACGCTGTCTTTAATGTCATACATTATTTTCTTCTAGGGCGCCCATATACTCTCGTGTCATATCTTCTTTGATGTAGCGAACAGTGTTGGCATTTAATGGTATATCATTCTACCGTAATGGCCGTACCATTTCATCTTCTACTTTTTAATGTGGCACAAGGTGTTGATCTCACTATATGCCTCTCTCTCTTTCTCTGTGTGTGTGTGTGTGTGTGTGTGTGTGTGTGTGTGAGTGCGTGTGTGTGTGTCTGTGTGTGTGTGTGTGTGTGTGGTGTGTGTGTGTGTGTGTGTGTGTGTGTGTGTGTGACTTCCGAATTTTTTTCTTTTGCAAAAGCATGCTTGTTACTAAATACGGATACCTACTAGTTTTAAGAACATATTTGAAGAACCATAGCACAGGCAGAACTGATCCTGCTACGTATCCATTGAGAATTAGTCGAGTGCTCACATTTTAGAGTTAGATACAGACGTAACCTTAAGGGGGCAGCGGTAGCGCTTGCTTCTCGGCGACAGTGTCACAAAATCACCTGTATGTCTGAAGATTCGGTATTTAATCGGACCGAGAATTTCCGGCTAATTTTAGCTACGGGAGATTCCGAGGTCAGAAACCTCTCTGCAAGATTTTGGCTTCTGTTAGAAATCGTATTTCTTATAGATTTCTGTAAAGTTCAGAAAGCCCTGCTCATGGGAACTCTAGATTCCCTCAGATTCCTGTAATCGCGAGGAAAAGTGCTATAAGAAATAATAGCTTCTCCCCGAACTCCCGGAATACATGAAACGTCAGCGGAAGCAACGCACTGAAAAATGTGACGTCAATGTATGGTGCGAGCAACAGTTAAAACCCTATTCTTTGAATTGCGTCCAGCCTTAATGTCTGGATAGCTTTAAGCAATAAAAGCTTGACATTCAAGAGGAGATGGATTCCTTTGGGAGTGCACTTCCGGATCGTCTATACAGCCGTTCAAGAGGCTTGCCTTGTTCTGACGGCAGAGAAAAAGGCGAATTTATCTCACAAGGTAGGGTGGATGTTCTTTGTTTATCGTCTTAAATAGCCGCCTATAAAGGCGCCTCCCGGTTGCGACTCGTTTCGTGTCAACAGGCCGGGCATATTTAGAAACGGTCACGCCACCAAAGCAGCACACAGAGGGATGGCAGAGGGATGGTCTGACCTGACAGATATCCCCTTGAGATGAGTCTAAGGCCAGGTGGTGGTGCAGGTACATCCATGTGATGGAGAGGAAGACTTGATAGTGTTACTGAGTTCCTAAGGTTAGGGTACAACTAAGACGGGACTGGTACCATATCCCATACGGTTCTCAGACAATGCAGATCCTGAAGCGGTCTGACTAGGTAAAGTCCTCTTCATAACGGTTACTTCTCTTCGGCACAAATAATGACGGGGTTGGGGATCCGTTGTAAGGTGGTCCCTTTATTCTGAGGGCAGGTTGCCCATAGATAGGGCTTGGCCAATCTGATGATCTAGAGTCTAGCACAAGTTGCTCTCCTTTCAGGATCAGCTTTCTGGTACGGCGTAAGGATGGGAGCGATGACGCAGGTGATGCTGTGGAACCAGACTGATACCAAGACTGGTGTCTAAGCCTATTTTCCAGTGTTGGAGTAAAGTGCAGTATTATTGCAGGCCAACGGTTTTGGCCCATCAACTAATCATCGCCCGCCTACACCACTGCTGAGACTCCAGAATTTCAAGTAAGGTGTCTTGTGTTACAATTGTGGCCTTGCTGACATTTGATAAAACGTATTCTACATGGCACCACCATTCTCATGTGGTGTGTTGACAGGACAGTGCGTAATCTGCCAACGCTACCCGTGTCCTCACGTTGGACTAGGACTGGAAGGTCTTCTGGCTTAGGGAATTTGCGTAAGGGTGGCACCAGGAGAGTATTATTGCCGCCCAGCTAGGACTGTTTTCTCCAAGTGTGACTTTGTGCAGCTTCAGAGCCGGAATTGGTACCACCTGAGACTTATATATTCCTACCCTACTCAAGTAATCTACGATGGAGTTATCGCTCCTGTATAATTTGTCTGCGGGACAAGTCCCGGAGACCCGTGAGGGATAACCTTTAGCCACCTGGACTTCACGCTGGGAAGGAAGCCCGAGAGAAACCCGGTGAGCGTTTCCAGACTATAGACTGATATACATTCTTTGAGCTGCCCAATTATGACAGCTCTACCTTAAGTGTGACGACCGTTTGATCTGTCTCATGAATAATGCAACTGCCTTATCCTTCACCTACTCTCTTCTGTTCTATGTTAAGTCAATACATGTACCGGTTGTTTAAAGATCAATGGACTCTGTGTTGTGTTAATTATCGGGACGATCCCCCAGCAGGGATTTTCCCGGGGTTGAATAGGTATATAGGGAAGGCACGTCCCAGTGTCTACGGGGTCGGGGGACTAACTGCATCTAACCTAACTAGAGCTAGTCCTGATATTAACAGTGTAACATCAATACGTCCTACCCCAACCTATCCTGTTACATTGACTGGGGGAACCTATTCGAATCACTGATGATGATTGCTAGCACTGTTCTCAGCTCACAGGGGGACTCAGGCTAATGTGTCTACAAAGAAATGTATTGGACAGTAAAGGTTTGAAATTGACCACATCAACAATCTAGTTGTGGTTGGTCTATGTACAATTGGGTCTAGCAGTATTTACTCTAAACACCTGAAGACGTAAACCTTGACAATTTTGCTTGCATACCTTCAGAGGAATCGTTATACACAGACATCGCTCAAGAGTGATGAATGCTGTAATCCAGGCAGTGATGCGAACGAACATCACATGAGGCATGGCACTTGTGAGGTAGAACACACCAATCACATCAAAAGGCAGGTCTGCTTCGTAAAATGCCGGGGTTTGGCAGATATTGGACCACATTACTGTTATCAGTGAGCCGAAATCGGACAACGCTAGACCTGATCATGAAGAAGTGATAAGTCTACATTTAGTTAAAAGATCAAACTCAGGCAAAAACATTTTTATCAAGGTTAAATGCAAGCCTTTAACATGACGCTGAAAACAACCCTGACATGTATCGGCTGTTTTTAATATAATAGGCAATTGTAGTTCAATGGTTTGTCTTTGCTTACTGAGTGGCCGACGTCTTATAACATTGGAATCAACACAGGGAAGTCTGCTTCCAAATCGCCGACAGCTGATTTTGAAGCCTCGATTTTGCATGTTGGGGAATGATGACACTTTCTTGTTTCACTATCCTCTAAGCCACATAACTGGAATGTCCCCTAAGTTAGAGAAGAAATACGGTATCTATAGTTATAATGTACTAAGCGTCGTGTTTTGTCATGTGATGTACACAACGCTCCAAAATATATGACATGCAGTCAAGCAACTGGCAAGTGAATTTATGTATCCATCGATAAAAGCATAAGTAATTGCGAGGGGTAGTAAATAACACACTGACATATATACTAAAATACACCATATGTATTACGTAGAAAGCTAACTTCCTCATTACATTTCCTTCTCGTATATTTCTCACAAACTTCTTAGACATTTTGCAGTGTTGTATCGATATATAGTGCATCTCACATTGTGTAGTAATATAGGAATATGCATGTACAGACAACTGTGGATAGAAAGACAGGCAGTCTGGTATAAACATTGCCAACCACAACGTAACATAAGAGAAAGACGGGATAACATAAACATTGGGTGTGTGTGTGTCTGTCTTGGTTCCTCGTTACAGCTAGCGATGACACCCATATATAAACCCTGCAGATTCCTTCCACCCTTAAAAAAGTCGCTTAAAAGTCGACAGAGTCGACTTCATTGCACCGGGTTTTTATCCCGTATGGCTCAGTCTCTTTCCGTAGCGCAGAAAGCACGAACTCCGTAGCTCCAGCGACAACCCTTATGAGTCTCCGAAATACTGCATTCGTGAACGTAAGGCCCTGCCCAGAATCGAACCCACGACCTTCGGAGCCCGAGTCAGACGGCTTGACCACTAGGCCACGGAGACTCCCACCCTGTTTGGTTAGAGCCTATGTTTTACAATTATAGTGTTGTTCAACGGCCCGCCAGTGGTCTTGGATTCAGAGAACCCCTGTTTGCTGACAATTGTGCTCTATATGCCAACTGAGGGGCAGACATGCAACACAACGTTTCAGCTTTCTCGTATGCCTGTGTCAACTGTGTGCTCAATGTCAACTTGAAGAAGACTGTAGTTATGTACCAGCCAGCTCTCGGAATAAGTCACATCGAGCCGAATATCAAAGTCATAGACTTTGTGTTGTGGACAAATTCACCTACCCCGGCAGCACTGTGTCCACAAGCTGCCACAATTGATGACGAAGTGAATGCAAGAATCTCCAAGGCAAGCGCCGCCTTTGGTAGACTGTATAACCATATATGGGAGAGAAATGGAATAATCCTTCAAACAAAGCTGAAAGTCTACAAAGGTGCCGTATTATCCACACTGCTTAATGCTTGTGAATCTTGGACTGTTAACCAGCAACACGTTAGTAAATTAAACCACTTCCACAGAGTCTGCCTTAGGAAGTACTAGAGATAAAATCCAAGATAAAATACAAGACATTATCCCAGACACTGAAGTCTTAGATGGGGTGTCCATGCCCAGTATCCACACTTTACTAATGAAGAATCTGATTCGCTGAGCTGGTCACGTGACTTGCATGGCAGATCACAGGCTCTCTAAAGGAACTTTTTACAGTGAGCTGCGTTGTGGTAAACGCTCCCAAGGCGGCCAGATGGGAAGCTTTAAAGACACTAAAGATATCGCTCAAAGCTTTTGGAATTCGTCACGACACATGGGAGACTGCTGCTAAAGACCGAAATTAAAGGTGTACATCATTTTGCAAAGCAAACATGACTGCAAGAGATAAGAAAAAAGAATTGACTGGACAAAGAACCCTATCAGAAGACACTCCTCCTGGAACGGCAGCCATTCCTTGCCCACATTTCAAAGAACAGTTCAAGCCAAAGTGGGCCTTGCCAGTCATCTTAAAACTCATGACTCAAAACTGACAAGCATACTGGATGAAATGAATGATCATCACCATACTAGATGGACAAACACCAGTCAACGGATCAGATATGGAACTTAAGGTAATGAGAATCTAGAATATGTATCAAGTAATAATCCTGGCACAAATGAACAACGCAAAATTAGATACCAGTTAAGTCAGCATGTCACAGGTGGCTGTGGTTTAGACGTTTTGAAAGTACAAGCAAAACATGTCGTGTTCGATGTTAGTGGCGGGCATTGAGAAAGGGTCCGTTTTGTGCTGCCTTTCACTTATATGAGCGTGTGCGGGTCAGAAAACAATGACAAACTACTGAACGTACTGAACAGCAAAGAAAAAACAATATGGTGTTAATGGCAACGATCGTGTTAAAAAAGGACATGCAATTAATTTATACCGTGTATATAATATCTATAAGAATGGCAGTCATGACTGTGCAACAAAAATGTAAACACGATAATTTATTATATTGAACTAGTAATACTATTCGGAATATGACAATTAGACAGTGGTAAACTTTGTATATTCCTATATTGGTAATAACTTACTTACAAAATGTAATGCTATTGGATACAATGCTAGAAGCCTAATGTAATGATTGTACTCACCAAACAAACTGACATCAACTGAATCTTTGAAACCTTGCTTAATAAAACATGCAATGTTCACCACGTTAGCACAGGTTCCAAACACAGCTATTACTTGACATAATCCAGCTAACAGTATCCAGTTCAAAATGGAAACTACTTTCCGACTTAGTAAGACTCCAGAATGTGCGTCTATGCAAGGTAGATTTACGCAAACTTCAGATGTCTCTGAATTATTTTCCATCATGTGTTAATTTTAGCCCTTACAATATAGAGGGTCTTCTGATAGGGTTCTTTGTCCACAGCAGTATACCCTTTACTCAGAAACTTTAGAAGACACATGAAGATACACTTTATTAATTAACTTTAGTAGACACAAAGATACAAGGTATTCGGAAATTCTTGTAGACACGCACAGATAAACGTTACTTAGAACCTTTAGTAGATACATACAGATAAAAATTACTCGGAAGCTTTACTAGACACATACAGATAAATGGTACACGGAAACGATAGTAGAAATATAAACATAATCAGTAATCAGAAACGTTAAAAGACACATAAATATAAATGGTACTCAGAAACTCTAGTAGACACATACAGATAAACGGTACTCTGAAACATTTGTAGACATATGCAGATAAACGCACTATGAAACTCTAGTAGACACATAAAGATACATATAGATACACGGTACTCAAACACTCTAGTAGACACATAAATGTGAGTGTGTGTGCGTGTGCGTGTGCGTGTGTGTGTGCCTGTCTCTGTGTGTATCTCTGTGTGTGGGAGCATCACTATTTTTTTTACGCCACACACTGATTATGTACACATTTTTCTCCATGTTTTACATTTTTGTGAGACTGCTCACGACAATCGTCAGTGTGTGTATGTGTGAGTAAAGTGGGGGAGTTTGTTCATTTTAGTTTCAATGATCACGCGAGGCACTATGTGTGTGTGTCTAGAAGTGGGGATGTGTGAGTGTTTGTGTGGGGGATGTGTGTGAGTGTGGGGAGGTGTGTGGGGGATGTGTGGGTGGGGGTATGCTTTTGGATGGATTGGGGTGTGTGAGTGTTGGTGGGTAGTGTGATTTTATGGGTTTTGGTGGGTGGGGGTACGTGCAGGTGGATGTGTCGGGGTGTAAGTAGGGGGTGTGGGGGATGTGTGCATGGGTAGGGGATGGTTGTGGGGAATGTGTGTATGGGTGGAGGATATGTGTGGCTGGGTGAGGATGTGTGGATGGTTAGGAGGAAGTATGTGTGGGTGGCGAGGTTGTGTGGGTAGGAGATGTGTGTGGGTGGATTGTGGAAGTATGGGTGGGTGGGGAGAAGTGTATGGTATGTGTGTGTGTGTAGAGTATGTGTGGGTGGTGGGGGGATATGTGGGTGTATGTGTGTGAGTGGCTGAAGAATGTATAGGTGGGTGAGGGATGGGTGTGTGTCGGAGCGGGATGTGTGAGTGGGTGGAGGATGTGTGTGGGTGGGGGTATGTGTAATCGAGAGATGTTTGGTTAGGGATGGACGGTTGCGGGGTGTGTGGGTGCGTAGTGGAGAATGTGTGGGTGAGTGAGTGTGTGTGTCTGTTGGTGGATGGGTGGGGGATGTGTGTGTGGTGTGTTGGTTGGGGATATGTGTGTGGTGTGTGGGTGGGGATGTGTGCGTGGGTGGGGGATTTGTGTGGTGTGGGGGTATGTGCGTGGTGTGTGGGTGAGGCTATCTGTGTGGGTGCGGATGGGGATATGTGTGTGGTGTGTGGGTGGGGATATTGGGTGGTATGTGAGTGACGGATATGTGTGTGGTGTGTAGGTGTTAGATGTTTTGGTGTGTGGGTGTGGGATGTGTGGGTGGGGGTTACCTGTGTGTGGTGTGTGTTTTGTGTTTGTGTAGGGAGTAATGGATGGGTGGGGGATGTGTGTGGTACGGGTGGGAGATATGTGTATGGATGGGGAATGTGAGTTAGTTCGTGAGTGGGTGAGTGTGGATGTATGTCTGGGTGGTGGGGTGTGTGTGTGTGTGTGTGTGAGTGGATTGGGGATATATAGGTGGGTGGGTAGATGTGTGTTTGTTGGTAGGGAGATGTCTGTTGGTGGGGATGTGTGTGTATGGGTTTGGGATATGTGAGTGGGTACGTGATGTGTGGGTTGGTGGGGGATGAATGTGTGGGTGGGGAATGTGTGGTCGATAGAGGTGTGGTTGGGGGATGGGTGGTTTTGGGTGTCGATTGGGTGGGTAGAGGATGTGTGAGTGGAGGATGGGTGTTTGTGTTAGGATGTGTATGTGGGTGGGTGCGGGATGTGTGGGTTGGTGGGGGATGTTTGTGTGGGTGGTGAATGTGTGTGGGTGGGGGAACGATTGAGGGCAGTGTGTGTGGGTGGGGGATTGTGAAAAGGGGTTGGGTCGGTTTGTGGGGTATTACGTGTCCCTGGGTGTGTGTGTGGGTGGGTGTGTTGGATGGTTGGTGGAAGATGTGCCTCATAACATGGTAATTTGCATTGTTTATGTTTACAACATTCATTTGACAATGTTTAATTTTCTTCCTATGTAAATGTATCATGCACCATTGATGAACGAAAGATGAGTGATTGGAAGGGCCGAATATAAGACGGGCCTGCGTGCCCAATTTGTGACCCTTTTAAAAATAAAGTTGATTTCATTTAAAGATGCACAGTACACGGTAGATACTCTGGTTGTTAAATACATTTAAACTGTACTCATAAACTTTAGTAGACACATAAAGATAAACAGTACTTTGAAACTATAATAGACACATACAAATAAACGGTACTCGGTAACTATAGTAGACACACACAGATAAACGGTACTCGGAAACTTTAGTAGACACATACAGATAAACGGTACTAGGAAACTGTAGCAGACACATACAGATAAACGGTACACGGAAACTTTACTAGACACATAAATATAAACGGCACTCAGACACTATAGGAGGTACATACAGATAAATGGTACTCGGAAACTATAGTAGACACACATACAGATAAACGGTACTCTGAAACTGTAGTAGACACACATGCAGATAAAACTTACTCGGAAACTGTAGTAGACACATACAGATAAACGGTACTCAGAAACTGTAGTAGACACATACAGATAAATGTTACTCGGAAACTGTAGTAGACACATACAGATAAACGGTACTCATACACTATAGTAGGCACATACAGATAAACGGCACTAAGAAACTCTTGTAGTCACACACAGATAAACGGTATTCAGAATCGTAGATTCGTTAAAATAACGGTGCTCAGAAAATATAGCAGACACACACAGATAAACGGTACTCGGAAACTATAGTAGATACACATACAGATAAAAGGTACTCGGTAACTACAGTAGACACATGGAGATAAACCGGAACTCGGTAACTATAGTAGACACATACAGATAAACGGTACACGGAAACTTTAGTAGACACACGCAGATAAACAGTACTCGGAAACTGTAGTAGACACATACAGATAAACAGTACTCGGAAACTTTAGTAGACACATACAGATAAACAGTACTAGGAAACTGTAGTAGACACATACAGATAAACAGTACTAGGAAACTGTAGTAGACACATACAGATAAACGGTACACGGAAACTTTACTAGACACATAAATATAAACGGTACTCAGACACTATAGGAGGTACACACAGATAAACGGTACTCGGTAACTATAGTAGACACACATACAGATAAACGTTACTCGGAAACTGTAGTAGACACACATACAGATTAATGGTACTCTGAAACTGTAGTAGACACATATAGATAAACGGTACTCAGAAACTGTAGTAGACACATACAGATAAACGTTACTCGGAAACTGTAGTAGACACATACAGATAAACGTTACTCGGAAACTGTAGTAGACACATACAGATAAACGGTGCTGATACACTATAGTAGGCACATACAGATAAACGTTACTCGGAAACTGTAGTAGACACATACAGATAAACGGTGCTGATACACTATAGTAGGCACATACAGATAAACGTTACTCGGAAACTGTAGTAGACACATACAGATAAACGTTACTCGGAAACTGTAGTAGACACATACAGATAAACGGTGCTGATACACTATAGTAGGCACATACAGATAAACGTTACTCGGAAACTGTAGTAGACACATACAGATAAACGTTACTCGGAAACTGTAGTAGACACATACAGATAAACGGTGCTGATACACTATAGTAGGCACATACAGATAAACGTTACTCGGAAACTGTAGTAGACACATACAGATAAACGGTGCTGATACACTATAGTAGGCACATACAGATAAACGTTACTCGGAAACTGTAGTAGACACATACAGATAAACGTTACTCGGAAACTGTAGTAGACACCATACAGATAAACGGTGCTGATACACTATAGTAGACACATACAGATAAACGTTACTCGGAAACTGTAGTAGACACATACAGATAAACGTTACTCGGAAACTGTAGTAGACACATACAGATAAACGGTGCTGATACACTATAGTAGGCACATACAGATAAACGGCACCAAGAAACTCTTGTAGTCACGCACAGATAAACGGTATTCAGAATCGTAGATTCGTTAAAATAACGGTGCTCAGAAACTTTAGTACACACACACACACGCACATACACACACACACTGACACACACACACACACACACACACACACACACACACTAACACACACACACAGTCACACACTTATATTTAAATCACATGAATTGTTCATTGAGAAAACAATTCTATTTCAGACAATAACATATGTAGTTGAATATATGTATTTTTATTTCACATATTCTTTAATGTCTTGCCTGATTAATGCAGGCTTCACTAGTACGCCAGACTCGTATTAAGAGCGGAACGATGCAGAGAAAATTAACTATTTATTGCAACTTCTGTCTGTAATGGCAGTCTTCATACTACTATATTCTGTCCATAGTGGTATCCTCTGATGTACAATCGGGAAGGATTCTTTTTCGCGCTCGAAATCACATTGAGTATATGCTGCCAGACATATATTCGTATTGACCAATCTGCACTTGGTAGATGATGCAGTCAGTATTACACCGGTCACCTTAATTGGCTGGATATGTGATGGCACCCATTTAAAGTTGGGTAGAACCAGAAGCCGAGGTCAATTTAAAGCAAACCAAAAAAAAAAAAATATGTGAGTCTCAGTAGCGAAGTAGTTAAGGCTCCTGCATCGCACTCCGAAGTTGTGTTCAATTTCAGGCTCGGTCATTCGGTTCAGGAGGTAAGTTTTCTCCGAGGCTTCTGAGGGTTGCCGCTTGAGCTACTCAGTTCGTGCTTTGTGCAACGCTTTCGGCGGGTCTCTATGCGGAGAGAGATCGAGCCATATGGGGTGAAACACGGTGCAATGATGTCGATTCGTTTGCCTTTAAACTCTTGTATGCTCCTTGAAGCATGGAGGAATATCATCAGCAAAGTTGATCCAGAATACCAAAGACCGAGATCTGTGTAGAGACATGAACGCCAACGTAAGCTGGCAAGGACACTTGAGGATGATGATGATGATGAAGCCCATTGAATATCCACCGATGGGGATGGAAACAAAGATAACCAGCCGGCATCCGCTTGTTAGCACATCTACAATGATGACCAGTTCTGAAAACATTGCAACTGCTCGCCACTTGTGTTTATAACCTAGCCGTCGAGACCTCACATGACTCTGATCCAAAGGAGTCTGGAATACGTGGGTACTCTTTCACTGGCCATGGTATGTCCTACATTTCGGGGGAAATAAGTAGGCGCCTATGTCTTCAGTTGGTATAGTTTACACTACTCCGCTACATAGTTACGAACTTACTGTATTTCAAATAATCCATGCCTTAGCTTAACAACAACCGACCTAATTGTAAATGTATATAAGAAATGAAATTTTACACGCAAATATCACAGTATTCCCTAAGGAAAAACAGAAATGCGGTGGAACATGTACTTTTTCAGCAAAATAATATGTTTAACATATAGTGTTTAAGGACACCCGTGTTCATCTTCTGGTTTTATCCCAGAAAGTATGCGGTTATTATTACGACTATGCCATGATTTTCGTTGGAACTAATCATCTGGGTATTACAGGTCAAAACAGCATGAACAAGAAGAACCCGGAAATTTCTCGGGCAGTGAAAGTATCTGACTGGCGGACTATTTCCGGATCGATTGACGGACGTCAGTCGCGGCGATTGGGCAATCTTGAGCATAGCCTATGATGGGTAGCGTTGTGATATTCTGTTATGATAATTTGGCGTGTCCAGCGTGTGCCGCGTGGTTACACACCCTCTTCACACGCCAGTGATCCGGGGCTTGTTTCCGGATCCAGTCAGGGATATGCACTACTGACGAGCTCAAACGAGAGCAAAACTCGAGTATAGTGCTTCCATATTGACGTGGATAGGCCTTAGGTTCATACCAGTATACGATCAGCGTTGCCAGTATGGGTTGTGCTCAATATTTAAATTTCAAATCCCGAAACAACCAAATAATCAATTTGATTATTGCTCACAGGATTTTAGGAGGCCTGGTGTTCCTTGCCAGTGAGAAGTCCTGATCGTTCGGGTCCACATCGATTGACGGACGTCAGTCGCGGCGATTGGGCAATCTTGAGCATAGCCTATGATGGGTAGCGTTGTGATATACTGTTATGATAATTTGGCGTGTCCAGCGTGTGCCGCGTGGTTTACACACCCGCTTCACACGCCAGTGATCCGGGGCTTGTTTCCGGATCCCGTCAGGGATATGCACTACTGACGAGCTCAAACGAGAGCGAAACTCGAGTATAGTGCTTCCATATTGACGTGGATAGGCCTTAGGTTCATACCAGAATACGATCAGCGTTGCCAGTAGTGGGTTGTGCTCAATATATATATATATATATATATATATATATATATATATATATATATATATATATATATATATATATATATATATATATATATATACATATATATATAGGGGCTGGGTGGTCTCAAGGCATGTGTCCGCCTCGAGTGCTGGAGGTCCCGGGTTCAAGCCCCGGTAAGGACCGGGATTTTTTCACGTGGTCTTCTAGTAACAAAATTTCCCCTGGTCTCTGGGTCTTGAGATCGGACACCCGTGTGTATTCTTGCGCACGTAAAACATCCCTTGGCAGTTGGAAATCTAAAAAGAGCAGCCTAACGGCGCTGCCCGGTAAAATTTCGAGATTAAAAATCTACCCAAAGTATTCCAGGATCCACGCCGGTGCTACGGAGTTCGTGCACTGAGCTGAGTTTCTCCGGACTCAGGCTTGAGTTTGGAGGAGAACGGAGCACTTATGGGATGCACCCGTGTGCCGTGATGTTGATCCTTCGACTAAACGACTAATATATATATATATATATATATATATATATATATATATATATATATATATATATATATATATATATATATTCTTCTTCTTCAGCGTTCCGAGCCATTGATGTTCTTTGCTGCAGATACAATCCGTCTCCATTCGTCTCTCTGGTGGACCCTCTCTTGCCAGTCGTGTGTGTGTGTGTGTGTGTGTGTGTGCGTGCGTGCGAGAGAGAGAGAGAGAGAGAGAGAGAGAGAGAGAGAGAGAGAGAGAGAGAGAGAGAGAGAGAGAGAGAGAGAGAGAAAGTCTAGAATCTATCAGTATGCAGTGATGTGTACAGACTAGGCTGAGAAGATGAAGGACACAGCGTAGATGGATGTAAGATATGCACCGTCAGACACGGAGGTAATAGGTAATGTATTTGTAATGTACGTACAATTCATGCAAGAAGTCATCTATTCACTCTTACATTTAATACCTTACATGCATATAACATGTACTGCGTAAAGTAAACACAAGTGACAGATTTATAACTTGTAGACAAAATTATCGATATTCATCTCAAGACATAGGATTCGTACATCGGTAATTATTACATATTTTACGAAAGAAACACCAAGCAGCAACCACATTGGCACATTAAGTCTTAAAATGGATTTAATTTGAATGCAATGCAGTAGTAAAAACAAAAGCGTTCTTCAATTTAACTGTAATGTCTAACATATTTAGAATTTTAGACTATTATAATCCTTTGTTTTTCACTCTTTTTATTTTGTTTTTCATAAATACAACACACACACTCGCGCACGGGCGCGCACGCACACACACACACACACACACACACACACACACTCACACACCGCATAATAGTATATAATTTGATGTACAGTTATATTCATGTATTTCAGCCAAAGCTATTCGTATGTCTTCTAAATATCTTACATTTACATACAAATTAAGGTTCTTGCTTAGAAATATTCAACTTCAAGTCAGTAAGAAAGGAATTGTATGTTTATGTAATAATAACCTAGCCTGTTGAACATTGTGTAGAAATAACAGTTAACGTGTAATTTTGTTTCTAAAATTACACCAATAACGTATTCTGCCACTGGTATATACTATTTAAGAAAATAGTTAAGTTGGCAGTAGACATATTGATATAACTAGTGGTTACTGCAATAATTTAGACAATCAAAACTGGCATGCACTACAGACAATTATTTACAGTATATAATTAATCCGGTTTGTAGTCAGTGTACTTTATATAACACTTTCTAATGGTTAGTTAGTTAGTTAGTCTACTAACTAACCATTAAAAAGTGTTATATAAAGTACAATGACTACAAAAGGCAATGACTAAAACAGTAATGTGTCATTGAAACTATAGGAATCGTAGTTTACATATAACTATACTATCTCCTGTGATATCTCCGGCGGGCCTATTCCCGGTGGTCGGTGGGATCTGCACAAGTCAGGAGGAGAGTCTGACGGTTAGTACACGCTTTACACGGTCCGGACACTTGTGATTGACAGGTGTGCGCGTCCTACGATACAGGAGCGTACGAAGCCCTCACCTCTGGGACTTAGCTGAACGCTTCTAAGTCGGGTCCCTTGGGTTCCAGGGTCTGGCCACCACTCGCCACCTGCTCGTGGTGGCGATGTCTCGGAGGTTGGCGCTGGGCCGCCAGCGTTTGCAGCCTACCTTGTGCCAGACGTATTGGTTACCCATTCCTCTGGAATACACAGGACTAGGCCGAGAGAGGGAACATGTCGTTTGGGCACCACATGTTTCTCTGAAGCTCTGCCCAGGCATTGTGATGGAATTTTGTCCACATTCCAACTGACATACTTTGGTCTGTCAAGACTGCAAGATGCCACTCACTATCTATAAACTATATAGAAGTCGTAGGAATCGTAGCAATAGTATTAATTCTATATGTTCGTAAAAATAAATAAATATAGAAATACCCCAACAATGTGTCATGTTACATGTAGATACCTTTTACACACGTCGATGCTTGTTGTGAGTACAGCAATTGTAAGCCTAAAGAATAAACCAATCGTCGTTTGGTGCGTGATATGGTTAATGTCCCCTGTCCATCTGTACTACCAAGGACATTTCCTAGTAACAGGTTAGGCCGCGTCAACACGAGAGCCCCTGCAAATGTGTGAAATAGCCTGGAATTGAATTCGAACACATAACCACCGAGCCGGCAAATCAGTTTTGCTAGCCACTACGCTACCTCTGTTTACTGGCGCTAGTTATACATTCCAGAAAAGTCACTTTTTGATAGTCTGTGACGCGAACAAATAGCCTTAAAATCCCCGTAAAGCCACTGCGTTGAGACTGTCTTGGAAGACATGTTTGTTGAATGGCTTTTCCACAATCTGTGCCCTAGTCATAGTAACTTTACAATTTCGTCAAGCTTTTCAGATGTGTTCTTCCAGTACCCTTTCTTATTACAGTAGTTAGAGCGGAGTGGGGGATGCGAATATCTGTCAACGCAATCACTCGCAGATGATACATCGATTCGTAATCGAGAGAGAACTATCTAAACTAATGTTACTCTTGTTAAAGGCTGAGACAACCTGAAGTCAACGAACAAAGCTAAGAAGTTAAGACACAGACACACTACAGTCTTCAAGATGATTCTGAAATCAGAATCTAAAAATCAATTATACATAAATGTGTAGGTATGAGGCGCATACATTTATAGGTTGGAGTGCTTAGTTTTTATTTTGGTTATTATTTGTTATTATTTTGAATTCTTCGCTTTGAATTCAAGCATAGTCCATACACACCACTTCTAGTAGTTCTGGACTGAATGTTGGTGATTAGAGTACA
>JACEFZ010001623.1:0-22082 GCA_014155875.1 Cepaea nemoralis | reverse complement strand
TTCAATTAACTATTTCCGTCACACAATATTTCAATTAACTATTTTTGTCACACAATCTTTCAATTAACCATTTCTGTCACACAATCTTTCAATTAACTATTTCCGCTGCACAATCTTTCAACTAACTATTTTCGTTGCACAATCTTTCAATTACCTATTTCTGCTCCACAAACTTTCAATTACCTATTTGGGATGCAGAGGTGTTTCTAGGGCACCAGGGTCAGGTTCCATACTGGCCAAGACCCACTAACACGTCTTAGCCGTGCGTCCTGGGCAACAGGTCCCTTCGGGGTCCTAGCTAACGTAGTAGGATCGCTGATTTTTCCGAAGTCGGAGAGTATCTGCCTGCACGGCGAGGAACCACCAGTCTGCACACCAATAAGCCAAACATGGGACAACGGATACTCACGCAAACCTCAGTCCGGTATGATATCACACTGATGTTGGACAACAAGATGTCTTCATCCGACATACAGGACTTCACGCTAGAGTTCACTAGCCAGCCGAACACAAGCAAGAAATTACCTATTTCTGCCACACAATCTTCAATTAACTATTTCCAGCACACAATCTTTCAATTAATTATTTCAGTCCCAAGCAACACATAATGGACCCTTCTCTTGAATCTCAGCCATTAGAAATGTGTTCCATGACATGTGGTCAAAGTGTACTACAGAAATCTGGCATTCTGTGGCCACTTTCACTGTGCACAACTGGCACATGGGACCTATTGTTTTCTTTTGTTGTAGAAAGTCCCGTACCTGATCTACTATGTCAAGACCATCATCATCAAGTGCCCTGCACAGATCTCTATATTTGGTGTTCTGGATCAACTCTGCTATTCCTCCATGCCACCGTCTCAATCCATCCACAATCATTTCTCTTGGTCTGCCTATGTCTTTCTTGCCACTGATCTTTCCAGTTGTTACGATGTCCTCAAATGCCGCTCTTCTCATCGCATAACCAAAGAAATCTGTCTCTTTCTTATTGTTATATATAACAGGCTGATAGGGAATGCACCTCTTGGTGGTAGATTACCTATGGACAAGGAAGAGATGGTCGTGTGCTTGTGGGACCAGATGGAGAAGGCGGGGAACAGACTGAGAACCTGTATGTGGAAAGAATGAGATTGAGGGGGATTGGCAGGGGTTCTGGCAGAATCTCAAAACTGAGAGGGAAGACCAGGAGAACTTTCAATCAGATAGCGGTGGGAACGAATAGTGATGTGGCTCTTCGCTGACCATTGAACGAGGGGATGGAGTGCATATGGGAATGTCCTGAGTGAAGTGATGTCAGTTCTTAGCTCAACTCAACTCAATTCTCTTGGTCTGCCTCTCTTTCTCACTGATCTTTCCAGTCATCACAATTTTCTCCAATGCCTCTCTTCTCATCGCATAACCAAAGAAAGCTGCTTGTCTCTTACTTATTGTTGTATATAATGTTCTAGTTTCATTAGCCCCTCTCAGGCAGTCGTCGTTAGTTACTCTGGCCCCATGTGACAAGTGAAACAGACAGGAGTCTCGACAAACCAACAGCCTGCACAAGTATACTCTGCATAATGTCGCTGCCAGAAAGCCAACACAAAAGTCCGTAACGAAAAATACAATTCATCATCGATGGAAGTGGTAGTCACTAGAAAACCAGCAGCCACATATTACTGCATAAGACAAACCCAGTAAGTTCAGCAACCGGCCGCCCACTATTTTTCTGAACATGCAGTTCATGATACAGACAATCACAGACGGATGTAAAAGCACTCCACATGAAATATCCACAGCTCACAGTGTTGTTCCACTCACTTAACTCAATAGTTGGGTGACGGAACCACATGTCAAGATAAGTCCCGTAAATAAGTAAAGGATCCTTTTACAAGCTTTCAGGGGCTTCATGTATATGGTGCTAGCCCCATATTTTATAGACCAAATGACAATCAAGGAAGTGGACAATACCACACAAGGCACCTTGACTTCCCAAAATATTTCCAGGCACACATTTATAGGCTGGATCAGCCTGGGAGCATAATGTTAAAAAAAAAAAGACACCTTGATGTGAATTTGAACCATGATATGGAGCCAGCATGCAAGTTACTACACTCACAGGATAGGTAAAAACAGAGTCACATTCCTTGCCACCTTACCACTTCAGAGGTCAAAGATTGTGAGAATTTTATCGATTTTCTGCCCTGGTTATGCAGGAGAATGAACAGGCTGGTAGCCTGGAAGGGAATGCGCCTCTCGGTGGTAGATTACTGATGGACAAGGGAGAGGTGGTTGCACGCCTGTGGGACCAGGTGGAGAAAGCGGAGGATCAGACTGAAAACCTGTATGTGGAGAGAATGGTATGGCAGGGGATTAGTAGGGGTGCTGGACAAATCTCAAAACTGAGAGGGAAGACCAGGACAACTTTTAATCAGATGGCAGTTGGAACCATTAGCAGTATGACTCTTCACTGGCTAGTGAAGAATGAGGAGACAAAGCACATGTGGAAATGTCCTGAGTGCAGTGATCAACTCAATTCAACACAGGTAAATAACACTGAGTGTTTTTACTTTTTACAATCGTCTAGCACTAGATTTAGGCCTGACATTTTTTAAATCAGAGCCTCAACAAAGTTACACTCACACAATGACAATGCCAGGTAAGTACAAAGAACACAGATCAAACCAACAAACAGAGCTCAGACACACAATGAACACCTTATACACAAACTACATGACACAGGTCTTGATGTACACACAAACCCATGCCTAGGCAAGTGGAGGTAAAAAGGAGAGAGAGAAGGCCCTGTAGCCAAAGTTGGTGCAGACGTCCAGCTTCTCACAGCTACCAGCAATGACCATCACCTGCAACAGGAGACCATCACAATTGAGTTCCCAGACAAATCCTGTTTGGTCGGGAGTCCATTTTCTAAACCCCCAAGCACTCTACTCCACCCAGAGTTTGATCTCCCACACAATAAAGCTGTTGCAGGAAGAGCTCTATTTTCAATATTTAGATATATGGTTAAGTTAGTTGCATATCCTTTTCAAGACGTCACAGTCAATCCCAAAATTTGTTTGACCATTTGTGATTTCTTGGTAAGTTTTACGTTCAGTAATTTGTCATTGCTTTCTGAGTGACCAGCACTCATACCATTGTATGTAGGTCAGCCAGGTCAAATGGATAAGAATGTGTGTTCTGAAAACATCTGGTGTGCTGATGCCGAGGTAAGGGGTTCAACCCCTACATCGGACAGTTGGACTAAAATGCTGACCTAACGTCCTTGACTTGGGGACGTTAATTATAAGTACCTCTGAAGTCAGAGTGAATTCGCCTGATGGCAACGGACAATGCTAACAGGGAAAGCTAATCCACACACAAAATTTGGTCCAGCACTACTAGAAATAGTGTGTATGGACTATGCTTGAGTTCAAAGCGAGCGCTGACAAAATAAATATATCACTGTATGAAAACCAACGCAAGGAGGTCTGCTGACAAATCACCTGCAACTGTATTCCCAACGCAGCGTACAGAATTGCGAATTGCGTCCGTAACCCCTATGTCACAAAGCCAGCAAATGGCACTTGCCGCATATTTGTATAGATCAAATGGCCCTCAATGGGCGATGTGGTCAAAATCCCCCAGTCGCCTTTACTTCCCAGACCATTTCCTGGTACCTGTCTTAGCTTGGGTGAACCTGAGAACCCAGAGCAATTGTAAAAAGATTTGAACAAATGACCACAGGACTGTCGGGCAAGTGTGCTAGCCACTGCCTTACCATGGCTCCCTGAGGTCTAGTGTTACAATTATGTATGTTAGTTAGTCGACAGATCATCCTCGTTGCACATCGAACCATTCAGTCCATAAGTGCTCGGATCCCCTCCTCAGCAAATCCCGCAGCGTGTAGCGGCTAACGACGCCAGTTCTGTGTTGGTTTATCAATCTTCTTTGGCTTCCTGCGTAGTGTTCTTGTTTGGCCACCCCTCTTTTAATTTGCTGCTCCCGCAGTCTGGCCATTGTTGTAGATTCACAGTCATCACTTGGTTCTCACTTCTCGTAGAGCATTCAGAATGTCAGCCTGGTCCATGGCGCGTCCGCCCTCCACAGTAGCCTCACCTGCGAGCTTGTCAGCCCGCTCATTTCCTTGTACTCCCGCATGACCTGGCACGAAGATGAAACTAATCTTTGCCAGCCGAGACCGCTTCAGAGGCAGCAACCATTCTCTTCGGATCGACCCCCCCTCTATCCTCTTGATCATGTTCATTGAGTCGCTAAGGAAACAAGCCCTAGTGAATGTCTGTGTCTCGAGCCATGTTATTGCTTTACTTACTGCCATGACTTCCATGGTCAGGCTACTTGTGGTTTCAGTGAAAGCACCAGAGTCCTCCTTCACAATTCTCCCTCCGGCCCGAGCTGTAAAGGCCCATGAGCTTCTCACATGTCGGACGACCGACCCATCTGTGTAGATGACCGCGTCACCGTCTAGCGAATTCTCGAAAATCAACGCTTGTACTTCAGCCTCAACAGCAGCCGGATTTTCTTGTCTGCATTTTCTATCTAGTTGGATGCAAACTGAAAAGGATGTGCAGAAGTCTGTTGGAACTTGCACCCACTCCTCGCCAGGTTCTAAGTCCTCAAGTGAACACACCTGTTGAAGAATGTCTTCGGCTTGACCCATCCACGACCGTCCTCTTTTTAACCTGCTGCCCTTCACCTTCCTAATTTCACTATGCAGTGGATGTTGTGTGTTTGCGTTAATTCTGAGGTAGGCGCGTGCCCTGCAAACTTGTATTCTCTCTTCAATGGTTGGAAAATCAAGAAGGTAGCGCATCGCCCTGCATGCTGTATCTCTTGTACATCCAAGAATAATGCGCATAGCTTCATTCTGTATCCTTTCCATCCTTTCTATCTGCTTATGGCTGAGAGTCAGGATTGCCATGGCATACTCCAAAACAGACATGACCAGCCCCTCGTACAGCAGACATAGATGGCGCTGCTCAGTTTGCTGCCGCCATCACCCGCATCGCTGCCAAACCCCGCTTGGCCTTTGTTATCACCTGGTCTATGTGCACATTATAAGCAAGGCTTCGATCAAACCGTATCCCCAGGTAATTCATTGCCTGCGTTCTTTCCACCATCTCTGAACACAGCATTACAGTTGGTGTTGGATTGTTGACAATATGATTATTCAACGAGAACCAAGTCACTGTTGCCTTTGTTGGGTTGACCATTGCCCCAGCTTCATCACACCAAGTACTTATGCGATCGAGTTCGGTTTGTAGTTCCACAGCAACCTCCTCTCTATCCTTACCCTGACGATACACTAAAACATCATCGGCATACGACAATGTCCTGCCAGGTCCAGTGATCTGCTCACTGGTGATTCTCACTGTGTAGGCGTTGAACAGTACCGGAGATAATGGTGATCCCTGTGGTAGGCCAGGATATATTGTTGTTGGTTCCGAAGTCCAACTGCCACATCTAAAAACTACTTTCCGTTGGTAGAGGGCTGCAGCGATCCAACTAAGGAGGAATGGACTTACGTTTAGTTCAAGAAGCTGAAACATTAAAAAATCCAGTGGTACTCTGTTGTATGCGTCCTCAAGATCAATCGCTGCAGCAACGGTTTCAGTGCCTGAGTGGAAACCTTCATAGACATCATGGGCAAAGACTGCTGCATTGGTCCAGGTTTCTCTTTTTGGACGGTACCCACCCAGGGTAGGTGGGAAAACACCTTGCCTCTCTAGTTGGCTTGATATTTTCCTGGCAATTACCTTCTCCAGCAGCTTTACAAGCAGTTACAATTATGCCTTTACTTAGCTGTGTTGCTATTCTCATACAAGCCAATGGCCTAAAAATGCATAATGGCCTGAAGAATTTGTTTCCCCTGTAATATGAGTCTTTGTAGTATAAACTCAATTACCAAAAACAAATCTTTTCGGTCAGATGTTTTTGGGGGCGCTCGCTCACTTTGAACTCAAGCGTAGTCCATACACACTACTTCAAGTAGTGCTGGACTGAATTTTTGCAGGTGGATTAGCTTTCCATATTAACATATATACATTTTATACAAACAGGCAATTACAAGACATGACTTTTCTAATCACAAATCATCTACAATCAGAAGCTTATATCCTAAACAAAAACGTCAATTTCCTATACCATACATGTCAAGTAATAAGAAGGCAATATTGTAAACTAATAAAAGTCTTTTACGGTCAAAAGTCTATTTCCTAATTACGCGTAGTGACCTGAATTCAATTTTCAGAAATGTATTAATGCTAGAAGTAAATTTCCTTCACCGCAAATAATATATAATTTCTAATCAGAAGATACATTTCATAACCATAAATCTGTAGCATTTAGAGGTCAATTTTCAGAAATGTACTGAAGAATGTGTTGTGTAATAAGTCACTGTCCTTGAAAGTTAAGACAATTCTTACATGTTACATAGAACCAATTTTATTATACGGCAGTGAATCATGGACAATTAGTAAACAGGCAAAAAATCCCTGAAGCCTTGGAGATCTGGTTTTAAAGAAGAATGCCGAAAACTAATTGGACAGCCAAAATAAGCAATCTGGACATTTTTGAGGGAAGCTGAGTCGCAAAGACAATTTAACACAAACATCAGAAAGAATTAGTCATAATTTTTTGGCCATATTATGAGAAGGCAACTGAAACATGGTGTGATAACCGGAAAGATCTGCAGACAGAGAGAAAGAGGAAGACAGTAGGAGAAGATTCTTGACAGTCTTGTGTCATGGCAAGGAAGGGAGCCAACCCACAAACTGATCCATGCCGTCGGAGATCGCAATTTGTGGAGAGGCATGATCACCCATGTCAGCCGGCAGGGCACTGATGATGATGATGATGATGATGAGTGTAAACACCTGGTCTAAACAAGTAAATTCCAAGCCCGGTTCTAAACTTAATGTCTTTTGACTTCAACAAATGTCCTACAGCTATGAAAGCGCCGGTTGTCTCCCATACTTCTGTCCCAACATCTCCACCTGTTCCCCCACCTCAACCTGCATTGATGCCTAAATAGGTGTATGATTCTGCGTCTTGAAGTGAGGTTTCACCAAGGGAGATTGGGTCACCATTCACCTAGTTTATACTCATTATCTCATGATCCAAATACATATTACAGGCAGAATTCAATTTCCTAAGTTACAAATAAGTTAAAAGAAGACAACAGTTACAGTGTACATACCATCATGGTATGGTGGAGATGTGGCACCAGGTTTATATTTTCTTTACTAAATGACACTAGCAGAATTTATATTTCGTAATTTTTAATTTGCTTTCCTGGCAACACTTGATAATCGACTTGAGAATAAAGAGAAGACATGATGCCAATTTGAGAATGGGGTAAACAAGCAGAAAGAATGAACAAACAAACAAACTTTATTTCAAAAGGGTTAAGAATGTGGCAATTAGGCAGAAAGAACAAACAATAGAAAACACTTTTTTTTTTCAAAAGATTAAGATTGGGGCATACGGGCAGAAAGAAAGAACAAATGAACGAACAAACTTTATTTTCAACGGGTTAAGAATGGGGCATACAGGCAGAAAGAAGAAGAATCTAGGCAGCGACACGGATGTGTGCTGTACACAAAAAAAGTTACATTCACCTGAAAGAGTTCTATGTTGGGTGATCAAGGTTCAAAGGGATAAATTTACAAAGGATAATGAGCAGGTTTACCTTGTTGGACTTGGAGGCCGAGTTGATCCCGATGTTGTACACGGACACAGGACTGATGGGCACCCCCATCTTGTGCTCCCCGGTTATTGACCAGTGGTTTAAGATGTTACTGGTGCCGGCAGAAAATATCTGTACAATATTGGCAATACAATTAGTTCCAGAAAACATATGTACAATATTGACAATTTGATTAGTTCCAGAAATTATCTGTACAATATCGGTAATATGATTAGTTCCAGAAACCATATGTACAATATTGGTAATCTGATTAGTTCCAGAAAATATCTGTACAATATTGGTAACCTGATTAGTTTAAGAAAATATATCAACAATATTGACAATCGGATTAGTACCAGAAAATACCTGTACAATATTGGTAACCTGATTAGTTCAAGAAATTAAATGTATAGTATTGACAATCGGATTAGTTCCAGAAATTATCTGTACAATATTGGCAATCTGATTAGTTTAAGAAAATATCTGTATAGTATTGACAATCAGATTGGTTCCAGAAAATATCTGTACAATATTGGCAATCTGATTAGTTCCAGAAAATATATGTACATTTGTGGCATAACCGCTAACCACCATTATTCAGTTACCATGAATGCACGCAAAAGAGAGGGAAAAATATAACAATTGACTGCGCAAACTCAAACCGAAACCAAAACTGAAAACGAACGTAAAATCAAAACTGAAAATGAAAGATTGACAGATGACGTCAATTCTTGGAATTATTTCATCCGCCAAAGCTCAGGAGATCATTGGATAGAAACAGACACGTGACAACGCCTCCACTAGGACGCCTGCTTAGAATATGTTAATCACGCACTTCCACTGCAGACAGCTTGACGAGCAGACGCAAAAGCTGGTGTGACCGAATTTTCAAACAAGAACGGCAGAATGTCTGAATCCGAGGTAAGCTTGTGACTCCTTAGATTAAACTGATGACCAGATGTATCAAGTATCAAGTAATGGTATCCAGTGTTTGTAACGTCAATTGAAATGTATTATTGTAAATTAAAACCTCTGAAGTGAAAAATGCTTGACTGTTAGATTCTGACGACGCAGAGCCGTTTCCCGGGCAAACTGACAATCTACTACTCTCTTCGAATACTGCAATCTCTGATATTCTTAAAGATAGTTATTAACTTTAAGAAGTGCATAATAATACTATATTCTATTCTAGACAACTGTACGAAGTGATGATTCTAAGGCAATCTTGTGCATTTCAGCAGAAACACTGCTTAAATTACTATCACTATCTACAGCTCATAAGACAGTTCGTGTACTAGAACAAGTGCCTCGTTTTAAAACAGACTTATCTATGCCTATTTACAATCTAGAGAGCTGAAAGAGAAATCATATCTTCCCTTTCTCCTTCATATATTGAATAAATAGGGTTTGATGGAATAAATATTTATATTTATGTCAGATTTTACTTAGATAAGGGCACTCATGAACTGCATTACATCAGAAAAGTTATGCTTCGCGGAACTCCATCACCAGAAGTTGACTTAACCCACTACTCAACATAACTTAAAACACAACACACACCCAACACTCACACACAACAACAGGTAATGGGAGAGGAGTTATTATACAAAGAAGAAGGAAAAGTTGGTTAATTGGGAAAACACAGAGAACCATTTATACACACTACAAACCCAATTGAGTGATAGAAATGTTATAAATGTATGCCATTTATTCATATGCATTTTGACACCTCCTCACTCTTGTCACTGTCTTACTGTACACGTCTCACTGACCCCAGGTCCAATGAGAACTTACATACAGCAGGAACCAGCTGATACCAGGCGTACACAGTGTGATAAACTCTGACCACCCCAAATTAACCCAACACTAGATCAGAGAAAAGAGGAGGGGGGGGGGGGGGGACTAGTTCCTACTTCAGGAATTTAGGTTTCTTCCGACCTACTTCTAGAATATTGCATTGGTAGGATTGTACATATCTATGTGAATCTTACACAGTGAATTCTTGGTGGCAACCAACTGGCCAACCAACCAACCCAGACCAGAAAGAGGGAAGAGAGAGAAAGAGATGAACCACACGTGAGATGGAAGATGACTAAGCCATGAGCAGAGTATGGGAAGCCTTCAGAGAAGCTACACGGGCAGAACTGAAGTGGATCCATCAGACAATGGACCGAGGCTTATCCTAATCTCCCAATCACAAGGTTACATTTCTCTAAGGAACACACAACACCCATTTCAGGAACAGATACCTAAATGTTGAATTATCATCTCCACACTTATAATGTACAACATTTAAATGTTTACAATGTTTCCACACTTGTTGACATAGTATTCATTGATGTTTATTTGTTGATTGACTGTAAACTTGGGCCTATATGCCATTTTTCTATGTTATCTTGTGTAAACCACAACAGAAAATGTATGTAACAGGCCAGAGAACACAGGTCAGTAAATAAATGATGAACCTTAACTGACCTTACGTTGATTTGTCAGTCAAACCTATCTGTTGATTCTCCATCTTATGTGTGTAAAACATGTGGTCAATGTCTACTGGAATTTGTTAAATGTGTAATTGTCAAAACAAATCCACTCATGATGAATTACTAAATTGGGGAGAGAAGACTCTAGGTCTATCAACTGCTCAACATCCATGCTTTCTTAACATAAATCAGGCTGAGAGAATTCTCCAGACTTTCCTCAGAATTGATAAAAAGGGGGCTCAAGAGCTAAAAGAATCCTTGGAGAAGGGGCAAAATCCCAGTTAGTATTTACTATTCTCACCAGGGCCATAATCTTTATCTCCTAGACTAAATTAATAAGACGATGCCTGCAGATAACTTGAGGGTCATATTCTGGGGTTACTGAAGATAGAAGAGGATGGGGCCCAACTTCTTTAGTTAGAAATGGGGCATGCACTACAGTGATCTCCCAGTCCCTTCAGAATATATGACAACATTGACAAACAGATTAGTTCCAGTATGATGTAGAACAACTTTAATTAAACATAATTAGATTTTAGAGTAGAAATAAAACTAGACATGTCATTTTATACACAATATAATTACATTTTAGAGCAGAAATAAAATTAGACATGTCATTTTATACACAAAACATTATTAGATATGAGTTTAAAATTAAAACTAGACATGTCATTTTATGCATGAAACATAGTTAGATTTGAGTTTAGAAATAAAACTAGTCATGTCATTTTATACAGGAAATATAATTAGATTTATGTTTAGAATTAAAACTAAACATGTCATTTTATACAAGAAAAACAATTAGATTTGAGTTTAGAAATAAAACTAGACATGTCAGTTTATATATGAAACATAATTAGATCTGAGAGTAGAAATAAAACTAGACATGTTATTTTATACATGAAACATAATTAGATTTGAGTTTAGAAATAAAACTAGACATTTCATTTTATACATGAAACATAATTAGATTTGAGTTTAGAATTAAAACTAGACATGTCATTTTATACATAAAACATAATTAGATTTGAGAGTAGAAATAAAACTAGACATGTCATTTTACACATGAAACATAATTACATTTCAGAGTAGAAATAAAATTAGACATGATTTGTCTCATCTCATCTCATCATGTTCGTCTTGTAGATTGGGGTGTCGAGGTGAGGTATAAACAGCCGGAGAGTGCCCGCTTATGGGCTTCATGTTTCAATATTCCCATGGATTCTGTTATTCCCTGCGTCCATCATTTATGTAGTCAGCCTCTTCCTCTGCTTCCCTCTGGTCTGTACATCATTGCTTGTTGTGGTATACTGTTGGTTGGTTGACTTGCTGCCTTCTAATAAAATCTAGTGCAGCTATAACCCCCACTTTAGTCCTGATTTCTTCATTTCTGATCTTATCTGTTCTTGACACATACTCAATTTAAAATTTATAATTGATTTCTTATGATAATGTATCCAAAAATATCTCGACTGCCTATGTCTAATTTCTCTAATTAAATTATGGGTTTTGCATGCATCTTGCAAGACTGTCTCACTTGTTTTTATGTCCGCCTTTGGAATTCTACACATTTTCATTTATTAACCACATTTCTACAGCCACTAGATGTTTGTTAGCATGTCTGCTTATATTCTTCTCAGGAATCTCATTTCCGTTGTTATGCTTTGTCTTTTCTCCTTTTTCTGTCATTGTCCAGGTTTGGCATTGGTAACATAGAGTTGGTAGGAAGATTGTGTTGTAAAGTGCTTTCTTAGTAGTTTTTAATACATGTTTGTTCTTTAGTATTGGTGCCATTTGTCCAAAGAGTTGGTTTGCCTTATTGCATCTATTTTCGATCTCGTCTTCTGATTTGCCATTTGACGATATTATACTTCATAGGTACTTGAAACTCTTTACTTATTTCAAGGGATGTTGGTTTAGGTGAATCATTGATGTTTTATCTTCTTTAGCTATAGTCAATACCTCTGTTTTACTTGTGCTAATTTTCATGTTATGTTCCTTACACATTTCTTTTAGACTATTCATGTGGTCTTGTAATTCAGCTTCTGATTTTGCTATTAGTGCTTGGTCGTCCGCAAACAGGAGTTCTCTAATGGTTAGATTTGCAGATGGTTCTTCTTCTGTGTTCTCGTCATGCGGTCTCTGTTCGGCTGGTTTCTTTACATATGTTGTCTATATATGTTATGAACAAGAGAGGGAACAGGACACAACCTTGTCGTATTCCAGATCTTATGGTGAAGGGTCTGAGTGTCATCCAGTTGCTCTCACTATGCATTCACTGTTGTTGTATAAGCTTCTAAATAGTTTTGTTAGATGTGTACTCATTCCATATTGTTTAAGGATTTCCCACAGCTTGTTTCTATCCACTCTATCAAATGTCTTTTCTTGGTCAACAAAGGCTAAGCAGAGTGTTTCATTGAATTTAATTGATTTTTCTATAAGATGTCTAAGAGCAAACATGGCATATGTCCATCCTTTGTTTTTCCTAAATTCAAGTTGTTATTCACTTAGCTGGGGTTCTATATTAGTTCGTAATCTATTCTCAAGAATTTGGCAAAGTATTTTCCCAGTATGACTCAACACTGAAATGCCTCTGTATTGTGTGCAGTCTCTTTTGCTGCCTTTGTTTTTTTCAAATTGGGATAAATATGGTGTTTCCTCAGTCTAGAGGTGCCTGTTGTTCTACCCAAACATGACTGAACAGTCTATGTAGGCATGCTGTTCTTACTTCTCTTGCTGCTTTAATTAGTTCATCTGGTATTTCATCTTGTCCTGGTGATGTTTTCAATGGGGCTAATCTGACGGCTTCTATAATTTCTTCTTTCATTATGTCTGGTTCTAATTCTTCAGTGGCATCTGTGTCGGTTTCTTGAATTCCTGTGACATCTGATGGGATGTTGAGAAGTTGTTCAAAGTACTGTTTCCATCTTATTAGGATTTATATTTGTTCAACTATTGGTTTTCCATTTTCGCTGTCAATTATTTCAGTTGGGTCAAAGGGTTCTCCTCTGGTTCTCATTGCACTTATATTTTTGTAGAAGTTTCTAGTTGCCTCCTTGTAGTTTTTATATAGGGTTTCTCTATACTCCTCTGTCTTTTTGTTTTTCTCTCTTTACTATTCTATTAACACATCTTCTCGCTATTCTATATTCTATGTAATTGCATTCCTGTTTGCTCTTCGACCACTTTTTATACACAATTTGTTACAAGAAAACAAACTAGATATGTAATTTGGGACTCTTCATCACCACCATGTGCCACCATAAGCGTGGTTGGTCATCGTTCATAATCTCATGTGATCTCCAGTCGTGGATCAGCTCTGTGTACTAGTCCCAATTATATGGCCAAGCCACCTAGGTATTTATCCCTTTGCTTTCCCCTGGCTTTAAAAAAAACACAAACTTTGTCAGTTATCGCCAAGTTTATAATTTATTTCTTGTGATAATGTGCCCAAATATATCTCAACTGCCTGTCTAATTTCTCTAATTATGGGTTTTGCATGCATCTTGCAAGACTGTCTCACTTGTTTTTATGTCCGCCTTTGGAATTCTACGCATTTTCATTTATTAACCACATTTCTACAGCCACTAGATGTTTGTTAGCATGTCTGCTTATTGTCCATGTTTTACAAGCATAAAGCGGTATACATTCTATATAGCACTTAATAACCCTGCACTTAAACACTTTTTCCCTTTTTCCCACTGCAACTAACAACTATCTACCTGTACTTTATTGGTGAGTATGTTTTCCATTTTGCAAATGTCAAATTTTTGCCATGGGATTTTGTAACTAGAAATAAAACAGGAGCTCCTCTCAGGCTACCTGTGATTCATCTATTGCACATCTACTAGCCATTATGATGTTCTCCAGTACCTCTCTTCTCATTATATGATGAAGAGAACACAATTTGTCTATTTCTTATATTATAGTTATATATATCTGGGTAGCGGGGTAGAGGTATCCCCTATCAAAGGAGAAGGTGCCTCCTTCCCTCCGCTAGCCTACGGGACACCCTTGGGCAAGGTGGAGTACCCGTTCAGCCCCCGATCAGGGTTATGTGAAGCCATGGGTGCAGGTGGTGGATGAAGATGAAGAGCAGCCGACAGATAGTTGTAGGTTATGGTCTCCACCTTCACAACGGTAAACAGAAGATCTCTTTTTTGAGGAGACAATGGCTACGGTCACTGACCGTACGGTCACTGCTAGAAAGGAAAGCAATGGCAAACTACCTTCTTTACAGATGCCAAGAAAATCATGTTGTGTGGACTCACAGCCAGAAAGACCAATGAACAAGTCCTTCAAGAAACAAATGAAGATCGTAAACTGATTAGAGACATAAGATGTAGACAGTCAACATTTTTTTGGCATGTTATGAGAAGAAATGAATTGGAGAACTAGGTGACAACTGGTAAGATCGAAGGGAACAGACCAAGGGGAAGACCTAGAAGCAAATACCTGGATGGCTTGGCCTCGTGGCATGGTCGAGACAGAAACACGGAGCTGATCCACGACTCTGGTGATCGAGTGAGATGGCAAAACATGACCGCCCACGCTTACCGGCATGGCACATAATGGATGGAGTTATATATATAGATGACAGATGACAGTTTTGTTACATTGTGCTTCAAAAAGGCATAACTACAATCCATGGTGCTAGCGAATGTGACTGATCAGACCAATTCGTGTGTATTATGTAACAGGAATTTTACAGATAACTTTTTTACAATAGTGCAGATGAGAAATTTTGTGTGTATTATTTCTCAACATAGTCTTCCTGTTTAGCAACACACTTGGTTCACTGGCTTGTTGATGCCTTTTAGGAAAAAGGTTTGGGTGTGGCCTTAATCCAATGTTGCACTACCTCCATTACCTTGTTGTCATCTGCAAATCTCTGAAAGTTCTTTCAGATATACAAACAAGTGAAAGTCTGATCGCTCAGGTTAAAATGCCCAGAATTGAGAGTCCTCCTGAATGATAAATAGATTCAAATGATAATGATTGAGAATCCTCCTGGATGATAACTCGATTAAAATGTCCACACTGAAAGTCCTCCTGAATGATAAATCAATTTAAATGTCCATGATTGAGAGTCCTCTTGAATGATAAATTTATTCAAATGTCCATGACTGAGAATCCTCCTGAATGATAAATCAATTAAAATGTCCATGACTGAGAGTTCCACTAAATGATAAATTGATTAAAATGTTCGAGTCCTCCTGAATGATAAACAGATTTAAACATCCATGATTGAGAGTCCTACTAAATGATAAATCAGTTCAAATGTCTATCAAGTCAATCCTAATAAAAAGAGTCTGAGCTACAAGAGAGAACCTTGCTGTATGAGCAAGTTTCATGAAACTGAAAGAAGAGCCCTGAATGTTCCAAATCAGTCATACTAGAAGCTGTGACAGATATCAATGTTCAGTCCTCTTTGGCAATAATGGACAAACATAAATAAAATTATAGTTTGTAACAGTGTTACATCTAAAAAGGTTATAGTTTAAAACTGCACAGAAACTTGACGAACATCTGTCATTAACTTTGTTATTTCTTAGTTTCAAAACAATGCACCATATTTTGGTGTGTTTGTTAACAATTTAAGATTTGACCTAGATTCTATATAATCCACAGATACATGTCAACAGACCTTGTCTTCGTAAAACATGGTCACATTCTGGGCCACTCCTGGTGTTTCAAAGGTCACCGCTGGTGTTAATGTTTTCAGATGCCAGGCTGCTAAAGTTGGACCTCCACCTAACAACTGGTGGGAGAAAAATCTTTGTGGGAATCACCATGGAAATGTTATAGTTCAATATATTTCAGAACTAAACGAACTTGGGGATTAAACTGTGAGGATTAATAAAGGAATGTTGACATTAAAAAAAACAAATACACACCTGATATCTTGAGGATAAAAATTTCAGAATTAACATAGGAATTTTAAGTTAAAAACAATATATACATCTGATATCTTGAGGTTAAAATGTAAGAATTAACATTGGAATGTTAAGTTAAAAACACACACCTGATATCTTGAGGATAAAAATGTCAAAATTAACATAGACATTTTTAAGTTAAGTTAAAAACTCATACACACTTGATGGGAAGTTACAAGAACTAGGTCTAGGAAATTATACAAGAAGAACAAAGATGAGAATAAACCAGGTGAATGGTGGCCCGATCTCCCTTGGTGAAACCTCACTTCAAGAGACTGAAGAAGTCAGATGTGTTGGCAGAAAGGTGCAAATATCGCTGCTCTGCTATAAACCAACACAAAGCAATTACATCCAAAACAACATTCTGGACGAATGCAAAAGGAGGAGATACACCTCTTTAGGCAGCCAAGGGGGGGGGGAACAGATGAAGATGATGAAACAGGAATACAGGAGCTTTAATAGCCTTAGGACATTATTTGAGGTCAAAGGACATTAAGCATGGCACTGAACTTGGAATTTTAAACTCTAATGTTAAATCTGAACTACTGAAACTATGAGTCAGAAACATGGAGAATAATTACAACAATTACCAATAACTACCAATATTCATTAACTGGTGCCTGCAGAGAATAGAAGAACTAGAGCGGTGTGACAGAATCACAGATGTGGAGATTGTGGAGAGAATTAGACAAATACTAATGGGTCAAAAGATGAGAAAAAAGAAGCTGGCGTTGGGTAGAGCACACAATGAGAAATTAAAAGCTAGTTGCATATCCTTTACAGGATGTCACAGTCAACACTGGTATTCTTTGGCTGTTTGTGATTAATTGGCACGTTTACGTTCAGTAGTTTGCCATTGATTTCTGAACGATCGACACTAATATCACTATATTAATACCCGCGCAAGACAGCCTGCTTCCAAATTGCCCGCAGCTGTGTTTCAAACATGGTATGTAGGATTACGAATAGCGTTTGTAACCCATTCACTATAGAGCCGGGCTAGACTGAGAAAACCTGAGAATAATAAAATCTGAAAAATGAAGTACATGATGTCATCAAAAACTGTGCCCCACAGTCCATTGTGAAGTAGTATGCAACGAATGGCTGTCGTCTGCTGGTGAAATTCTTTGCACTCCAAACAGAATGGTGTTATTAACGGAAGAAATAACAACAGACACGTTGCAGAAGGTATATGACAATATGAAAAGACACGTACAGTCACGTCTTGAAGCCCGTGGTAGAAATTTTCAACACCTGTTATAATTAATACTTCATCGGTACTTCCCAGCTCCCCCAAAACAGTGTTAGACCATAGCAGTGACTATTGTAACTAATGTAATGAAGCTTTTGGCACAGTTTTTGATGGTGCTGTGTACTTCATTTTTCAGATTTTTTCTACATACAAAGTGTAGCGAGACTTTAAAAACACCTGGTATAACTAGAAACTCCCCTGTCAAACACACGGAGAGAAGAACATGAGATGGAGATAGACAATATGGGGGAGGACTTTGTGGGAGGTGAAAGAGACAGCAAAGCATAGGATGGTTTGGGTGAGGATCAATGCTCTAATAAGATATAAAGGGTGGTAGAAAAAAGGAAAACAAATACATAACAATGCGAGGATAAAAATATTTGTGTGTATTACCATGTAAATATTAAGTTTCAGTTAACAAGAAATACACACCTAAGAACTAAATGAATTTGAAATAAATATGAGAATTAACATAGGAACGTTTATGCTATGTTAAAAACAAATACACACCAAACAACTTGAAGAAATAAAGGTGAGAATTAAAATAAGAATGTTTGGGTTCAGTTAAAAACAAATACAGACCAAACAATTTGAGTGGGGAAAAAAGCTGAGAATTAACATAGGTATATTTAAGGTAAGTTAAATTTGTTTTAAAATGTGTAAGTACCTATTTAATAACAGTGCTGATCCCCAGAGCCATGTAGTCTTGAAAAAACAACTTTATACTTAAACAAAACACACTTGCCTGCATGTGCTTTCAAAGAGTCTATTCTACACGTGCTATTAAAAGGTTTTGCATAAACCTTATCATAAGATTTTTGTTTATATGTGCTATCTTTGAATACGAGAGATGTGGTTTTATAGAAGAATGCTGAACATTAACTGGTCAGCAAAATAAGCAATCTGGGCATTTTGAAGGAAGATAAGTTGCAAAGACAACTTATCACAAACATAAAAAAGTAGTCATTATTTGTTGGCCACATTATGAGAAAACAAAAACTGGAACATGTCGTGACTACCAGAAAGATTTGTGGAAAGAGAGATAAAAGAAGACAGCATGAGAAGATTCTTGACATTCTTGTGTCATGGCATGGAAGGGAGTCAACACACAAATTGATCCATGCTGTCAGAGATCGTAATTTGTGGAGAGCCATGATCACCCACGCCAGTCGGCAAGACACTGGATGATGATGATGATATACTGCATAAATGTCCTTGCTTACATGTCCTATCACAATGTTGAGATATTGTCATGAAATTATCTTTAGATGCCTAAAATAAAACAGCCAAGGACAGGCCTTACCAGCCAGTAATTCTCTTCATCCATTGCCAAACACTGCAGCCATTTTCCCATGTGTGGCCGAGAACACATCTGTGACAGAACAAACATGAAGAGTGCAGGGTTAGATGAAGCAAGGCTGTGAAAACATACGAAGTAAAACAAACAGAAAAGCAGATCAGCTTTACAAAATCATATAATCTCATCTTGTTTCTCTTGTAACTTGTGGTGTCAAGGTGAAGCATAAATAGTGGGGGAGTGCTCGTTTATGGGCTTCATATACTGAGATTCCCATGGACTCTTATTCCTTCTGTCCATCGTTTACATTGTCAGCCTCTTCTTCTGGGTCCATTTGGTCTGTACAAAAACATCACAACCAAATGGGTTCAACTGCAGCTGGTATCATTTGTACTGGGGCTCTTCGCTGGTTGTTGCAGATGAGGATGGAGCACGCATGGGAATGCCCAGAGTACTGTGATGTCAGTTCTTGACTCAACTCAACCCAACACATAGGGCTCAATGTTTATAATGTTGTCATCAACACAGAAATAAGAAAACAAAGGCAAACAGGAGCGGGCAGTCTTGGCAGGCGTGGCCAGAGAGGAAAGAATGTCTGCCCCACCAATTGTGGGATGTGTGTTTCATCCTTGGTGAGGTTCAGGGATTTAATACAAAAATTTAGCTTGTACACTGCATGGCCATGAATGGGACAAGTAATCTTTATTCCTTATTAAACCTTCCTGGCAAACACCACAATGGTAGGGATGCCAAAATTAAAACCACAAAACAAAATCAAAAGGAAACTACATTTCTAAAAGAAAGTGAGCTGTTGTTTCAAAGCGGTGAAAAAATGTTTGCACAAGAATGCAAGCTGGAGATTGGTACAAATTAAACAGCTATAGAACCTGGACAACCTGTATATAATTTAACAATTCAGCCCACCTCAGAAACCACAGCAGCCCAGGCAATACATCTGATTCAGAAACCAACATTCAACTGCCCCACAACACTTAGAGGGTGAATGTGGACTAACAATTACATGGGGATATTCAATAGTCTGCCTCATGAAAACATTTCAAAATCTATCAATCTATTTCAGTATCATAACTTTTTAAAATCCACCCATCTATCTTCAAATCAGAATATTCCACCATCGATATCCTCATCTCAGTGTCAGAATATTTGCATTATTTCCCATTTGCTCATTTTGAACTCAAGCATAGTCCAAGATGGACTGAATTTTGCGTGGATTAGCTTTCCTTATTACCAGTGCCCCTCACAATGTGAACCCTCTTCTGAGGTACTTGTAATTTACATCCCCAAGTCGAGGATGAGAAGTCAACATTATAGTTCAACTGACTATGTCGGGGTTGAACCCGCTACCTCGCCAGCAGCACACTGGAAGTTTAAGGGCAATTGCTGTTATCCATGTGACCATGTTGACCTCCGAATATGTTCAGCAACACAAGGGAAGCCAAGAATAATTGTTATCAACCATGCATGTCGTAAGGAGCGACTAAGGAAGGTTGGTGTGAGGATGGATACCTCATTCCACAGACAACTTCAGCCGCAAATACCAAGTAATCAAGAACAACAGGTGTGGTATAAATTGGTTAAGGGTCTATGCTACATTGGACGATGAATGAATCACCAAAACAACGAGAAGTAGATTGTGAGCTTTGCTAGAACACAATTACAATAAACAAAATGCACATTGCGGATAAAGCTGTCGTCAATACAAAACAAACACAAACTGACACACTACATGTAAAACACTACATGAAAACTATTCAGATTACTTCTCTGTATCCTTGTTTGGCTAAATTCGTTTTTACCAGCTATCATAGTTGTCAAAAGTGTAAGTAACCTCAAACAAGGATACAGATATGTAACCTTAATATTTTCATGTAGTTTTTTCCATGAAGTTGCGCGTCAGTTTGTGTTTGCTTATTCTGTGCTGACAAAGGCTTTAGCCACAATGTCTATTTTGTTTCTTGTAATCGCGTTGTGCTAAAGCTCACAATCTACTTCTTGGTTTGTTGATGATTCTTTCATTGCATCTTCAAGCTTTACTGCAGCTCCCCTTATTCTTGTTACACATTGGGCGATTAAAGGCAACAGCAGCAGGATGAGGAGGAGGAGAAAGAAGAAATAGAAGAAGACATAGAAGAAGAAGAAGAAGAAGAAGAAGAAGAAGAAGAAGAAGAAGAAGAAGAAGAAGAAGAAGAAGAAGAAGAAGAAGAAGAAGAAGAAGAAGAAGAAGAAGAAGAAGAAGAAGAAAAACAACAACAACAACAACAAGTAGAGAAAAAAGAGTCAGGATCTAAACTGACCTCATGCTCAAAGGGCTTCACCACATGTACAGCTTCACTGGCTCTGAGATCTGAAAGATTCAGTACATCACTGTTAATTATCTTATAATATATTTTGCTAACACGGACATGTACTTGAGATTGGCTGCAGACCGCCT
This sequence comes from Cepaea nemoralis, assembly GCA_014155875.1. Lineage (NCBI taxonomy): Eukaryota > Metazoa > Mollusca > Gastropoda > Stylommatophora > Helicidae > Cepaea > Cepaea nemoralis. The sequence goes on along the minus strand of JACEFZ010001623.1, from coordinate 982 downwards.
TACATGCATTTTTAATGAAATGGTATGATTGCCGGTGATTCAGAAAGCAATGAAAAACTACTGGGCATAAACTTGCCCAGGAATCACAAACAGCATAACAATGCTGGGTTGACTGCTGCGTCCTGTAAAGGATATGCACCTATCTTCTTAGTTAGTGAATGAACAAACTGTCCTCACTGCACACCAAACTGCTAGCTGTGCTCATTAACAACACCAGTTCTAGTTGACTATTCTTAGACTTCCTGCATGGCGCTCTTGTCCAGCTTAATCCTGTTTGACTTGATGTCAAAAAATTATTTTATTAAATTTTTAAATTTCGCGTTTTTCTTTAGATTTGTTTCTGCTGTTCCATTCCCGATGAAGATTATTATAATCGAAACGTTGTTCATTGTGCCGTAGTGTATTTTTTTTTTTTTTAAATTTGATTATTTTTCTTGTATTTCCATTATTAGTTCACCATTGGACTTTATCCAAATCACACTTTCGCAAAATCAACACCTGCGAGATGAGATGCCTGAGGAGGAGCTGCCAACTTAACAATCCGAGACTGAGTAAGAAATGCTGTTATCAGACAGACAGTGGGATCAACACTGCGCACCACATTTATTGAAAGATTGAAGATCAGTAGTTTGGCAATGTCGTTAGAATGCAACACCAGCAACTACCATCACTGGCCTTACATCAAAGATCATCTGCGACGAGACCAAGAGGACGCATTGACAACATTGTCACGGAAAAAACCGTGATTAACCAGTTGTGACAAATAGGATTCTGTTAACCCGGGCCCGTTTTCAAGGCCACAACGCTTTGACACGACAGAGAAAAAAAAGGTTTGGTTCAAGTTACAATCCGATGGGCAAAAAAAACAAGGCCCGGGAATTTTCAGGGGGCCCGTTGTTTACCAAAATTTAGAACAAAAAGGGGGGTTTTCCGGTTTTAAACCCTTTTTTAGGAACGGGTTTTTTTTTGGGGAAAAGAAAGG
>JACEFZ010001622.1:0-22318 GCA_014155875.1 Cepaea nemoralis | reverse complement strand
AAATGAAAAACCTTAAGAAAAACAATTAAAAAAAAACAAAAAAAAGCTATAAGAAAGAGATAAACTGTCTTCTTACGTCATATAATAAGACAGATTGACATTAGAGAACATGGTGATGACTGACTGGAAAGATCACTGGGAGAAGAAGCAGGGGCACAGCGAGACAATTGATGCTGGGTGGACTGGGGTAGAGGAATATCATCAGAATAGTTCATCCAGAAGAGCAAGGGCCGAGATCGACGGAAAGACATGAACGAGTTGGCAGTTGGCAGGGTACAAGGTGATGATGATGATGAAGAAATGCAGCTACAGGTGCGGCTCTGAGAACGTCTAACTTCCCGCGTATTTGAAGACCTGTAACGTAAACAACAGGTGCAAACATCAAATATCATCTGTGCCTTGCCCGCTCTGTGGCGAGGGGGTTACGAACACGGCTGTGAGCAATTTGGCATCAGACCGCCTAACTTTGGTTTTTTTATGAAATTGTATGAGTGCCGGTCGTTAAGATAGCAATGGCAAACTACTGAACGTAAACTTGCCCAGGAATCACGAACAGCCAACAATTGCTGGGATTTACTGCTACGTCCTGTAAAGGACATGCTGTAACAGTGTAGGTATAATTGGGGTCTATTGGAAAACTCCGATACAGCACGATTGAGCATTGAGACTGAAAGGCGTGGGAGATGCTCAATCGTGACGTATTATGTTGTTATAGGAGTAAACATCCGATAGCCCAGCTGAGAAGACGCGGCCTGTCGTCTTGAGAATAAAATATAAAACTTTGTACCAACTGGACTCTAGTTACTTCCTTTGTCACTGTTATAGGGAGTAATTAATGGTGCCCTCGACCGAGGATCTGAGGTTGATCTAGGCCGGCCAACAACAAACAACAAAAAACTATCCACTGACGGCATGCTGTAAGAAATATTATGAAGATAATAAATCATGGCCTATCACGCGAAGTACTCAGAATCAGGAGCCGTGGCCGAATTGATAATGGCCGTTAACTGAACTTCAGCTTTCAAGGTTTTCCGGAGCCGAGATCTGAACTCTGGAGTTTCAAAAGAAAGGGGCTTCTATTTTAAAGCGCCAGCCACTGACAGTTATCAATAACAAGGGGCTTCTCAGGACCGTTGCATGAAACTTATCGTTTTTTTGAGAAGAGCCATCCTGTCCTAAAACTTTAAGAAAACCAGAATTTCAAGCTGAACCTGTCAGACAAAAGAAGAAAAATAAGTCAAGAACTCTTCTAGGCTCAAGTAATAATGGACAAAGCCTTGTAATTTCGTGATTGGGTTTTTTGAACACATAAATATCACTGGGCTTCGGTTAACTGTGATAAATTTTTGGGGCCACGTCATTACTACGACCCCTATCAAGTCGCCGATGATGTACTTCACTCAGAATCAAGGAAGGGACCCAACCAGGGGTTGAAATCTATCCAGGCATCCCATGAGACGTGACCCAACCAGGGGTTGAAATCTATCCAGGCATCCCATGAGACGTGACCCAACCAGGAAGAGTATCTGGCAGCTACAAAATTTACCTGAGGGAAGAGAACTCCGCCACCTGAGCTTCTGGACTCCGCCACTTAAACTCGAGACTAGGTTTCACTTGATGCGAACTCTGGTTAGTGGAACTAGATCCGTCAGCTAATAAAAGAAGGTAACTGTGTAACTCCGGTGATGTGCCATAAATTCTTGGTTAGAGCAGAGTCTAAAACATTATTATATTATTAGAAACAGGTATGAGGATTTATAGCGAACTTTTGGTTTCAAACAGGACTTATTGAAGACAGGGTTTTTCCTCCCTCTACGCTGACAGAATATTGATGCTGATTACAACTTGTGCTCTTTAGGGATTAACCAAGGGAAATTTGTGCGATTCTGGAATTAAATAACTAATGGAACAGTTATGAACTGGGGAATTATGTGTTGTAAATTAGTAAATTTAGGTGATTCATAAATAAGGTAATTAATTAACCAGATTTTAGAAGCAAATAATTTGACATTGTGTGTTTTTTTTGTTCTTTGCTTGCTTTCTTGCAGTATTTTCAGCATGACGGAACCAGACAACCTTGCACAGGTGCTGACAGGGTAGGAACAGCGGTAGGTAAATTGAATTTGATAATCAACCAACAGGGAATGGCAACTGAAATTTTGAAGTTTAGTGGTCAGGCCAAAGACTTTAAGAAATGGGTTACTTCTATTGAAAAGTATGCATACCTAATTTCAGCAACGGAAGAAGAGAAAATGAGACTAGCTTATCAGACGGCAACAGAACCGGTCTCAGATCATATAAGGAGGAAGTTAGAGGCTAGAGTAGATGAGACATGGGGAACAATTCAAAGAAGATCTCGCCAGGAAATACGCAGAGATAACGGATCCGCAACATGCATTTTCGGTATTGAGGCAGGCTAAACAAAATAACGGAGAAACGGTACAGTTGTTTAGGCGATAGGTTGATTAACTTGGCTGAAGAGGCATTCTTAGGACAGAATGTGCGAGGGGAGGAGGTGGAAAGGATGTTGGTAGGGGATTTTTGTGGATGGCATCAAATCTGATGGTTTGAAACTTAAGCTGATGAGGGATAACCCTGAGAGGTTATCACAAGCGGTGGATATTGCGGTGCAAGAGGAAAATTTGAGACGAAGGTTTAGATTAAGAACAGGACGAGAAGTGGGAAGTAATAGAGACGACAGAATTGAGGAACCCATGGAGATAGGACAAAACAGATTCGGATGGAATAGGAGAGGCGGTATACAAACCTTACAAGGTAGAAATAGGAGCGATTATGTTGAAAGAAGAAATATGAGATACCCTACAAGTGAGGCAGTAAGAAACACAAATAACACAAACATTGTCTGTTGGGTTTGTGGTCAACGGGACATGTTTCTCGTTTTGTAATAACAGGCGTATACAGTCAAATACACAGGGTAGACATGATAATAATAGGGTGAGTAGGAATGTTGTGTGATCGACACAGGAACTTTACAGGTACAAGAACACAGGAAAACTGGCGCCCAACCTATTAGACAGGACCGATGATAGGAGGGTAAATAATAGGGTCCCAAGTGTTAGAGAGTATGTTAATAACAAGTATAATAGATCGAACAGAGAATATTTTCAAATGGATGAAGTCAAGAAATTTATAGAAGAAAAAACAGATTATAGCTCGTGTATATTAGAAATAGGAAAGTATAGAGTTCGTACGTTAATAGATTCGGGAGCTCAAGTTAGTGTAGTAAAAGAAAGTTTTTTATACAAAATAGTAAGAAATTGTAGAATATTTAAGTGTAGTAATAATTTACACTCTGTTACTGGACAGAATTTACAAGTAGTTGGACAAACAATGATCAATTTTAAGTGGGGGGGATAAACATAAGACACCTTTTTCATGTAGTGAGGGGGTTTAAATAGAAATATGCTGATAGGAAGAGATTTTTGATAAAGAATGGGATAAGACTTTTTTATGATTTACATAAGTTAAAATTCAGAGACGTATATATAGATATGGAAGAGGATATGCATATAGCAGCACTAGTTAGGGTCAAAATGACAACGACATTAAAACCACAGTCGGTTAATTTGATACAAGCGAAGCTGAAGAGAAACCCATATTATGTGGAAGGAAACACAGTCAGAATCACTGAGTTACAAGAAGAAATAATTGATGAGCCTGGTTTGGAGGTTCCAGATGGAGTAATGGAGTTGGATAAACACTTAACCTTTCCAGTAATGGTTATCAACAACACAGGGAGAGAAATCAAGTTATACAGAGGATGTGTGATAGCAAAGTTAGATCATAACATTAGTGAAATATTGGCAACGAATAGAACAGAAGTGTCGGAACAAGTTATGTGGAAACTTCTAGTGAAAGGAGAAGTGACAGACGCGGATGCGGAAGAAGAGGGAAAATCGGAATGAATGAATTGATCCATCCATTCGGAGAAAATAAAGTCCATATACATTCACTAGACAAAATAACAAGGGAACAAGAGTTGCTGTCACAGTTAAAAGCTTCGCCGGAAAATAAGGAAGTGTTAGAACAGTTTATAAAGCAAAATCAAGATGTGTTTGCGGTTAATGATTTGGAATTGGGTAAGACGCGGACAGTTACGATGGAGATAGACACGGGAGATCATCCACCAATAAGTCTAAAACCATACAGAACTCCATTAAGAAACAGAGAAATAATGGAAAAGGCAATAGAAGAGATGCTGAAAGCAGGAATAATAAAAAGGTCGAAGTCAGAATGGTCATCTCCGGTCGTCATAGTGGCCAAGCCTGATGGTTCGAGTCGTTTCTGTTGTGACTACAGGGCGTTGAACAAAATCACCAAGAATGTAGGCATACCCACTGCCAGTAATTGATGATATTTTGGGGCTACTTAATGGCTCTACATATTTCACAACGTTAGACGCAAGGTCAGGATTTTGGTGTATTCCGATGTCAAAGGACGCGCAACGGAAAAGTGCCTTTTGTACCCACATGGGCTCGTACGAATTCTTACGAATGCCTTTTGGAGTCAAGACGGCGCCCTCACACTATATGCTCTTAATAAATGAAGTTCTAGAGGGTATGCAAAGGTTCGCTCTTGCTTATATTGATGATATATTGGTCTATACCAAAGGAGATGTAGAAGATCATTTGAAACATGTTAGACTAGTGTTTGACAGGTTAAGAAAGCATGATGTGAAGTTGAAGCTTAGTAAGTGCCAATTTTTGAAAACAGAAACAAAATATTTAGGGTATATTATAAATAGAGAGGGTATTAAACCAGACCAGAACAAAATAAAGATTATTAAAGAATTACCTGCACCAACAAACGTTAAGGAAGTACGTGCTTTTATAGGAACATGTGCGTATTATAGACGGTTTATTCCGGCATTTTCAAGGATAGCTGAACCAATTACAAATTTAACAGCCAAGTACGCCAGGTTTAAGTGGGATGATGAGTGTCAAAAAGCCTTCGACTATTTAAAAAACAGCTTAACACTGGTACCACTATTGACGCATCCAGACTTAAACAAACAGTTAATACTATACACAGATGCTTCAGACAGTGCAGTAGGAGCATGTTTAGTACAACCATATGAAGGAAAAGAATCTGGAATACCAGGGGTTAAAATGAAAGACCTATCTACTTCTTGTCTCATAAGCTTAGTAAATCACAAAAAAAAATGGAGTACTATCGAGAAGGAGGCTTACGCGATTCATTACGCTCTTCAAAAACTTAATTACTATTTACATAACGCAAGTTTTGTTATTAGAACTGACCACATGCCTTTAAAGTCTTTTTTAGAAGCTCCAGTGCAGAACAGGAAAATACAGACGTGGGCATTGAATCTACAGGGGTACGACGCGAAAATTGAGTACATACCGGGTAAGATAAACACATGCGCTGATCTTTTGTCTAGAATTCCATATACACAGTCATCAGAGGATACAGAAGAGGAGGCAGCCGAACCAGAGATAGACGACAGGAATTGCAGGTAAATATTCTGGATTCTGCTATAATAAATAGGGGAGAATTTGATAGCTTACCATCAGATCAAGAGTCTGAACATAGAGAAGAAGATCTACAGTTAGCACAATTCAATATGAAAGAAGAGCAGGATTTGGACCCAAGAATCATACAAATAAAGAAAAGTTACGAGAAACAGAAGATAACAAATATAAAAGGAATTATTTGCTATTACAAGAGGATGGACAGTTATATTATATGTGGTGAAAAGAACGAACAACTAAGGAAATATATTCCAAAGCATTTGGAAAATGAACTTTTAAAAGCATATCACGATGAAAATGGACATCTCGGTAGAGACAAACTAGTGAAAGCACTTACAAGTAAATATTATTGGCCAAACTTATTTAAATCTGCATGCAAATATGTAGATACGTGTGAAAAGTGCAGATTAAGGAACATGAAAACAATAAAGTCTCCATTACAGGACACAGATATTCCTCACTTCCCAATGCAAAAGATTAGTTTAGACATATCAGGTCCACACCCCAGAACATTGTCAGGAAATGTATATTTAATTCATATAGTAGACATCTACAGTCTTTGGCCAGAGGTTTATGCAATTCCAGATAAGAGCGCGGATACTGTCATTAATATTTTTTTACAGGAGTTCATACCAAGGTTTAGTTGCCCACAAAGTATACTTACAGATAATGGTAGAGAATTTGTAAATAAAAAAATTCGAAAAGTTATTAAAAGATTTAAACATAAGACATATAAAAACCTCATTTTATAGACCTTCTTCAAATGCAAAAAACGAGCGTCAACATCAGACGTTATACAACATTGTGGCAAAGATTATTGATGAACATGAAAAAGATTGGGATCTATTGTTGGGACCTGCTCTTAGCGCTATTCGTACAAATCAAAATGAGAGCACGGGTTTTTCGCCATTTTATTTAATACACGGGAGAGAACCAATATTACCTATAGATAATTTATTAAAACCTAGAACGGAAATATATGGGTGAAGATTTTCAAGAGGTCATAATACAAGAAATGCATAAAGCACATATGAGATTAAGAAATAATATAATAAAAGCTAGGGAAAGACAGAAAAAGTACAAAAATGTAAATACAAAATTACAGGAGTTTAAAGTAGGTGATAGAGTTTATTACAAAAAGCATAGAAGAAACTCTAAGTTTGATTCTCGTTGGATTCCAGGTTATTACGTTTTGGAAAAACTGGGTAATGTATCGTATGTTATAAAGAACCAGGTCACAGCACACATAGCAAGGGCACATGTTGAACACTTAAGAAGAGATGAAAATGAGATAGAAAATAATAATTATAATAATAATTGTTATTCGGATGCAAAATTTTTGGATGAACAGGTTGTTACAATAAATCCAGATCTTAGAAGAGCTACAGTAACCCCAGATCTTGGAAGAGCTACAGTAACCCCAGATCTTAGAAAAGAACCAGAACAAAATCAGTTGTTAGCAAATCCAAGTTACGAAGAACAAGAACAGACAATTCCGAAAAGAATGGAAGAAGAAGGGACAAATGAAACTCATTATGATAGTATGGAAGAAGACACAGGTGCTCCATTTAAAAATACTAGGCAAGCAACAAAAAGAAGAATGGACAGTCAAAGAGATAAAGAAGTAAAAAGGCAGAGAAGAATTAGAGATGATTCAACAAGCGGAGAAGATATACCTATACTAGAAAGATCCTTAAGAAAGAGTGATCGACAAATTAGGTGGGATGTTGAACGGAAGAAATTAGCGGCAGCTAAAGAGAGACATACAGACGAAGAAGAAGAAATGGATGAAAAGTCAGAGTCAAGTAGTAGTATGGAGGAGGCTAGTAGATTGTACGAAGAAGAAGAAGATGTTGATATAGAGTTAGCACTTATTCAGAGAAACTTAGAGTTGTTGAGGAAGTGGAAACGTAAGAGGTAAATAAATAAACTGCAGATAGCAAGATTTAAAATTGTAAGTGATGTTTGAAGAAGTATACGAAACGGAGGAAAAAGTGGTCTTGAGATATTAGTACAGTGGGTGAATATATTTTTTTTATTGATGTTAGAAGTGCCGTGTTTAAAGATAGGGGTTAACAAGTTATAATAATAATAGACAGGACAGATCACAAGTACGTTGATAAGTAGAGGATGGCTACATTGAGTTAATGTTGGATATAGGTTACAGTGTTTACTTAAGAGCTTATTCAGGATACTATGTGCTGTTAAGAGATAATAAATAGATAATTCTGGATTACTGATTTGTTTGTGTAGATAGAACAGATATGTTCATAATTGATCTGTAGTTAACAGATATACAGATAGGATGTTTAGTCTTCTCGGTCATATAAATACTGGATATGCGTCATTTATGAGAGCCTAATACTGGTAGGCCAATGTACGTAGAAATTTTAAGAGAGTTATAATTGTATTGAGGACGGTGTTTATGAAATCTAAGTTTTATGAGTTATGAGTCATATAGGAAATGTTTTTATGCTTGAGTTACTACTAGAAAATGAGGGATGTTGTTTGGTTGTTTTATTGAGCCTAAGTTGTAATGCCTCATTTTGTTTTCTTGAAAAATGATTGTTATTGTTTGAATTGGTTTAGAGTAGGGTGATTGTGTTTATAGTATTTGAGTTGACAAGAACTATTGGTCCGTAAAAGTGTCCAATAGTGATAGGTAGAATAGGATATTTTATTCTGATTTGATAACATGCATGTTATGTCATTTTGTCAAAATGTGTTTTTTTTCTTCTAGATTAATTTGGAGGTTGTGTTCATTTTATTTAGATTACATGAATGATTTGGTATATTGAGTTAAATGCTTGTAAAGTTAGTTAAGTAAGTTTAAGTTTCAAATGAAGGAGGTTTTGCTAAAGGTTTTTCGTTAAGAAAAGGGTTGATAAAAAACTAATTTGTCCAAGGTAAGGAGAAACTATGCATTCATTAACTAGTGGGAAACCATAGTTGGTGAACGTGTATGCACGAATGGATAGACGTATCCAGGGTCTGCACACACGTCCACTTTATTTATAAAATAACAGGATGGGTTGTACGGGGGAAAGATATAGGTGCTGTGAAATACCAGCTTTAATTATATTTAAGGTGTTCATAAAATATGAACATGGGCTCATGGTAAAAGGTGAGGTAACGGAAGAGGAACGGAATTGTGGTTGGCAATGTCAATGTGAAATATAAAAGGTTTATGAAAACTTATGCCAAATTGTTTTATAACGAACAATAATATATTCTTAAAGGTGTTTTAAAAAAATTATTTTACAAAAATTTTTTTTTGGCAAGGGAGGTAAAAGGTGAATGTCTTAAATGTACATTTACTATATGTCCATGTGGTCATGTCGTGTATTCATTCTTTACTATTCTTTATTTGGTGCGCACCACTTCTTTACTTTTTCTAACTACTTTGTTTTTGTACGTCCTGGGGTTTGAAAGAATGAGAAATTTTATAAGGTAATAATTTTAGAAAAAGAATTTATGAGTTGTTCTTATAATGTGTATATTTGATACAGGAAACTTGATGAGCCAAGAAAGAACCAAAATAGTGAAGAATGAGAAATTTTATGGGCTGTTCTTATAATATGTATATTTGATATAGGTAACCAGAGAGAACCAGAAATGAAGAATAACATGTAGTATTATATAAATAAAAAGCGAAGAAGAAGTATATGGGGAGGTTGTAGACAGACCATAGCACTGGGAGAAGAGTAAAAGATGTATTGGCGAAGGTTAAAAGACAGGTAGGGAATAGAGTATGGGGATTAGGAGTAAAGATTTTTCCTTTAAAAGGAAAATTCTTTAAATAACATGGGGAGGTGTAACAGTGTAGGTATAATTGGGGTCTATTGGAAAACTCCGATACAGCACGATTGAGCATTGAGACTGAAAGGCGTGGGAGATGCTCAATCGTGACGTATTATGTTGTTATAGGAGTAAACATCCGATAGCCCAGCTGAGAAGACGCGGCCTGTCGTCTTGAGAATAAAATATAAAACTTTGTACCAACTGGACTCTAGTTACTTCCTTTGTCACTGTTATAATGCAACTGACTAACTTAGCGAGCACATATTAAAAAATAAATGGCAAAAAATGGCTAGAGGATCAACTTTTCTTATTTTATAAAAAAAAAACATAAATACAAATGTTGAGTATGGTAAATGATTAGCTGGGAGAGACCTTCAGTGGGCTCACTACGGACAGTCTGCACGAAGCTGGTGACGAGGTGCTGTAGGTTGTTTAGATATTTATTGCAAAGATGTATACCAGAGATTGTAGCAACTGAAACCCCACAGCGTGTATCCAAAGACAAAACTGTGACTGTTAGAATACGGGTGTTGTATATTTCAGCTGAAAGGATTTATCTTGTAGCTTTAGTTTACGTTGAGTGATTTCTGCAGTATGCACCTAAAGAGATGCACTGACATATGCCAGTCGATAAATTGTGCAATGTATTGTTTGTGTCTCCAATAGTCCCATTAGTTTTGCCTCTACATTTTGTTTTCATTGAACAAGTCACTCTTTTTTCTGCTGAAGATTTTTTGTGTTGTTTTTTTTCCATATAACTTATTTTCACTTATGCTATGTTAGTATCAATATGTATATTTAAAGTTATCGGCTTTTGTTTTTATTTATGTACCCGACTAAACTTATCTGTAACGCACTCAACACACAAGATTTACCTGCAAGCTCTTTGATACGGGCAATACGATGTGCGAGGTCTGCCAAAGTTTTATCAAGTGATCAAGTTCACGTTATTTTAATATTTGTGACGCAGCCACATTTGAATAAGGACACGGCAGCTGATAGGTAGAATTATTCATTAAGCCTTGCACCCGGGACGAAACTGACATTATGCAAGATTGCCGCATGGCCGTTGGTTGTCAGCTGTAGACTTGCGGCTCTGCGAGTGGCAGAATGGTCCCCCAACTCTGCTGTCGCGCCACGAGGAGGTAGACCTACCTGGAGCAAGCACCCAGCAATGGTGTTTCATGTCCACTGCCGTGCGAGAAGAAGGTGCTCATACCTGAGCTAACCTGTTTCTCGTGTCACCGACATGCAAGGTCATTGATTTGCAGGACATTTATTTATATATTCACACACATCTTGATAGTCGTTATTGATCAGAAAGACGTTTAGAATTGATTGATTGATTGATTGATTGATTTAGGAACCGACATCACAGCATTCGGGGCATTCCCATAAGCGCTCCGTCACCATCCTCAGAAGCCAGCGAAGAGTTCCAACCCCAATAGTACCAGTAGCAATCTGATTATATGTGCGTCTCGCCTTTCCTCTAAGCGTTGAGAAAACATGTTAAAATGTATTTGTGAACACACATTCTCCATTAATTCAAAACAATATATTTTCTTATTGAATTTAAACAAACATGTCGTTAACAATAGATTCCTCGGTCTGGTGTCCAGTATCAGAGTGTATGAATGTTATCTATTTTAGCCAAAATATAATTCATCAATTCACTTCATATGATATTTAACTATGCAGTCTGCATCTGACGAAATATTCCGTTTTACAACTGTTTATGTTTTGATGTTGTTTATGGCTTCTTTGTTAAAATCCCGATAAATTCAGGTGTACAGTTTCACAATGTGCACATGGCACTTAGGCAAATATACAACATAGTACTCGTTCATATATTGGTAGCAACATGATTCTTACAGTTGACGCAAACAGACGACAGAATGGCGTCCCTGGGCCTCGAGCTAGTTTTGCTCACCGAACAATGAAAGAACAATGTGGATATCCAGCGCCATATAAACTGCCTTGACAGTTTCTGCCAGAATTTTAATGTGAAGATTAACATCGAGAAAACAAAATTTATGACTATTCGATGAAAACAGTGCAATCTAACGTTAAAATAAATGGAAAATCATTACAGCAAGGTTTAGAGTTTAAGTATCTGGACCGTGTGTTCACAGTAGATGGAAGACTATAGTCTGTCCAGAAATGAATGCTGTCATTCACGATCAATTATTTTGAAAACTGTCTGTTGCATCGTTATGAAATTTTTCCTGTCGCTGTATATTTACCTTTTACCCAGAGAATATGTCTTTGATAGGTCCAAAAGCAACTTAAATCATCGAAAGTAGCGACATTTCTTTGATGTTTTGGCGAAAATATAGTGACTTCACGCTAACAAACTAGTCTTACAGTAAATCACGTCATTTCGGGTAACAACACAAGTACAAGGCGTAGCCAGATTCGTATGAGAGTGGTGCAATAAAAAAGTAGCTTAAAAGTCGACAGGGTCGACTTCATTGCACCGGGTTTTTATCCCATATGGCTCAGTCTCTTTCCGCAGCGCGGAAAGCGACGCACAAAGCACGAACTCCGTAGCTCCAGCGACGACAATCGGGGGTCTCCGAAAAAATGCACTTGTGAAACGAAGGACGCGGCCCGGACTCGAACATACAACCTACGGAGCCCGAGTCAGACGGCTTGACCACTTCAACACGGAGACTCCTGAGAGTAATATTAGTAAAGACAGAATTTACAGTGGCATGGGGTAAATAATCTGTAAATTGACAGGAAAGTAGAAGGAATATATTTCCTACCTTATTTTTTCATTTCCTTCTTGTTTCTTCAGCTGTTAGTTAATTTGTACACAAGTATTCATGCTACTAGGATGCATTTAGCTTTCTATATTGAATTCGTGAACGCTTCCAAATAGCTGTGCGTTAATGTGCGTTTGGAGTGACCAGAAATGATACCGCAATTTAGTCATCATGTGTCCATTTTTAAGGATCTGTTCAGCTGTCTGTCTAGTTTGTTCACACATACACATGGGTGACAGACCCGCTTTGAGTCTTCGTGAAAGATTGTGTACTCTGCTATTTACCGTTCAGAGACGGAACATGATTACCTGTTTTGCACTATGAAAATAGTTGTCAGTGTCTCTGTAGTGGGCTTTCTTCTTAACGACCAAGATGTTGGTCCTCTTTTCATTGAAGTTTATAGATTGATTCGTATGCACGTGTGTGTCCCCTAAATTGACAACGTGTTTGCACTCACGTTTCTAGTTATGCCACAATATGTCAGTTCCCAACGCAATATTACTCTTCTGTTGGTATTCAATGCGCTTAGTGTGTGTATGTTTTTTTTTTTTCAATACCAGTTGTTTGTCACTGCTGAGGGCTTGAGGAATTGAAAATTCATCACTGTGGAATACAAACTGTTGCCATTGACATTGTGCTGATGCTGTAATGTTTAGGGCCTGCAATTCGTCTGAATAGTTGGAGCAAAATATCCCAGTAAGTGTGCACGTCGATTAAGGTCTGCGATCTGCCCAGACCTTAATCTGTGTCGGACGATTCCAGTAGGTTGATGACTGCTCTCGGTTGCATAGAATTCAATCCATCCTTTCTCCAACAGTCCTCTTCCTCTTTCAACACATGGTCCTCACATTTTTTTCAGTAACTTTTATCAGTATTTAATAGCGCGGACTGGGTTAGTATCTTGACGTCAGACAATTTGAATGTAGTATTGTCAGCTGCCACCTGTCCTTTTTAGCCCACACAAGTTCTATAGGGTTTAAATGAGAATAATACGGCGGAAGTCTCAAGCACCTATGGCCATGCTCTTCTATCAACTTGTCGATTTTTACAAGGGACAACAACTTAGCTTGAAATATGTTTTTGGAAATGGTATATTTTCCCTTCGGAGCGATATCTTTATTGCTTCCTTTGTGCTCGATGCCGTAGATATTTTGTCTTCTTGGGCAACAACATTGTGATATGATGCATTGTCCATGATTAGACAAGACGGTCTATCTAGGGATAGAAGCACTATATTCTCGAGCCAATCTTTAAATACATTACCATTCATCTCATTATGATAATCCCTATTGTCTGTATGCTTTGATACGAACACGAGTCCAGCATTCTGTAGTAAGCCATTATGCCTAATACCAGCATCAGCTGTGACCACACGCTGGGCAAACATCGCTGTAACTTTCCATCCACTGATTGCCATTCCTTTTCACTTGTGTGGTGCGCATTGATCCACGTCTCATCCAAATACACTATGTCATAATTTTCTTTGTGCATTTCCCTTATTTCACGTAGGTATCTGCTTCTCGTGGCTCCTAAATGCGGTTGCTCGCATAGGATATTTCTACCTCCCTTGTACTTAAAGAAATGTAAAAATTCAGAAATAAATATCATAATATGGGACTTCAATGCAAAAGTAGGAAATCAAGGGTATAGTTAGTTAGTTAGTTAGTCGACAGATCATCCTCGTTGCACATCGAATCATTCAGTCCATAAGTGCTCGGATCCCCTCCTCAGCAAATCCCGCAGCGTGTAGCGGCTAACGACGCCAGTTCTGTGTTGGTTTATCAATCTTCTTTGGCTTCCTGCGTAGTGTTCTTGTTTGGCCACCCCTCTTTTAATTTGCTGCTCCCGCAGTCTGGCCATTGTTGTAGATTCACAGTCATCACTTGGTTCTCGCAAAAGTCTCACTTCTCGTAGAGCATTCAGAATGTCAGCCTGGTCCATGGCGCGTCCGCCCTCCACAGTAGCCTCACCTGCGAGCTTGTCAGCCGGCTCATTTCCTTGTACTCCCGGATGACCTGGCACGAAGATGAAACTAATCTTTGCCAGCCGAGACCGCTTCAGAGGCAGCAACCATTCTCTTCGGATCGATCCCTCCTCTATCCTCTTGATCATGTTCATTGAGTCGCTAAGGAAACAAGCCCTAGTGAATGTCTGTGTCTCGAGCCATGTTATTGCTTTACTTACTGCCATGACTTCCATGGTCAGGCTACTTGTGGTTTCAGTGAAAGCACCAGAGTCCTTCTTCACAATTCTCCCTCCGGCCCGAGCTGTAAAGGCCCATGAGCTTCTCACATGTCGGACGACCGACCCATCTGTGTAGATGACCGCGTCACCGTCTAGCGAATTCTCGAAAATCAACGCTTGTACTTCAGCCTCAACAGCAGCCGGATTTTCTTGTCTGCATTTTCTATCTAGTTGGATGCAAACTGAAAAGGATGTGCAGAAGTCTGTTGGCACTTGCACCCACTCCTCGCCAGGTTCTAAGTCCTCAAGTGAACACACCTGTTGAAGAATGTCTTCGGCTTGACCCATCCACGACCGTCCTCTTTTTAACCTGCTGCCCTTCACCTTCCTAATTTCACTATGCAGTGGATGTTGTGTGTTTGCGTTAATTCTGAGGTAGGCGCGTGCCCTGCAAACTTGTATTCTCTCTTCAATGGTTGGAAAATCAAGAAGGTAGCGCATCGCCCTGCATGCTGTATCTCTTGTACATCCAAGAATAATGCGCATAGCTTCATTCTGTATCCTTTCCATCCTTTCTATCTGCTTATGGCTGAGAGTCAGGATTGCCATTGCATACTCCAAAAAAGACATGACCAGCCCCTCGTACAGAAGACATAGATGGCGCTGCTCACAGTTTGCTGCAGCCATCATCCGCTATCGATGCCAAACCCCGCTTGGCCTTTGTTATCACCTGGTCTATGTGCACATTATAAGCAAGGCTTCGATCAAACCGTATCCCCAGGTAATTCATTGCCTGCGTTCTTTCCACCGTCTCTGAACACAGCATTACAGTTGGTGTTGGATTGTTGACAATATGATTATTCAACGAGAACCAAGTCACTGTTGCCTTTGTTGGGTTGACCATTGCCCCAGCTTCATCACACAAAGTACTTATGCGATTGAGTTCGGTTTGTAGTTCCACAGCAACCTCCTCTCTATCCTTACCCTGACGATACACTAAAACATCATCGGCATACGACAATGTCCTGCCAGGTCCAGTGATCTGCTCACTGATGATTCTCACTGTGTAGGCGTTGAACAGTACCGGAGATAATGGCGATCCCTGTGGTAGGCCAGGATATATTGTTGTTGGTTCCGAAGTCCAACTGCCACATCTAAAAACTACTTTCCGTTGGTAGAGGGCTGCAGCGATCCAACTAAGGAGGAATGAACTTACGTTTAGTTCAAGAAGCTGAAACATTAAAAAATCCAGTGGTACTCTGTTGTATGCGTCCTCAAGATCAATCGCTGCAGCAACGGTTTCAGTGCCTGAGTGGAAACCTTCATAGACATCATGGGCAAAGACTGCTGCATTGGTCCAGGTTTCTCTTTTTGGACGGTACCCACCCATGGTAGGTGGGAAAACACCTTGCCTCTCTAGTTGGCTTGATATTTTCCTGGCAATTACCTTCTCCAGCAGCTTGCCTATTGTATTCTGCATGGTTATAATTTGATATCCCTGAATTTTTTTGTGGTCTTTGTCAGGTTTCGGCAAGGGAATCAGATAGCTGTGTAACCATTCCTCCTTGATGCTAGCACTCCCTATACTGTTGTTGTACATGTCTGCTAGTTTCTCTAGCTCATTGTCGGTACACCTATTTATGTCGTCGTATCTTATGCCATCAGGACCTGGAGCACTGTTTTTTGATCGTCGAAGCACAGCCTTGATTTCTTTCACTGTCACTGTGTCTTCCTCCGAAGTGTTCTGGGCCTTGCATCTGTCTGAGGTGACCTCCTTGGCCAGATTTCGGCCTCCCATGTCTGTCTGGTTGCCCTGCTCAAGGTAGCGTTCAAAGAGGGCTTTGCCCTTGTCCTCGTCAGTCCTCTGCCAGGTGAGGTCAGCACCTTGGAAGTCTGAAATGCTCATTTTCTTGACTACACCACTCATGCTTTTATGTAGTCGCCAGAACAATTTCAGTGACTTGTCTGTGCTTACTCTTTGACACACCTCTGCCCATTTTTCGCTTTTAACCACCTTGACCAGTTTTTTGAAATAGCTTACTTTTGTGTGCATCTCTCTTTCTAAGTGCAAGCAGGGACTAGGATGACCAGCTCTGTTCTTCTTGGCATTTTGCCATCTCCTTACAGCACTACGCTTATCCACCCAAGCCTTCTCCACCTCGAAACTCCACCACGGTGGCTGCTCCCAGCTTTTTTTCCTGCCCTGAAACGTTCTGCGCTTGTCACGTCTTATTTTACTCACCACATCTTGCCCTGTACTGTCATACTGGAACGTCTTTACCTTTAGCTTGTGCTGCCTGGTTCTGCCTTTCTCCACCAATATGCTGCACGGGTGGTGGTCGCTGCCATGGTGTCCTAGGAATCAAGGGTATAGATACACAGTAGGAAACTATGGTTTAGGAGAGAGAAATGAAAGGGGATACAGACTCGTGGAGTGGGCAAAAGAACATGAAATGATTGAAGGAAACACCTGGTCTAAGCAACACCCTAGAAGATTATGGACATGGAGGAGTCCTGATAGCAGGATTAGAAACCAGATTGACTACATTCTCATTAGCGGAAGATTTAGAAACGCGCTAACAGTAGCAAAAACAGTTCCCAGTGCTGATTGTTATAGTGACAACAGATTACTCACAGGAACATTGAGGATAAAGTTGAAGAAAGTCAAGTATATAACAGGAAACACTAACTATGATTTGTGTACATTGAATAATGACAAGGAAATACAAAACAAATTCAACATAGAAGTACAGAACAGATTTGAAATATTGTCTGATCTGGAGATATTATTCCAGGATGTGGATGATCAATGGGAAACGTTAAAGAATTCAATCAATGTGGCTGCAGAAACAACTATTCCAAAATTAAAGAAGGTGGGTCGTAAGAAATGGATGACTGAAGAAATTTTACACCTCATGGAAACAAGAAGACTCAACAAAAATAATTCTGTCAAATATGAAGAAATTCACAGACAAGTCAGAATATTATGTAAAGAGGCAAAAGAATCATGGCTTCAGGAAAAGTGCTTAGAAATTGAAAACCAACACAACAGTCAAAATACCAAATTAGTGCACAAAAGAATTCAGGAACTTACTAATAAAAGAACAAGTACATCAACAGGGTGTCTAAAAACTAAAGATGGCAAAATCATAATAGAAAAAGACCAGATTCTACATGTATGGACAGATTATGTGAAACACCTTTATGATGATAACAGAGACAAACAGTATGATATTAGATTTAATAATGAAGGACCGCCAATTTTGGAGATGGGGGTTCGAAATGTTCTTAAGCATATGAAAGCTGGCAAGGCCCCCGGTGCAGATAACATCACAACAGAAATGATTAAAGCTTTAGAAGAATTTGGACTAGAGCAAGTCACCAGACTGTGAACACATTATATGATACTGGAGATATACCTCTTGAATTATGTAACTCTGTATTTATTGCAATCCCAAAGAAATCAGGAACCTTGGAATGTGATCAACATAGAACAATTAGTATAATAAGTCACATCACAAAGATTTTGCTAAGAATTATCATGCAAAGGGTGAGGAAGAAGATACAACCTGAAATAGGGGAAGAACAATGTGGGTTTGTAGAAGGAAAGGGAACAGTAAATGCTGTGTATATGCTGCGAAAAGTTATTGAACGTGCTATAGAAGTAAACAAGGATATACATCTTTGCTTTATTGACTATACAAAGGCTGTTGATAGAGTTAGACATGTCAACATGGTGGATATGCTTGCAGATCTACAAATTGTTGGGAAAGACATTAGACTTATAATTGTCTTAAAGGAGAGGGACATGACTGTCTGAAAAAGACAGGGACACGAAGGATGTCTCTGGAAACACAGGGACACGAAGGGTGTCTACCTGAAAAATCATGGACACGAAGGATGAATGTCTGAAAAGACAGGGAACAGTGGAAGTTTGAATGTCTGAGAAGGCAGGTACAAAATTAAAAGACGGGCATATGTCTCTGGCTATATCTGCTTCCCAAAGTGCAAATATATGCTAATGGGTTTTTTCTCTCTCTACTTTTCGCTGTTGTCCATTTTAGTTAACATTCTATTTGACGCCACTGTTAACTATGCCAACATTTTCTACGGGCTAGGCAATGGATGCTTTTAACTAATTTCTATGCGAGTGAATAGTCTGTAATCTATATGAAATTGTCCCTGATCTATGGGACTTTTCATCATATATATCCTTGTTTTGGGTACTTTATCCAAAGTGGTAGTCATTATAATTATCAAATTATGTATTTTTCTGTTAGCATGATTCTGTCCATCCTTGATTTGACATCTTTCTTTGCTTGTACCCGATTCATACGTTTCCATTGTATCGCCTTCACAGTGAGTGTTGTGTGTTGTGTGTGTGTGTGTGTGTGTGTGTGTGTGTGTGTGTGTGTGTTGTTGTTGTTGTTGTTGGCATGTATGCTTGTATTATTACTGTATTAACGAGTGTCGATGTTAACATAGCTTTCAGTGTTCTGTGACTGGAAATATTCAAATCATGGAGTGCTTCAGATGACATTTACTCCATTATGTCAACACAACAGTCCGCCACTACCATTACACTTCATCATCTATGGAAGCGGCAGTCACTTGAAAACCAGCATTTGCACACGCATTACTGCGTAAGGCAAAACCAGCTAGTTCAGTAACTGGCCTTCCGCCATTTTTCTGAACATGCAGTTCGCAATACGAACCACCGCGGGCAGATGTAAAAGCATTCCATAAGAAATCTACAGCCCATGGTGTCGCTCCACCCACTTATCTCAGTGGCTGGGTGACGGAACAAGTCAATAATGATGAAAAGTGGACACAGAAGAGGTAACTACGTAAGCAAATCGTAGCCAGATAACAAATACTCTCCAGAAGCCTTAACAGTCCAAAACGTCTATCAGCCATATTGAACCGGGATTCTGGTGTTCCATATTTTCAAATGTGTTCAGGGACCTCTCTTGACGGCCGTTTGAGTTGTGGCCTGTGCAGGTGGTCCGACACTTTGCATGTGTAAAGCTTCTTGTTTGCTAGGTGTGTTATTCAATAAAACCAGTTCCATAAATCTTAGGATATAACGAGGTGGTTTCTCCTGCCTTCCATGTCCGAATGAGAGAAAATAATATGTGGTATTTCTTGCAGGTCTCCATACGTGTCACATCCGGGCCCAATGTTTGCAGTAGGGTTATTGAGTAGCCACGACTCCCTGGTTGTTTTCCTTGGGTGAACTATTGTAGCCGTTTTCATCTGACTTCCACATCCACCTGAAAATACACATTGGCACCTTGCCGTCTTGACAGACGATAGTTTGTGCTTTAAAAAGGCATAATAACTTTTAACTATGGCGGTAGCGAGTGTGACTGATAAGGCCAATTTGCGCTGTAAATGTCCGTTCACAGTGGGTGCATGTGAACACGTGGTCATTTCCACCATCATGCACCATCTTACGTCTCAAACGCTTGGTGTGTGACTTTTCTGCAATAATTTTCTCCTTTGACTTTATTCCATTTCTGATATTTGCCCTCCATGCAACACGTTCATCGGCGACTTGCTCCCAATGTGCATTATCAATGCCTGTATCAATCATGTCCCGTTTACACACATCTTTGTATCGTAGTAGAGGCCGACCCTGAGATCTCTTACCCATCTGTAATTCACCAAAAAAGATATCCTTTGGTATTCTACCATCATCCATCCTCCTAAGATGTCCTATCCATCTAAGTCTACGAAGACTGAGCATGGAATAAACTGTCACACAACCTGATCTTTCCAATACTTCAGTATTTGTGATTTTGTCTTGCCACTTAATACCAAGAATTCTTCGCAGACACCGCATATGAAAGCTGTTTAAATTGTTCTCTTGGTGTGAGTAAGTTGTCCAGGTTTCACTGCCATAGAGAAGAGTACTAAGGACACAGGCTTGATAGACAAGGACTTTTGTTTTGGCAGTAAGCTTCCTGTTCTCCCAGACTCTTTTTCTTAACCTGTTCATTGTTGTTGCTGCCTTACCAATCCGGATGTTGATTTCCTGATCTAGGGATAATTTGCTATTTACCACTGATCCTAGATATGTAAAATGGTCTACTATCTCTAGTTCGGCGTCGTCAATAGAGATTGATGGTACCCCATGTGCACCTTGTGACATAATCTGTGTCTTCTTTTTGCTAATTGTTAAACCAAATTCAGAACAAGCATTGGAGAATGCAGATAGTAGACATTGCAATTCTTCCTCAGAGTGGGTCGTAACTGCAGCATCATCTGCAAAAAGCAACTCTCTGATCAGTACCCTCCTAATTTTGGTCTTGGCCTTCAATCTCTGAGCATTGTAGAGGCCGCCATCTGAGCGTGAGTGAATGTATATACCACCATCCTGATCACGAAATGCATATTTCAGTAGAAGTGAAAAGTATATTCCAAAGAGGGTGGGAGCTAGTACACAACCTTGCTTAACTCCACTCTTGATTTCAAATTCTTCAGAAGTTGCACCATCAAACTTGATTATACCCTTCATGCCTGTGTGGAACGATTCCACAATGGACAGAAGAGTTGGTGGGCAGCCAATCTTCTTTAGTGCCTTGAACAAACCCTCACGACTGACCAAATCAAATGCCTTTGTGAGGTCGATGAAGGCAATAAACAGTGGTTGATTCTGTTCACGGCATTTTTCTTGCATTTGTCGCAATGAGAATATCATATCAGTGGTAGACCGGTTCTGTCGAAAGCCACACTGTGATTCGGGGTAGACTTGATCTCCTAGGACTTGAAGTCTGCGCAGAACAATTCTGGCAAATACTTTTCCAACAATACACAGAAGTGAGATACCCCTATAGTTGTTGCAGTCGCTCCGATCGCCCTTGTTCTTGTACAGTGTTATGATGCTTGAATCTTTGAAATCCTGTGGGACTTGTCCTTCACGCCAGCATAGCTCTATTAGCTGGTGGATCTGTATAGTGAGTGTGTCTTGCCCACTCCTGATAACCTCTATTGGAATCCCATCCTTACCTGGAGCCTTGCCAGATGCAAGTTCATTTATAGCACACTTAACTTCTGTTATGGTGGGAAGTGTGTCCAGGTGGTCAAGAGTTGGTAGAGCCTCTATGGCGTTGAGGGCATTATCCGCTAGTTTGGTCTCACTTGAGTAAAGCTCCAAATAGTGCTCGACCCATCTGTCCATCTGCTGTTTCTTATCAGTGATGACTTCTCCAGTCAAGGTTTTCAATGGTGCACTTCTTTTGATCACTGGACCACAGGCTTTCTTTATTCCTTCATACATGCTTCTTATGTCTCCCTTATCACTTGCGATTTGAATGGACTCACATAACTTGATCCAATAATCATTTGCACACTGCCTGGCAGCCTTTTGCACATCCTTCCTAGCTTGCCTTAGCTCACTCAGAGTGTTACGCGTTGGTCTTTCCTTGTTTCTTAAGAGAGCTTTCTTCTTCTTATCAATCAAGGGCTGCAGAGTCTCGCTGTTGGCCGCAAACCAGTCCTGCCTCTTATGATCCACAGTGCCGTAAACCCTTACGGCAGTTTTACAAAGAGTTTCCTTAATTTGACCCCACTTTTCATTTACTGTACAATTTTCTGGTGTATCAGTGAAAGCGTCTTCAAGTTGCTGTTGAAACTGAAAGCACTTTTCAGGATCATGAGTGTTAGTAATATTAATCCTGGGGCTAGATTTGTGTTTAGCTGTGTAGATTCTCTTTGGTCTCAGTCTAACCCTTGCAACAACCAAAGAATGATCCGTATCACAGTCAGCACTGTGGTAACTACGAGTCAATGATATATGGTTCAGATGTTGTCTCCGTGTGATGATGAAGTCCAGCTGGTGCCAATGGCCGGATCTTGGATGTTTCCATGTGACCTTATGCATCTCTTTTGTTTTAAAAAAAGAGTTTGTAATACATAGGTCATTACTGGTGCAATGCTCCAGCAGCCTTTGCCCATTTTCATTCATGCGACCGATGTTGTATTTTCCAAGGCACACTGGCCATGAACTTGAGTCCTTGCCCACACGAGCATTGAAATCACCGAGCATATAAA
>JACEFZ010001621.1:0-21285 GCA_014155875.1 Cepaea nemoralis | reverse complement strand
GGGAATTAAAATTCCCAGTGCAACCAAATAACAGGGAGAGAGAGGGGGGAGGGGTGGTCTCCATGGCAAAGAGGTTGTGTCCTCTGCCTTATGCTCAGAAGGTCATGGGTCAATTTTTGGGCTCCGTCATTAGGTTCTTGAGTGCAGTTTTTTCAGAGACTCCTGGGGTTGTAACTGAAGTACAGAGTTCGTGCTCTGTGCTACACTTTTTGCAGGTGATTAGCTGTGCTGCGGAGAGAGACGAAGCATTATGGGATTAAATCCAGTGCATTGAAGTCCATTTTCTTGCCTTTTAATACCTATTCATTACAGTACAGCAATTTTCTGTGGACATTTTAGCTGCTTATTGTTTTTAGTTACTGATCTTCAGATATCTTCATTAATTACATGAGTATAATTTTACAGAAAGAAGTTTACTAATCATTCCCTATAAGTTTTTTATTCGCAAGTTTTATAAGGAAAGTAAAAAGAACAAATAAATTAAGCTAATTTCAGTATTGTCTTTTCTTTCACTCAGGGCACCACATGTCACCAGTGCCGTCAAAAAACTGATGACATGAAGACAATATGTAGATCAGCAGACTGCCTGGGAGTCAGAGGTCAAGTGAGTTAATTCATAATACTATTTCTACTCTGAATAAAAAGTAGCACAATAAATCAATAATGTGTATGCAGATAAGAAATAAGACAGATGTTTCTGCCTAGTCCACACAACATACATATTGTCAAGTGAATTCTTCATTGAACATGTAATATATGCAGTTTCAGAAACTGAAATACTTTCCATATTAAATATTACAGTTGCTTAGAAAGAAAAGTCTAACGGAAGACACTCTTCCTGGAAGAAGAAGCGGGGGTCGCCAAACACAAAAGGGGAACACTGGACATTAAAAGCACTCTGGGCATTACAAATACAAGACGGGAGCTGGTGACAGATTGAGTCTTTCCAGCATACTGTCATGAGAGCTCCATTCTGCAAAGGACATAATGATGATGATATCTACAGTACTGTTAAGATGAGGTTGTTGAGTTCACCAGGTCACTGTGGCAACCCCATAACTTAGCCTCGTGTACACTGTGGTCACACAGACTGTGTTTGAGTGTCATTTGTTTGGTATTTTCTTTAATGCAGAAATCAGTTTTATTGTCCTGAGAGATTCTTGTAGTCAATCTGTTTGTTTCTCACACTTCAATTCCACTAAAAGACAGTTTTAGCTGACCAGCTGCTCTACTCTGCTTTCTCCAGCCAATAATCTTACTCGGGATAGCTGTCTTGAAACTAAGCGCTGCTCCTCTCCAACTGTAAAATGACACCATAAAATTAGTTTGAACTTCTTTAATCTTTTCATGTAAGGATGTATGTATCATTATGTTTCCTGGTGTCTGCCTGTAGCTGACACAACTCCATTTTCACCAATCTGGTATATTTTAAATGACTAAAGTAATGCTTTAAAAAATTTATGGTTTTTCAAAATATAATAACTCTTTGCTAGAAGAAGATAAAAACATAATGATGTTGATACATGAGGTAAATAGACTTTAATGTTCGATTGTCTGATTTCAGTTTTGTGGACCATGTCTCAGAAATCGATATGGAGAAGATGCCAAAACGGCTCTGAAAGACCCAGTGAGTTATATTTGTTATTGTCTACTAATGCTGATAAATTGTTAAATATTTATTTAACATATTTGAGGAATATTGTATATAAACTGATTTCTTAAGTGAAGTCTAGTATTAGATTAATTGGTTGTTTAATTGTGCAGGATAGTCAAGTATTAAATTAGAAATAGTTTCATTGCTATTTCTCATTTCACTTTTTTCACATTTACCCAAATTTATACCTGTAACAGAAGTAAACATTAAAACACATGTTTTGGTGTAAAATACACTGAAATTGATCAACAATTCATTAAATAATTGTGTTTTGCTGTGAACCAACAGCTTGGTAACAATTCCACAGACAAGAATAATTTAACATAAATAGCTTGTGATCATCTATTTGTTGAAACCTACGTAATTTTACATGTGAGAAAAATTACTTATTGTGAGTTTAATAGTACATCAGTTTGTATCAATTTTCATATTTTTATATCTTTGAAAAGGTACATTTATCTAACTTTTAGTGATGGGCATTACAGGGTGTTTCTCGCTGTAAGTATGTCATGAGGCCTGTTGGGAAATTGGTTGCGGGTCCCATATTTTTAGACCAATTGGCACTCAATAAATAATGTGGTCAATATCACAACGGCTGCCTTTACATCCCAGAACATTTCCTGGTAGCCATTTTAGGATTGGTCGACACAGGAGGTCAATGACCAGACCTTTGAGGAACAGGAACTTGGCAGCTTCATCATGACAACATGCCCGCCTATTCCTGGCATCTGATTCAGACTTTCTTGGCCAAACAATATTCGTCTGGCTTCTTGCTCTCCCCCCATGCCTTGTGGTTTTTGGCTGTTCCTCAAGTCTGAAATGCTTCCAACAATGGCGGGACCACTGGGAAAAGTGTCTACTGTCCCAAGGAGAGCATTTTGAAGGGGATTAGGGTTTCAGACCTCTGGGTGAGTAGTTATATTTTCCCCCAAAAAAGGTCCGGTACTTTTTTAACAGGCCTCATACTATGCTTTCCAAAGAAGATATTTGTAAGGTATGTAGTATGTAGAGTTTGTATTCATAGTTTCTCTGCAGAGGTTCAGTGAATACACACACTGCATACTTTACTTTCTGAAGAAATTTTTCAGGCATGGGATATAGAGTTTGTATTCATAATTTCTTTACCGAGGCTGAATGGATACTATACTTTCCTAAGATGATATAGTGAGATATAAGTTGTGTGGTTTATATTCATAGTTTATCTGCAGAGACCCAATGAATACACACTCTGAATACTATACTTTATGAAGAAATTTTTGAGACAAAGGATTTAGAGTTTGTATTCATAATTTCTTTGCCGTAAATGGATACTATACTTACAAAGATGATATTATGAGGTATAGATTGTAGAGTCCCCTCTGCCGTGCGTCCACCTTGACGAGGTAGAGGGGCTTGCGCGTTCTAATGACCCCAAGAGCTATGCCGACGGTAGCACAGCTACTGGTAGGGTCACCCATGTCGGACAGGTCAAGGGAGAGGGACCAGACGAAGAGACGTACAAACCTGCTGCCTTGTAGGTAGACTGGGGACAGTCAAAGGCTAGGGAAAGCATCCCGAACAAATGCTTGTCGAAATCGGATGTAATGAGCCACAGGCTTGACAAAGAAGTGCAACGTAACTTTATCATTTCATGATGCCACAGATGAAAATTAATCGTTATGGTGCTAATCCCGTGAAGTCCCATCAGGCGGTGATAGTGCCGGGCCCCCTTGCCTCGAGGGGGTCCACCCATGACTACTGGTGGTCACCTTCCCCTGTGCTGTGGAGTCAAGGCACAGAGGAGTAGGTTAAGAGCTATTGACCAAACACCCCGGACACTCAACATACTACAATGGAATGCAGAAGGAGTTTATAACAAGAAAGCCTCCCTAACACAGCGTCTTCATAAAGATAGAATAGATGTGGCATGCATTCAAGAGACACACCTCAACGCCAATCGCACATTTTCAGTCGAGGGATATCAGGCCACACGTTTCGACCGCGAAGGACACAAAGGAGGAGTTGTAATACTTACACGAAATACAATACCTTGCAGCGAAGTATCTGTGATCTCTGACAACCAAACGGAAATTATAGGTGTTGATATAATGATAAAGGACGTGAAAATAAGAATTTACAATCTGTATAGCCCGGCAGATAAGGATCTTACACTCTCAAACATGGAAATAACTGACACTAAATTGCATTGTTGTCGGAGACTTTAATAGCCGTTCAGAAAGATGGGGATACCCAGATACTGACAAAAGAGGAGATGAAGTGGAGGACTGGGAAATAGACTCAAATCTCCATCTACTCAACAAAGCGGATGACACACCGAGCTTCTACTCCAGAAGATGGATTACCACTTCTACTCCAGACTTAGCTTTCTGCACAGGAGACATCCTCCACAAAATCGATCGCCATGTGCTTGACCAATTAGCAGGTAGTGACCACAGACCAATCAAGCTTGTAATAAATATGGAGTATGTTCCACAGGAGCAAAAGCCTTTGCCCCGTTGGAATTACAAACGAGCAGATTGGGACAGATTTGCCATACTAACAGACAAATATTGTGAAAACATAAATACACGATATGGCAACATGAAGCAAATGGTGGAAAGTCTAAACAGAGCAATAATACAGGCGGCCACTGAGTCTATTCCAAGAGGAGCGAGGAAAAATTACAAACCATACTGGACTGAAGAACTACAAATTTTGGAGGACAAAGTTGAAGATGCTAGGAAGACCGCAGAGAGAGAACAAACAACTGAAGCGAACATCTCTCTCAAAGCCATCTCAGCAAAATATAAAAGAACAGTAAATCAAACAACAAGAGATTGTTGGAGGAAAAAAACAGAAAACCTGAATTTTGACAGGGATGGAAACAAACTATGGAAACTAGTGAAAGCCATGAACAATGAAGGACCTAGAAACAAACAAATAACAATTAAACAAGGAAATGCCTTGCTTACAGGAAAAAAGGCTGCAAATGCACTAATGGAACACTATGCCAGTGCAAACCACATTGATATTACAGCCGAACAGAAGAAAGCAATCAAAGATAAACAGATACATCATAGATATACAGAGACAGCAGCAGAATATATGATGGCAAATCTAACAATGGAAGAAATGGAACAGGCAATGAATACCCTAAAAAAGAAGACATCACCAGGAAAGGATGGAATCACAAATGAAATGCTAATAGGACTAGGCACTAAGGCAAAAAAGAAACTACTAGCAGTCCTAAATTACAGCTGGAAGAGGGGAATAGTCCCACAGGCATGGAAGGAAGCTATACTAATACCAGTCCCAAAGAAAGGAAAAGACCTGGAAGAACCAAATGGCTATCGACCTATCAGTCTTCTTAGCTGTGTAGGAAAATTAATGGAACGCATTATCAATGGCAGGCTAACATGGCATCTGGAAGAAAACCAACTCTTAACACCTCACCAAGCAGGATTCAGAAAGTACAGATCCACTGAAGATCAAATAACCTATATAGCTCAGGAAATAGAGGATGCCTTCCAAGAGAAAAAGCACACACTAGCGGTCTGGATAGATTTAGAAAAAGCATTTGATAAAGTATGGAAGGAAGGACTGAAAGTAAAACTGCAAAAAATGCATGTTTGTGGGAAAATGTACAAATGGATCAGCCACTACCTTGAGAACAGAACTGCCAGGACAAAAGTACAAGGACAAACCAGCAAAATGATGCTATTGGAGCAAGGTGTCCCCCAAGGAGGAGTTCTTTCACCAACATTATTCCTAGCATATATAAACGACATCACGGAAAATTTTCCAGCCAGAGTACACACATCATCCTTTGCAGATGACCTAGCCATATGGACATCTGAAGAATATATTAGTACAGCTAACAGCAGAATACAGCAAGCCCTATTAGCGCTAGAGGACTGGTCAAAATCATGGCTAGTGAAGATAAGTGAGGAGAAAACAACATGCACAGTGTTCTCCCTCTCAACTAAAACTCAGCAACCTAAGCTGGTATTGAATGGAAAAATATTGCGCCATGAAGAAAATCCAAACTATCTAGGAGTCACCTTTGATCGTCGCCTGACATGGAAGACACAGGTTGAGAAAAATCGAACAAGAGCAAGGCAAAGAATGGCAATCATGAAAAAGCTTGCTGGTACAACGTGGGGAGCAGATGAGAAAGTTCTCAAGAAGTTATATACTGGACAGGGTGAGGCCAGTACTGGAATATGGCATTGCAGCTTGGGCAACAGCAGCTAAGTCAAACTTTAACAAAATAAGTAGAGTCCAAAATCAAGGAATGCGAATCATAACTGGAAGCCTGAAGACAACGCCTATTAATGAATTAGAAAAGATCACTTGTTTACAACCAATGCAGGATAGAAGAGATAGCAGAGCCCAGCAACAAGCTGAAAAATTTAGAAGATTGACAGACCACCCTATGTATAAAAGGTTTAGTGGTTTTGGAAAGGGAAGACTGAAGCGTAGCAACTTTGTAGAAACTGCAAAACGAAAGATTAGGGCAGATCCCATACTTAACATATCAACAGTCAAACCCATTTACAATGCAGACAAGTTCCCAGCTTGGAGACAGCAGCAACTGCCTGAGATGATAGAAAACATTCCTGGTATTGAGAAAAAGAACACTCAGCATGAAACCGAAAGAAGAGAAATAACCCTAAACTACATAAAAGAACATTACCCAAGCAGCAATTGGACCCATGCATATACAGATGGATCAGCCAAAAATTCAGTAGAGAATGGAGGAGGAGGAATTCTCCTAAATTTAAAAAATGGAGTGAAAAAAACACATTCAGTGGCAACTGGAAAGTTCTCAAGTAACTTCAAAGCGGAGGTAGAGGCTCTGAAAACTGCAGCAGAAATGCTTTTGATGGAGGAAAATAAAGAGACGCAAATAGCTATCTTCACAGATGCAAAGTCAGCTGTCTCAATACTGAAGAGCAAAAACAGCACAGAACTAGCTGACCTAAGAGCAGCACTCCATGTTCTATGCCAGAAATCCAAAAAGTTATAATACAGTGGATCCCATCACATTGCAGTATACCTGGAAATGAAGAGGCTGACAGACTGGCAAAAGAGGGCGGACGACTACCACAGCCTGACATAGACATAACCTATAATGAGGCAAAGAGGTTGATAAAAAGCACTCTCTCTCATGTCTCATCATGTTCCTCTTGTACCTTGCGGTGTCGAGGTGAAGTATAAACTTCGTGAGAGTGCCCGGTTATGGGCTTCGTATATCGACATTCCCATGGATTCTGTTATTCCCTCAGTCCAACGTTTACGTGGTCGGCCTCTTCCTCTGTTTCCATCTGGTCTGTACATCATTGCTTGTTGTGGCATGCTGTTGACTGGTAGCCTACTTGCATGGCCAAACCATTTGACTTGCTGCTTTCTAATAAAATCTAGAGCAGCTTTAACCCCTACTTTAGTCCTGATTTCTTCATTTCTGATCTTATCTCTTCTTGATACGTTGAGTATTCTTCTCAGAAACCTCATTTCTGTTGTTGTGATTTTTCTTTTCTCTTTTTCTGTCATTGTCCGGTTTGGCATTGGTAGCACAGAGTTGGTAGGAAGATTGTGTTGTAAAGTGCTTTCTTAGTAGTTATTGATACATGTTTGTTCTTTAGTATTGGTGCCATTTGTCCAATGAGTTGATTTGCCTTATTGCACCTATTTTCGATCTCGTCTTCTGATCTGCTGGTTTTTCTACGAGCAGTATCACTTATAGAACCAAATGGGAATCAGAGCATCCAGGCCACCAGAAGGATGATGCATATTACAAACTCGACCGAAGAGAACAAGTAGCAATCTTCAGACTCCGCACAGGACATAACAGGCTGAAATACCACTTGTTCAACAAACTAAAGATAGGAGATACAGATGAATGTAATTGTGGAACTGGTAAAATGACAGCTAAACATTTGCTGCAAGAGTGCCCAATATATGCAGAACAGAGAAAGATATTTTGGCCCACACCTGCTTCATTCGAGGACAAGCTCTATGGAGATATCAACAAGCTCAAGTCGACTGCAGCTTACTTTAACTGTATTCAGGTTGACATTTAAATGTACATGAAGAAGTATTTAGACTGCCACACTTCATACCACAGGCATGTCGGTTACACAAGCCTCCCAGAGGCATGAAATGGAATATTGCTTGGATAGCAAATCCATTACGTAGAAAGTCCGAATCGAAAGCTCACTGTGTGGGCTTCATAAAAGGTGGAAAAAGTGTCCTAGTGGCACAAATGGAATATTGCTTGGATAGCAAATCCATTACGTGGAAAGTCCTGAATCGAAAGCTCACTGTGTGGATGTCATCTGCAAACAGCATTCTTCTGGCTTCTGGAAGAACAGCCTATGGTGAACGGAAGGCCCAATATACGGAAGTGAGGCTAAGCAGCCATGTGCAGGACGTGACGATTCCTTGGGTGAGCCCAGTACCAGAGCGCTGTGTGTTGGCTCTGCAATTATGGAAGCCTCCTTGGATGGCGGGGAATGCCCATGGTCTGCCCCTGCCTTCCCTTGAGGGCCGACCAGGATGCCTTTGGCTGTTCTATATGGGCCAGCTGGGATGGGAGATAACACCACAACAGTGAGAGTCTAACGTCCTAAGAAACCCCCCGGGAAGGTTAACCCGGTCAACAAATGCCCGCAGAAGTCGGATGTTTAGTTAGTTTAGTTATCAGTTGGGGTATCTTCGTTGCACTCCGGACATGTCCATAGGTGCTCAGATCCTCCCCCCAGCATATGCATCAGCGTCCAGTGGCTAATAGTGCCAGTTCTGTGTTGGTTGACGAGGCGCTTTGTTTTCCCGATGTACCTCTCGCGTCTGGCTGTGCCGATTCTTACTCCCAGGTCTTTCATCCTGGAAAGCGATGTGGAATCATGTGCGTCAAAATCCTCTGTTCTCGCCATATCTTTAAGGGCGTTAATAACATCGGCACGATCCATGGGCTGGCCATCTACAGGGGGTGCAGAGCCAGCCAATTTATCAGCTCGTTCATTTCCCTCGACTCCCGCATGTCCCGGGACGAAGATGAAGGTGACTTTGCGGACAACAGACTTCCGCAGCGACTCAGTCCACTGTCTACGTACAGATCCAGCTTCGACCTTCTGAATCATGCTCATTGAATCACTTAGTACACACACGTTGGTATAATGCTGTGATTCCAGCCATATGAAAGCCTGTGTAACTGCCATCACCTCCATCGTCATGCTGCTCGTGGTCATAGAGTGGGCACCACTGGATTCTTGAACGGTTCGGCCCGCTGAACGGGCTGTAAATGCCCACGCACTTCTCTGCTGCTTTACAACAGATCCATCTGTATAGATGAGCACTTCGGGGCTATCTGAGTGTTCATAGATGAGCGCGTTAACCTCTGCATTGACAGCGGCAGGGTTCTGCTCTCTGCACCGTCTGTCGAGTGTGATAATGCAGGAGAAAGTGACACTTAAAAGCTGGAGGCACCGGCACCCATTCCTTGCCGGGGTTGATACTGGTAAGACTGCAGACCTGTCTGACGACATCTTCCGCCCGACCCATCCATGATTTGCCCCTCTTTAGCCTGTCACCCTTTTCTCTGAATATAGCGTCATGCAGAGGGTGCTGCTCATCTGCACTTATTTTTAAGTATGCACGAGCTCTCCAGATCTTGATCCTGTGTTCCATTGTCGGGAAGTCAAGGAGGTATCTCATTGCTACACAGCTGGTGTCTCTCGTGCAGCCCAAAATGATGCGCATGGCTTCGTTTTGTACCTTTTCAAGTCTTCCAATCTGTGTAGGGCTGACAGTGAGGATGGCCAGGGCATACTCGATGCGTGAAAGCACAAGTCCTTGGAACAGAAGTAATAGCAGTCTTTGCTCGATATTGGCAGTCGCCATGACTCTCATTGCTGCCAAACCTTTTCGAGCCTTCGTTATGACATAATCGACATGATCTCTGAAGGACAGGCTACGATCAAGCCTCACGCCAAGATATGTCATTGACTGGGTTCTACTCAGAATGCTCCCATCCATTCTTACTGCCGGCAGGTCTGTTTTCACAATATGGTTGTTTAGTGAGAACCATGTAACCGTTGCCTTTGCAGGGTTGACAAGGGCATCGGCATCAGCACACCATGAGGAAATTCGATCTAGTTCGCCCTGCATATAGTTGGCAACCGCCTGTCTATCTCGACCCTGTCGATACACGAGGATGTCGTCAACGAATGATAGAGTCCTACCCCTCCCATCCAACTGTTGTTCAGTGATCGGCACCGTATACACGTTGAATAGTACTGGTGACAGTGGTGAACCCTGCGGCAATCCTGGACATATCGTTATCGGCTCAGAAGACCAACTCCCGCATCTTAGCACCACCTTCCTTTGGAGTAGAACTGCAGCTATCCATCGTACAAGGTGAGGGTGCACTTTCAGTCTGAGGAGGGTTTGCATCAAGTGCTCGAAAGATACTCTGTTATATGCGTCCTCTAAGTCTATGGCGGCCGCACATGTCTCTTCTCTGACCTGAAATCCTTCGTAAACATCTTGAGCAAAGACCGCCGCATTCAGCCATGACTCTTTGTTGCGTCTGTATCCTCCAAGTGTGGGTGGGAAGCAGCCGAGCTGTTCCAAGTCCCAAGCAAGTCTGTGTGCTACAATTTTCTCCAGTAGCTTGCCAACAGTATTCTGCATCGTAATGATTCTGTAGCCGCTTATCTTGGAGTGGTCTTTGTTCGGTTTTGGCAGCGGCAGCAAGTAGCTGTGTAGCCATTCTTCTTTGACCTGACCCCTCTGGATACTGGTGTTGAATTCTCTGGCCAGTTCTTCCATGTCATCATCCTGATATCACCATTAGGTCACCATATCGGATGCCGTCTGTGCCTGGGGCGGTGTTAGGTGATTTCTTGAGCATCGCACGCAATATCTCAACTGTGATTGTCCATTCTTCGTCTGTCCCGACCCCCTCGCACAACTGAGAGAGTGTTGTTGTGGTCCTCTGTCTGGCGGGCTCGTCTTTCTGGTCAGTCTGTTCTATGTAGCGTGCAAGAAGGGCCTTACCTTTATCCGCATCCGACTTTTTCCATGCGAGGTCTGTGCCTTGAAAGTCTGGAATACCCCTACGTTGTGCAGCACCGTTCATGCTCTTGTGGAGGCGCCAGAATGTCGTAAGAGATTGCTCGGAGCACACTTTCCTGCAGAACTCGTCCTATTTGTCGGCCTTGGCCCTGTTTGGCGCAGGATTTGAATAAAGTCGTCGTCCTAAAACCTCAGTCTTCAGGTTCGCCAGCTCAACCTGTGGCATGTTAGCCTTTCTGGCCTTTTGCCAGTCTTTGACAGCCTGCCTCTTTCCCAGCCACACCTTCTCGACCTCTCCATTCCACCATGGTGGCTGCAGCCATCTTTCTTGTCTCCTACGGAGGAAGTTAGTTTCCTTCTTCTGATCTTGCTTATGGCGTCTTGACCAGTGGTGTCGTACGGGAAAGCATTGGTCTTGTTTCTTTGACTCATGGCCCCGTCTTTCTTGATCAGGATGACACAAGGGTAGTGGTCACTATCGTGGTATCCCAGTGTGCCCCACCGGCACCTTGGTGCGATGGTGGGCGACACCAGAGCCAAGTCAATGATGCTGTCAGAGTCGCCTGGTCGAGTGGCCATTCTAGTGACCTTCCCATCATTCAGACAGATTAGGGCAGCAGATGCCAGGCGTCCTCCAAATCTTCTCCCTGTCTATTGGTGATGCAATTCCCCCATTGACTGCCTCTGGCATTGAAATCCCCGCAGTAGATGATATGCCTTTCATCCATATCGAACAAACTCTGCCATTGTCGCACGTCGACCTTCCCATTTCGCGCATAGACGTTAACGATTACAAGCTGCACTGGTGTCATTATTCTTAATGCCTGCACTTGCAGGGCATCGCTGTTCCAGGCGGACATATCGATCTCAGAATGGCCTGTCCGAGGTGCCGCCTGTTAAAGAAGCCCTGAAATCCCGCAACATTGACTGTTCCATCGGTGAGCTGTGTTTCTTGCAAGACTACTTAGTCAGCCTAACGGCGCAAGAACGCAGCTCTGCTGTAAACAGGCACAACGCAATCACGTCCGGAAAAAAAACTCCGGATGAACGAAGAAGAGGAAGAAGATTGTAGAGTTGCTTCCAATGCCAAACCTGGACAATGACAGAAACAGAGAAAAGAAAAATTACAAAGGAAGTGAGATTTCTGAGAAGAATACTCAACGTATCGAGAAAAGAGAAAATCAGAAATGAAATAAAAACTAAAATGGGGGTTATAGCAGCACTAGATTTAATTAGAAAACAGCAAGTTATATGGTTTCGGCCACATAATTAGGCTACCATTTAACAGTATACTACAAGTAATAACCGGAAGAAGAGGCGACCATGTATGATGGACAGAGGAGGTAACAGAGTCCATGGGAATTTCAATATATGAAGCCCATAAATGGGCACTCTCCCACCTCAACACTCTCAGGTACAAGAGGAACAAGATGAGAGTTATAGAGTTTGTATTTATAGTTTCTCTTCAAAGACTCAATGAATATGCACTCTACATACTATACTTTGTTTAAAAAAAAAAGATTTTTGAAGTATAGTATATAGGATTTGTGTTCACACTTTATTTTTAGGATCTCAACCTAATTTATTTGTCATGACCTAGCCATCTTCATCTGTGTATGTTTCATATCTGTAATTGGTTGCACTGTGCATAGTATAGTTTTTTGTATAATATCTGTATTTTCTTCATAAATCATATAATTTGGTGTTTTCCTGGCATAAGCATCAGGTAACTTGCTTATCAGCACAGCAGTTCCAAGTTGAATCCCCAGTTGTGTCCGGCAGGATTATTTTGCAAACAGTGGGCAATATCTGCCCAGGGTCATCTTGATATTTTCATATTTATAACAAAAAGTCGAATGAATGTCACAGTGTAAAGGAATAGTGGACTTTTGATCAAATTGCCACTGGAATAATCAGCACGGGAACTCTTCAGTGGCTTTTGAAGAGGGTGGCAGAGCATGTGTGGGAATGTGGGGACGGAGCATGTGTGGGAATGTGACGGGATCATGTGTGGGAATGTGGGGACGGAGCATGTGTGGGAATGTGACGGGATCATGTGTGGGAATGTGGGGACAGAGCATGTGTGAGAATGTGACGGGATCATGTGTGGGAAGGTGACGGGATCATGTGTGGGAATGTGGGGACGGAGCATGTGTGGGAATGTGACGGGATCATGTGTGGGAATGTGGGGATGGAGCATGTGTGGGAATGTGGGGACGGAGCATGTGTGGGAATGTGGGGACGGAGCATGTGTGGGAATGGAGCATGTGTGAGAATGTGGGGACGGAGCATGTGTGGGAATGTGAGGACGGAGCATGTGTGGGAATGTGGGGACGGAGCATGTGTGGGAATGTGGGGACGGAGCATATGTGGGGAAGGAGCATGTGTGGGAATGTGGGGATGGAGCATGTGTGAGAATGTGGGGATGGAGCATGTGTGGGAATGTGGGGATGGAGCATGTGTGGGAATGTGGGGATGGAGCATGTGTGGGAATGTGGGGACGGAGCATGTGTGGGAATGTGGGGACGGAGCATGTGTGGGAATGTGGGGACGGAGCATGTGTGAGAATGTGGGGACGGAGCATGTGTGGGAATGTGGGGACGGAGCATGTGTGGGAATGTGGGGACGGAGCATGTGTGGGAATGTGGGGACGGAGCATGTGTTGGAATGTGGGGATGGAGCATGTGTAGGAATGTGGGGATGGAGCATGTGTGGGAATGTGGGGATGGAGCATGTGTGGAATGTGGGGATGGAGCATGTGTGGGAATGTGGGGATGGAGCATGTGTGGGAATGTGGGGATGGAGCATGTGTGGGAATGTGGGGATGGAGCATGTGTGGGGATGGAGCATGTGTGGGAATGTGGGGATGGAGCATGTGTGGGAATGTGGGGATGGAGCATGTGTGGGAATGTGGGGATGGAGCATGTGTGGGAATGTGGGGATGGAGCATGTGTGGGAATGTGGGGATGGAGCATGTGTGGGAATGTGGGGACGGAGCATGTGTGGGAATGTGGGGGTGGCGCATGTGCGAGAATGTGGGGATGGAGCATGTGTGGGAATGTGGGGGTGGAGCATGTGCGGGAATGTGGGGGTGGAGCATGAGCGGGAATGTGGGGATGGAGCATGTGTGGGAATGTGGGGGGTGGAGCATGTGCGGGAATGTGGGGATGGAGCATGTGGGAATGTTGGGGTGGAGCATGTGCGGGAATGTGGGGATGGAGCATGTGTGGGAATGTGGGGGTGGAGCATGTGCGGGAATGTGGGGGTGGAGCATGTGCGGGAATGTGGGGATGGAGCATGTGGGGGTGGAGCATGTGCGGGAATGTGGGGATGGAGCATGTGTGGGAATGTGGGGGTGGAGCATGTGGGGATGGAGCATGTCTGGGAATGTGGGGGTGGAGCATGTGTGGGAATGTGGGGGTGGAGCATGTGCGAGAATGTGGGGATGGAGCATGTGTGGGAATGTGGGGATGGAGCATGTGCGGGAATGTGGGGATGGAGCATGTGTGGGAATGTGGGGGTGGAGCATGTGTGGGAATGTGGGGGTGGAGCATGTGCGGGAAATGTGGGGACGGAGCATGTGCGGGAATGTGGGGATGGAGCATGTGCGGGAATGTGGGGATGGAGTATGTGTGGGAATGTGGGGATGGAGCATGTGTGGGGATGGAGCATGTGCGGGAATGTGGGGATGGAGCATGTGCGGGAATGTGGGGATGGAGCATGTGCGGGAATGTGGGGATGGAGCATGTGCGGGAATGTGGGGATGGAGCATGCGCGGGAATGTGGGGATTGAGCATGTGCGGGAATGTGGGGATGGAGCATGTGCGGAATGTGGGGATGGAGCATGTGCGGGAATGTGGGGATGGAGCATGTGCGGGAATGTGGGGATGGAGCATGTGCGGGAATGTGGGGATGGAGCATGTGCGGGAATGTGGGGATGGAGCATGTGCGGGAATGTGGGGATGGAGCATGTGCGGGAATGTGGGGATGGAGCATGTGTGGGAATGTGGGGATGGAGCATGTGCGGGAATGTGGGGATGGAGCATGTGCGGTAATGTGGGGATGGAGCATGTGTGGGAATGTGGGGGTGGAGCATGTGTGGGAATGTGGGGATGGAGCATGTGTGGGAATGTGGGGGTGGAGCATGTGTGGGAATGTGGGGGTGGAGCATGTGTGGGAATGTGGGGATGGAGCATGTGTGGGAATGTGGGGATGGAGCATGTGTGGGAATGTGGGGGTGGAGCATGTGTGGGAATGTTCCAAGTGAATTTTTTAGATTGCTTTTTATCTTGAGCTTAGTCCACACAAGTGCTACTACTAATGAGTGCACAAGACTGTTTTTGCATGATGGTTAACTGTCCCTGTCAATATCCCTCACTATCATGTGGGATACTTGTAATTTATGTTCTTAAGTCAAGGACGAGAAGTCAACATTTAAGTCCATCTGACCGGCTTGTGGAATAAACCCACTAACATGCTCAGAAGTTAGTTAGTTAGTTAGTCGACAGATCATCCTCATTGCACATCGAACCATTCAGTCCATAAGTGCTCGGATCCCCTCCTCAGCAAATCCCGCAACGTGTAGCGGCTAACGACACCAGTTCTGTGTTGGTTTATCAATCTTCTTTGGCTTCCTGCGTAGTGTTCTTGTTTGGCCACCTCTCTTTTAATTTGCTGCTCTCGCAGTCTGGCCATTGTTGTAGATTCACAGTCATCACTTGGTTCTCGCAAAAGTCTCACTTCTCGTAGAGCATTCAGAATGTCAGCCTGGTCCATGGCGCGTCCGCCCTCCACAGTAGCCTCACCTGCGAGCTTGTCAGCCCGCTCATTTCCTTGTACTCCCGCATGCCCTGGCACGAAGATGAAACTAATCTTTGCCAGCCGAGACCGCTCCAGAGGCAGCAACCATTCTCTTCGGATCGACCCCTCCTCTATCCTCTTGATCATGTTCATTGAGTCGCTAAGGAAACAAGCCCTAGTGAATGTCTGTGTCTCGAGCCATGTTATTGCTTTACTTACTGCCATGACTTCCATGGTCAGGCTACTTGTGGTTTCAGTGAAAGCACCAGAGTCCTCCTTCACAATTCTCCCTCCGGCCCGAGCTGTAAAGGCCCATGAGCTTCTCACATGTCGGACGACCGACCCATCTGTGTAGATGACCGCGTCACCGTCTAGCGAATTCTCGAAAATCAACGCTTGTACTTCAGCCTCAACAGCAGCCGGATTTTCTTGTCTGCATTTTCTATCTAGTTGGATGCAAACTGAAAAGGATGTGCAGAAGTCTGTTGGCACTTGCACCCACTCCTCGCCAGGTTCTAAGTCCTCAAGTGAACACACCTGTTGAAGAATGTCTTCGGCTTGACCCATCCACGACCGTCCTCTTTTTAACCTGCTGCCCTTCACCTTCCTAATTTCACTATGCAGTGGATGTTGTGTGTTTGCGTTAATTCTGAGGTAGGCGCGTGCCCTGCAAACTTGTATTCTCTCTTCAATGGTTGGAAAATCAAGAAGGTAGCGCATCGCCCTGCATGCTGTATCTCTTGTACATCCAAGAATAATGCGCATAGCTTCATTCTGTATCCTTTCCATCCTTTCTATCTGCTTATGGCTGAGAGTCAGGATTGCCATTGCATACTCCAAAACAGACATGACCAGCCCCTCGTACAGAAGACATAGATGGCGCTGCTCACAGTTTGCTGCCGCCATCACCCGCATCGCTGCCAAACCCCGCTTGGCCTTTGTTATCACCTGGTCTATGTGCACATTATAAGCAAGGCTTCGATCAAACCGTATCCCCAGGTAATTCATTGCCTGCGTTCTTTCCACCGTCTCTGAACACAGCATTACAGTTGGTGTTGGAGTGTTGACAATATGATTATTCAACGAGAACCAAGTCACTGTTGCCTTTGTTGGGTTGACCATTGCCCCAGCTTCATCACACCAAGTACTTATGCTATTGAGTTCGGTTTGTAGTTCCACAGCAACCTCCTCTCTATCCTTACCCTGACGATACACTAAAACATCATCGGCATATGACAATGTCCTGCCAGGTCCAGTGATCTGCTCACTGGTGATTCTCACTGTGTAGGCGTTGAACAGTACCGGAGATAATGGTGATCCCTGTGGTAGGCCAGGATATATTGTTGTTGGTTCCGAAGTCCAACTGCCACATCTAAAAACTACTTTCCGTTGGAAGAGGGCTGCAGCGATCCAACTAAGGAGGACAAGTCACAGACAAGTCACTGAAATTGTTCTGGCGACTACATAAAAGCATGAGTGGTGTAGTCAAGAATAAGAGCATTTCTGACTTCCAAGGTGCTGACCTCATCTGGCAGAGGACTGACGAGGACAAGGGCAAAGCCCTCTTTGAACGCTACCTTGAGCAGAGCAACCAGACAGACATGGGATGCCGGAATCTGGCCAAGGAGGTCACCTCAGACAGATACAAGGCCCAGAACACTTCGGATGAAGACACAGTGACAGTGACAGAAATCAAGGCTGTGCTTCGACGATCAAAAAACAGTGCTCCAGGTCCTGATGGCATAAGATACGACGACATAAATAGGTGTACCGACAATGAGCTAGAGAAACTAGCAGACATGTACAACAACAGTATATGGAGTGCTAGCATCAAGGAGGAATGGTTACACAGCTATCTGATTCCCTTGCCGAAGCCTGACAAAGACCACAAGAAAATTCAGGGATATCGAATTATAACCATGCAGAATACAATAGGCAAGCTGCTGGAGAAGGTAATTGCCAGGAAAATATCAAGCCAACTAGAGAGGCAAGGTGTTTTCCCACCTACCCTGGGTGGGTACCGTCCAAAAAGAGAAACCTGGACCAATGCAGCAGTCTTTGCCCACGATGTCTATGAAGGTTTCCACTCAGGCACTGAAACCGTTGCTGCAGCGATTGATCTTGAGGACGCATACAACAGAGTACCACTGGATTTTTTAATGTTTCAGCTTCTTGAACTAAACGTAAGTCCATTCCTCCTTAGTTGGATCGCTGCAGCTCTCTTCCAACGGAAAGTAGTTTTAGATGTGGCAGTTGGACTTCGGAACCAACAACAATATATCCTGGACTACCACAGGGATCACCATTATCTCCGGTACTGTTCAACGCCTACACAGTGAGAATCACCAGTGAGCAGATCACTGGACCTGGCAGGACATTGTCATATGCCGATGATGTTTTAGTGTATCGTCAGGGTAAGGATAGAGAGGAGGTTGCTGTGGAACTACAAACCGAACTCAATCGCATAAGTACTTGGTGTGATGAAGCTGGGGCAATGGTCAACCCAACAAAGGCAACAGTGACTTGGTTCTCGTTGAATAATCATATTGTCAACAATCCAACACCAACTGTAATGCTGTGTTCAGAGACGGTGGAAAGAACGCAGGCAATGAATTACCTGGGGATACGGTTTGATCGAAGCCTTGCTTATAATGTGCACATAGACCAGGTGATAACAAAGGCCAAGCGGGGTTTGGCAGCGATGCGGGTGATGGCGGCAGCAAACTGTGAGCAGCGCCATCTATGTCTTCTGTACGAGGGGCTGGTCATGTCTGTTTTGGAGTATGCAATGGCAATCCTGACTGTCAGCCATAAGCAGATAGAAAGGATGGAAAGGATACAGAATGAAGCTATGCGCATTATTCTTGGATGTACAAGAGATACAGCATGCAGGGCGATGCGCTACCTTCTTGATTTTCCAACCATTGAACCTTCAATGCCAGAGGCAGTCAATGGGGGAATTGCATCACCAATAGACAGGGAGAAGATTTGGAGGACGCCCTGGCATCTGCTGCCCTAATCTGTCTGAATGATGGGAAGGTCACTAGAATGGCCACTCGACCAGGCGACTCTGACAGCATCATTGACTTGGCTCTGGTGTCGCCCACCATCGCACCAAGGTGCCGGTGGGGCACACTGGGATACCACGATAGTGACCACTACCCTTGTGTCATCCTGATCAAGAAAGACGGGGCCATGAGTCAAAGAAACAAGACCAATGCCTTCCCGTACGACACCACTGGTCAAGACGCCATAAGCAAGATCAGAAGAAGGAAACTAACTTCCTCCCGTAGGAGACAAGAAAGATGGCTGCAGCCACCATGGTGGAATGGAGAGGTCGAGAAGGTGTGGCTGGGAAAGAGGAAGGCTGTCAAAGACTGGCAAAAGGCCAGAAAGGCTAACATGCCACAGGTTGAGTTGGCGAACCTGAAGACTGAGGTCGTTAGGACGACGACTTTATTCAAATCCTGCGCCAAACAGGCCAAGGCCGACAAATGGGACGAGTTCTGCAGGAAGGTGTGCTCCGAGCAATCTCTTACGACATTCTGGCGCCTTCCACAAGAGCATGAACGGTGCTGCACAACGTAGGGGTATACCAAGACTTTCAAGGCACAGACCTCGCATGGAAAAAAGTCGGATGCGGAATAAAGGTAAGGCCCTTCTTGCATACATAGAACAGACTGACCAGAAGACAGCCCGCCAGACAAGGACCACAACAACACTCTCTCAGTTGTGCGAGGGGGTGGGACAGACGAAGAATGGACAATCACAGTTGAATATTGCGTGCAATGCTCAAGAAATCACCTAACACCGCCCCAGGCCAGACGGCATCCGATATGGGACCTAATGGTGATATCAGAGATGACATGGAAGAACTGGCCAGAGATTCAACACCAGTATCCAGAGGGTCAGGTCAAAGAAGAAGGCTACACAGTACTTGCTGCCGCTGCCCCAAAAAAAAACAAAGACCACTCCAAGATAAGCGGCTACAGAAATTAGATGCAGAATACTGTTGGCAAGCTATGGGAAAATTGTAGCACACAGACTTGCTTGGGACTTGGAACAGCTCGGCTGCTTCCCGCCCACACTTGGAGGATACAGACGCAACAAAGAGTCATGGCTGAATGTGGCGGTCTTTGCTCAAGATGTTTACGAAGGATTTCAGGTCAGAGAAGAGACATGTGCGGCCGCCATAGACTTAGAGGACGCATATAACAGAGTATCTTTCGAGCACTTGATGCAAACCCTCCTCAGACTGAAAGTGCACCCTCACCTTGTACGATGGATAGCTGCAGTTCTACTCCAAAGGAAGGTGGTGTAAGATGCGGGTTGGTTTCTGAGCCGATAACGATATGTCCGGATGCCCAGGGTTCACCACTGTCACAGTACTATTCAACGTGTATACGGTGCCGTCACTGAAAAAACAGTTGGATGGGGGGGGTAGGACTCTATCATTCTTGACGACATCCTCGTGTATCACAGGGTCGAGATAGACAGGCGGTTGCCAACTATATGCGGGGGAAAACTAGATCGAATTTCCCATGGGGGGCTGATGACGATGCCTTGTCAACCCTGCAAAGGCAACGGTTACATGGTTCTCACTAAACAACCATATTGTGAAAACAGACTGCCGGCAGTAAGAATGGTTGGGAGCATTCTGAGTAGAACCCACAATGCCCTATTTTGGGGTTTGAGCTTGATCGTTAGCCTGTCCTTCAAAGATCATGTCGACTATGTCATAACGAAAGGCTGAAAAGGTTTGGCAGCAAGAGAGTCATGGCGACTGCCAATATCGAGCAAAGACTGCTATTACTTCTGTCTCCAAGGACTTGTGCTTTCACGCATCGAGTATGCCCTGGCCCATCCTCACTGTCAGCCCTACACAGATTGGAAGACTTGAAAAGGTACAAAACGAAGCCATGCGCATCATTTTGGGCTGCACGAGAGACACCCAGCTGTGTAGCAATGAGATACCTCCTTGACTTCCCGACAATGGAACACAGGATCAAGATCTGGAGAGCTCGTGCATACTTAAAAATAAGTGCAGATGAGCAGCACCCTCTGCATGACGCTGTATTCAGAGAAAAGGGTGACAGGCTAAAGAGGGGCAAATCATGGATGGGTCGGGCGGAAGATGTCGTCGGACAGGTCTGCAGTCTTACCAGTATCAACCCCGGCAAGGAATGGGTGCCGGTGCCTCCAGCTTTTAAGTGTACCTTCTCCTGCATTATCACACTCGACAGACGGTGCAGAGAGCAGAACCCTGCGCTGTCAATGCAGAGGTTAACGCGCTCATCTATGATCACTCAGATAGCCCCGAAGTGCTCATCTATACAGATGGATCTGTTGTAAAGCAGCAGAGAAGTGCGTGGGCATTACAGCCCGTTCAGCGGGCCGAACCGTTCAAGAATCCAGTGGTGCCCACTCTATGACCACGAGCAGCATGACGATGGAGGTGATGGCAGTTACACAGGCTTTCATATGGCTGGAATCACAGCATTATACCAACGTGTGTGTACTAAGTGATTCAATGAGCATGATTCAGAAGGTCGAGCTGGATCTGTACGTAGACAGTGGACTGAGTCGCTGCGGAAGTCTGTTGTCCGCAAAGTCACCTTCATCTTCGTCCCGGGACATGCGGGAGTCGAGGGGAAAGGGAAAGAGCTGAAAAGGCTGGCTCTGAAACCCCCCGTAGATTGGGGCCCGGCCCCGGGGTCGGCCCAGGGCCCTAACGCCCTTTAAAAATATGGCGGGGGAACCGAGGATTTTTAGCC
>JACEFZ010001620.1:767500-842594 GCA_014155875.1 Cepaea nemoralis | reverse complement strand
GAGCCCTTTTCCCTCAATCGCAATTTATTTTTAAATTAGAGGTTTTTCTAAAACCGGACCATTGTTTTTTAAGACCTGCCCTAAAAAGAAAATTTAAAATTAAATTTACCCATACAAATTTGACTTTTTTAGGGTAAAACACATAAATTGCTTTGCCCCCCCTATAATATTAAAAAACCCCTTTGCCAACCCCTGGGTGCGGGTCCAGGCTTTCCCTTTATCTCGTTTCCCGCGTGAAAAAGTCATCTTTCACTGTTAAGTTAGTTTT
Source organism: Cepaea nemoralis (assembly GCA_014155875.1). NCBI lineage: Eukaryota > Metazoa > Mollusca > Gastropoda > Stylommatophora > Helicidae > Cepaea > Cepaea nemoralis. The sequence continues at coordinate 842,326 of JACEFZ010001620.1, read as the reverse complement.
TCGTTGTCTATTGGTCCCCTAAACCCGGAGAAAAATCCCCCTTTTTGTTTAAAAAATGAAATGAATTTAATGTTTTTTTTTGGGGGTTGTTTGGGTGTTCGTATGTACCTATTAATTATTTTCCCTTTCCCCAACATTTTGGGGTCTGTCTATAATATGTAAGTAATTTATTTTCAAGTGCCATATTGGGTTAAAATGCGGCCAAAAAACCAAGTGTAAACACTATTCGTGACTAACGTTTCCGTTATGGATTTAAAAATTTATTTTAAATTTTAAGGTCTAAAACTAAACAAAACACAACAACATTCGGGACGCATTTTTCAACTTTGAAAGCAAACGCTTGACGCAGAAAATAAAAAAAAGTCGCGTTGAGGGGTTTAAAAAAATCCATGGTTGCCCCTCACTCCCCTTGCTTTTTTCCCTTTTTTTCCCCATTTTCCCAAAACTTCTGTCCCAGATCTTTTATTCTCCCCAATTTTTTAAAAAAACCTTTTAAGGGGACATGACAAGTTTGGCCCCGTTTACAAATTTGGCTTAATGACTGTGCGTAACTTACGGGCACGAGTCAGGGTTTTCCCAAAATATTTCCCGGATGAAATGGGGTTTTGATAGTTTGAAACCCTGATTTTTTAAAAAACTATTTTCCCTACGGAAATACTAATAATTTCTAAAAATATATATATCCTAATTTGTTTTTACAAAATCATCTAATTTAAGGGAATAATCTAATATTCAAAAAAAATAAAAATTTGATTGAGATAAAGTTATGTCCCTTTTTCGAAAGGGGAAATGTGAAATGTAACCCAAAATTATAAATAATTTTTTAAAAGGAAAAAATTGATTAAATTTTTTTACTCTACATGGTGTAAATGATGTATTTTTTCATCTGTATAATCCTTTTACCCTATAAGGTATAAACAAAATTTTAATTTTAAATGATGAGGTTTTTTAACGTGTTAAATCAAAGGAATAAACATAAAGTGAAAAATTTGAATTTAAAATGGATCTGTTCCTTTTCTAAACTAAAGGAAAGGGGGTTCCATCAAAAATTTTTTTTTCCTAGTCTTTTTTAAAGCGTTTTAATTTTTATAGTACTATAAAAATTTAACTTTTATGCTAAGAAAGGGGGTAAATTAATGTTTTTTTTCTAAACTACAAAAAAAATCATTATTTTCCCAAAAATCTAATCAACCCTCTATATGCAAGTAATAATCTAATTTAAAATTTTTATCACTAAAATTAAAAAAAAGGGTTATAATAAAATTCACAATAACTAAAATATACAGGGTATTTATTTACCTCGGGTTAGTGGTTGCCATAACTTTCAGAAATTTTTTTTTCCTTTTTGCATATTTTATATATATACACAATTATCCGGGGTTAGGAAAAAAATTTACCAGTCAAAACTCGTGTTTCCCCTTTACGTACTAGTTTGTTGACAGACATTACATAAACGACAAAATATTTTTATGTCATTACAAAAACCTGGCCAAAAAAAAATGAGCCTAAATTTTTGGCCCGGGTTTTTTTGTCGTATGCAAGGTGACCAGCAAACGGCGACTCGTGTGCAATTTTTTAGCCCCGTTTGGGGGTGTGTACGGGTAACACCGTTTGCTGAATCTCAGGTTTTAAATTTGTATAATAACGAGAAAGAATACCTTACTAAGTCCTAAAAAACCATGATGCGTTTTTTTTTTATTTTTTGGGTTTTTTTTTTTAATAGTTTTAGATATGGAGACACACTAGGATCACTTTTTGCTGGTTTTATGAACTTTTTCCCGGTTTGGGATCATCCCCTGCTAGTTTTGGGGATAGCAACAGTTAAATCTTTTTATCCTTAGTGTGTCTTGGTGTTTAATAGTATCTGCTCTGGTTGTTGCATTAGCTGCATTTAAATTTTTTTTCCCTGCAGCTATTTCTTCGTTAGTGCAATGTTTCAATTGGGGTAAGCATCCCAAAATTAAATCAGTAAAAGGGGTTATCTAAAATCGCAAAATGTAAAGGTCCCGAAAAGGGAAAGGAGTGTTAATACGGGCCCCTTGCCAAAGGGTAAATTTCAATATTCCCCCCAAAAAGGTTGGGCTTTTTGACAGTCACCTGTAAAAATCATTTGGATTCCCAGTTCCTTTTTAAGACCGATAAGATTGCTCCCACTGTCCAGCAAACATTGGCATGGTTTTCCCTTTGGGGGACCATTTGCTTTGGGTGGAACCCCAAAATTGCCTCTGGAGGCTAATGCGGGCATTTACACTATCATGGAAAATGGTACTGTATTTTCCACATTCAAATTTTTCCGTCTGCATGAAATTGGTGAATCGCTCACAACTGTCAAAGCTTAATAATCGTTTCCCACAACAAACATCTTCAGTTTGGGTTTAAAAAGGTAATTCATTTTTCGCCCTCACACCCCATTCTCACTACCACTACAGAAGATTATAAATTTAAACATTGCCTGGGGCCCTTTTCTTTCTTTGGCGGCCCAGGCACTTTTTGGGAATAATCCCCGTACTAGAACAGAAGAAGCATTTGACTGCACGCCTGTATGCAGTTCTTTTGTTTTGCTGTTTCTTAATGACCCTCTCAAGATGTGTCGGATATTTTTGGTGATTTATCACACATGAGTAAGTATCATGAAAAAATTGGCAATACAAAATTTTTGGGCAATTTTTGATCTTTCTTGTCGACTCTCTGAAAGGGTTTTTTTATTGCTACGATAGCTTTTGGGTTTTGGTCCTTAACAAAAGAGACTATTTCAGAGTCGATATTTATGTTTTAAAAATACCCTCTATTTGAGGAAAAATATGCGGAGCCTTTTTTTTCAAATTTTTCTATGGTTTTTTGATGTATGACTGCTAAAGGAAAATTTTGCGAAAGGGGGATGGTATTGTGGATATGACCTTATCCATGGCTATTTAAAATTTTTTAAATTTTCAAAGTCCTTTTCCCATTTTTGCTGCACTAAGCCATCTATTTTGCACCTTTGGACATTTTAGACATAATCGATGAAAGTCTCACTTGGTTTTGGTTTTAGATTAGAAAAATTTCACTTTATACCCAGGGGGATCAAGTAAGATATTTTTGCATTATCCTATCGTGAATGTACTGATAGTTAGATCTAAGATCAGTTGGTATTGATTCTATAACTTTAAGGGGCTCCCCACTGAGGTTCTTCATGTAAATCATGGCCCACATATCGATTGGTACTTGGTGGTATTTAAGCTGATATTCGACTTTTTCTGTCCAAGCGGGATATGGAATCTTCTTTTACAGAATGGCTTAAAAATTTATGTTTGTATTTATTAATTTTATTCTCTTCTTGCGACTTTTAAGTTTTGTAGCGGAGTTTCTCTAAGTGTGAATCTATTTCCCATACCTTTAAAATTTTTAAAACTGTGCTCTGATTCAACCTGTATTTGTTTTTCTTTCATTCTTGCCTTTCATCTATTTTCTCTTTGTTTAATTCTTTCTCCTGATCTAATTGTTTTTGCTTTAATTCTATTTCTTTTTGTTTATCTCCTTAACATGTTCTAACTGCTTCTTTTTAGTTTCTTCGGGCCAATTGTGCCATTTTTTTTTTGGTGTTGTCTTTCTCGTGCACGTTCATCTCTCTCAGCATCTTTTTTTCCCCTAATTTTTGATCAGCATATTGTTCTAATTCCTTTCCTGTGTTTTCTAATTCCTTGCTGCTTTTATGAAATCAGCTAAAGTTGCCAGGGTTTGTTGGGTAATTAGCTAGCGTTGATAGGGACTTAAATAGTATTCAGGTATATTAGATATGGTTTAAAGGGTTTTTTAAAACCCTGTGTACAAAAAATATACTCTTAGATTCACCCTGAAAAATAGATCACAAAAAAATTTTACTAATAGATTACACCCTGAAAAAGAGATGCATTATTAATCATATTGCATTCAAAATAATTTGGGATACTCATCTTAACATTCCAGAAAATCAGGTACAATCGTTTGGCACCTCAGGTCCAATCGTTCGGCACTTCGACATACAGCTTGAGTTTTTCCCTCTTTAAACAGCTCTTGTTACATCTGGTTTACAAGAGCATCAACAATTAACCTTTTGTAAACGACATATGATTTTAGACAATTTTGTACAATCATATGCCCCCGGACAAACAATGTGGTATAATTAATAAAAAAGTCAATGTCCTGTCTTCGTTCTACGTTTTTTGCCTTCCCAACTATTGCTGTTTAATTTATGGAAGTGCTGTGCAGACCGCGTCTTATTTGCATAGCAAAAGTAGTGCCATCGTGACAGTAACAAATAAAAAAGGTATACAAATAATTAAATAAATGCTTTGAAATAAGTATAAAAAGTAATAATAATGTTAAATAAATAAATATATTAAATTTAAATAGCTTGTAAAACCCAAAATAATTTTTAAATTTTAACCCAAAAGATTTAGGCGAGCACCGCTTGGCGATTTGTAAACAACCCGTCGCTGATTGCAAAGGGCGTAGGGCAGCTGTTTGTCAGTCGCGAAAACGTCATAGGCGCAGCGCTTTTTTTTCAGATTGGAAAAATCGATATTGTCGCCGGTTCATTTTCTTGTGTATTGCTCCGCCGTAAACCCATTTTTGACAAATACTCATAAATAAATCGTAATTATAGAAATAAATGATACAAAACTATAATAATAAAAATACTTACAAATCAGAAGAAAACATTTTTTTAAGCACAAAAATTTCGATAAGCAAAAATAAACGTTAATCGGTCAGGGATGGGCACAGCTCGCACTTTGTTCTAGTCTGCACACGCCATTATTCCTAACATAAATTAAACCCTGTGATTAACTGACAGTAATACTATTTTAGAGCCGGGGGTTGAGTGTTTTAGCTTGAACAATTGCCCCAAGCTCCCACTTCTGACACCACTTTTATCCTAGCCTGTCATCAAGCGATGCTACAGGCATTACGGGATAAACATTCTCTCGCACCACACAAAAAGATTTGTCAGTCGTACGAGAGGAATTGATTACATATTTTATTGCAATGGCTCTTTACATTACATAAATGCACAAAACATGTCGCTAATGAATTACACATGAATACACAGAATTGCCTATCACTAGTCGTTCCTAACCCTACTACTAAATCTATCTACTCGGCTAAAGATAATACGCATCGACGCTAAGCGATGTGTTCCCTACGAAGTCCGTCCCCTGTCTGACTAATTTCTCCGCGTGCTGATTACACAGTACGCGGAGGGACCTTGTGCGTACTTCGGCTTTTGCGTGCTGCATCATCAGCACGCCCTTTGAGTAGGCCTCTCTTGAGTTTCATTCTAGTTCTCCGTGTCTATCACGTTTTGGGGTGATTATGCGTGACCAGAGTGCTTACTCTCTGGTTGAACCCCCTCCGTTCTCATGAGAGAACTATTTGATAGGTTTCCCCCTTTCCCATCTAAATCCCCCACACCCACCCCGCCCCATGTAGGGGGGACTGGGGTTTCCTCTAATCTACTTTTAGGTAACCACTCTTCAGGGTGGTCTTCCCTGAGTCTTTTTACACTTTTCTGATAACTCATTGTCATTTAAACATTCCATCATGTCTTCGTTAAACGACTTCATCGAGATGGGTTTAAAGCTAAAGTTAACTGGTGACGAGTTAACAAAGTGGAGCGAAACAAAATATTCTGAACACCTTCTAGTACAAGAAAAAGCTAGCGAACGCGAGGAAAGAGCGGCTGAAAGAGCTGCCAAGCAGGCAGAAACAGCATTAAAGCAGGCAGAGGCAGAAACAGCATTAAAACAGGCAGAGCTAGAATTATCTGCGAAAACAAAACAAGCGGAGTTAGATACTGTATTGAGGAAGGCAGAAATAGCAGCTCAAAGTAAACGAGAGGAGCTTGAATTACAACTCAAAATTAAACAGCTTGAAACCGATACTGCCATAGACAAAGAGTCTAAGAAATCTGAAAGACTGGAAAAAGAAAACCAGTACAAAAAGTATCAAGGTATTGTGAGAAACTATACCTCAGGTGACTGCATTGCAGCGTTCACCCAGAATTTTGAAACCTTAATGGACCACTATCATGTCCCAGTTTCTGAATGGAACATTATTTATATAAGGAGTTTGTCAGGGGAACCTCTGAAAGTCATAGAGACTATCCCCAAAGACCTCAGAAAAGATTACCACTATCTAACGTTAAAAATTATGGCACATTTTATGCTAGATGAGGCGGGTTACAGAGAACAGTTCAGCAAATTGAGTCCAAAACCTACTCAAACGTTCTCTGATTATGTCTCCGTAGTCCGAGACGTATTTACAAAATGGCTTTCAGCAGCCAAAGTAAATAAAGACTTTCATAAGTTAGAAGACCTCATCATCAGGGATAAAATCATCACATCCCTTCCATCATCATTTTCAAAATGTTTGCTAGAGAATGAATGTACGAGTGTAGAACAGATTGAGAGACGTGGTTCGGCTTACTATTCAGCCAATAAACATTGTTTTGCTGGTGAGGCTACTGATACAAACTTCGTAGCAGCTGCTAAACTATGAAAAACCTCGATCAGAACCCTACAATAGGCAAAGAACATATAAGCCTACTTCTGAGAAATACAATCATTGTAGATTTTGTAACATTTCACACCACCAAGGTGAAATGTGTGACAAGAATCCGGCATATCTTACATACTTACAGTAACTTCATAAATAGTCAGGATAAGGAACGTAAAACTTTTAAAAATGCACGAAAATGCTTCCTCTGTAAAGCGTACGGCCACTGGCGTCATGCGTGTAAAGGAAGGCAAATGACCAAGAAAGCAAATGCCGCCTTATTTGACAGTTCATCATCAGATGAAGAACATTCAGAAAATCACCCTGTGAACTCAGCACAGGCTTTTGACATGTTTAATTCACATAAATGTACTATTTGTAATACCTTTTATGAAGATGGCATTCTAACATGCGGCCACTCCATTCCAATTGCCAATGAGGAAGCTAATTTAGTAATAGATTCCAAAGGCAGAATAAACATCCACCAGGGATATGTGAATGGCAAGCCTGCTACAGTCCATCGTGACACCGGAAGTTCTCTTATAGGGTTAAAGAGAAAGTTCATAATGCCTACAGACTATACAGGCAGGCACGTAACATGCAGAACATTCTCTGGAAATATCGAAAAGTACCCATTAGCATGGGCATTCAGACACCATTCCTCACTGGGAAAGTAAAATGCGCTGCATTAACTAACCCGGTGTGTGATATTATCATTGGGAACTTACCAGAGGTGAATGATATGCCTCATGATATTACATCTGTTTGCATTGATGATAACATAACATCATCACCATCACATGTCATCATTGAAAGTATGGTATCACCAAATGAATGTATGGTAGCTAATGGAGCACTAACATCTCATGAAATCATTGACCAAAACGCTTCATCACCATCTGATATCATTGAATGTGGGAACGCAGTAACCAGATCTACTGCTAGAGTACAAGATGAAATTAATCAAACTGAGGCTATAGAAATGCTTAGCCCAGTGATACTGCCTCCTAAAACCATGAAGGAGAATTTTGTAACAGCCCAAAAGGCTGATCCTTCATTATCTAAATATTTTAATCTGATCAGCCAAAAGCCAAAGGTAACTAAAAATGCAAGATGGCATTTTGCTCTGAAAAATTGCATCCTCACCAGGTACTATACCAGAGGTAACATCACCACAGAGCAAACTGTTTTGCCAATTGAATACCGTAAGCAAGCCTTACATCTTGCCCATGATATACCTCTTGCAGGGCATATGGCATACTCCAAGACCAGATCAAGATTACTAACACAGTTTTATTGGCCAAGATTCTGCAATGACATTAAGCAATATTGTAGAAGTTGTGATATCTGCCAAAAACTAGTGAAAAAAGGTAAACACCCACAGGCCAAATTACAAATTACCGACTTAGCCAGTCGACCTTTTGAGAAAATATCTGTCGACATAGTGGGCCCTCTCAATCAAGTAACATCCAGAGGGAATAGATTTATCGTTACCATCATTGATTTATGTAGCCGCTGGCCTGAAGCGGTTCCTTTAAAGAACATAACTGCCAATGATATTATGGAAGTTTTCTTCCATATATTCTCACGAATAGGGTTTCCAGACACTATCCTATCAGATCGGGGAAGCCAATTCATTGCATCATCTACTCAAGCTTTCACCAAAATGTCAGGGGTGAAACAATGTTTCAATTCACCATACCATCCTCACTCAACGGGAATCATAGAAAAGTTTAACGGTGATTTGAAGCATATGCTTGCTAAAGTCACGCAAGAATATCCCAAAAACTGGGACGTATATTTGCCTGCTATACTTTTTGCGTATCGAGAAGTCCCACATTCTAGCCCTGGGTTCTCTCCTTTTGAACTTATCTATGGTGCCAAACCACGTGGCCCATTAAGTATCTACAATTCAATGTTAACTGAAGCCACCCCTTTGCTTAAACCCATATCATCATACGTATATGTAACATCATTGCGTGAAAGATTCATCAAATCTTGTACTATTGCAAAAGAAGCACTAAAACTATCTGGTGCTACATATAGACAATATGCAGACAAAGGTAACAGGACAATAACGTTGACACCTGGACAGGACGTACTTCTCCTCTTACCTAGTGACCGACATTTATTGACTGACTCTTGGCAAGGACCATTTAAAGTAATAAGACAGATTTCAACGGTAGACTATGAGATTCAAATAAAAGACAAACATAAAATATTCCACATCAATATGCTAAGACCATACTACAACAGAGACAACGAACAAGACGATACAACTGCCTGTACAGTTATAATAGACCATGAAGATGACGAAGATAGTGACGAAATTCCAACACCTACAGTAGACACGACAAACTGCTTGAAGGAATTCAAAATAAACCCAAATTTAACTCAAGCAGAAACAGACAGCTGCAAACATCTCATACAACAGTACAACACCATCTTCTCCAACAACCCAGGACAAACAGAATTAGTACAACATCACATCAAGCTCACTTCAAACACACCAATAAAATTCAGACCTTACACCATTCCATTACATTACAAAGAAAACTTACATAAAGAGATCATTAGCTTAGAGAAAAACAACATCATTAGACGATCCCAATCACATTTTTCGTCGCCAATGGTCATGGTACGCAAAAAGGACAACACGATAAGACTCTGTGTAGATTATAGAAAATTAAATAAAATAACACTTTTAGATCTGGAACCAATGACCTACTGACAGAACTGACAGACTCTAGGTACTTTACGAAGTTAGATATGACTAAAGGTTATTGGCAGATAACGGTACACGAGCAGAGCAGACATCTAACAGCCTTTGCCACACCTTGGGGACTGTACGAATGGTGCAAATTGCCATTTGGGCTAGTCAATGCCCCAGCGACAATTCGTACGCATGACACGACTCTTACTTGTTGACATAACAAATATTATCTGTTACATGGACGACTTTGTGTTCACACAAAGCCGATGACAGACCACATAAAGACATTACAGCAGACATTTGAACGGATCAGACAGCACGGACTGACTGTGAAGCCTACAAAAGTTGACATAGCCTATCAAGACATCTCCTTTTTAGGGTATAAAATATCTAATGGCTTTGTCACGACAGACGATAACATCGTGTCTAAAATACTGAAACTCTCACTTCCGACTACCAAGAAACAAGTCAGAAGTGTGTTAGGACTATTAAATTATTATAGGCAGTTCATACCAGATTTTGCTGAACTGACAGAAAAAATTTACTAACCTACTAACGAAAAACCAGCCTGAAAAGATTGTAAACAATGAATGCCTAAAATTTGCATTCCAGAAAGTGTTATCGTATTTTTCTGAGAATAGTTTAAAGAATCTCATTCTTCAAATTGCCAAATTTACATATTCCTTTCAGATTACGCACAGACGCGAGCTCCGTGGCGATTGGGGCAGTTCTGTTACAGGAACATGACAACATTCTACACCCTGTATACTACGTCTCTAGAAAATTGAAACCAAGAGAACGCGCTTGGTCGACACCACAATTAGAAGCCCTTGCTCTAGTGGTGGGATATAACTAAATTGTCCAGATTCCTCCTGGGACGGCATTTTATTGTAGAGTCCGACAATAGTCCATTAAAATTTATTACTTCAGGAGTGCCGACAAACCAGATGATAGCGCGATGGTCACTTTTGCTGCAAGATTACAGCTTTGAAGTGCGACATATCGCTGGCAGAACCAACACGATTGCTGATCTTTTGTCCCGTTGTCCGAACGACCCAGTAAGCACTAATGTCTGAGTGCAGTGTGTTAGAAAACACTCAGACCAACACAGCCATCAGTGAAGTTTTTTTTTTCAGGAAAGCTGTGTACATCTAATATACGATGTGATAGGGTTCATTCCCACTGCAAATATTTTTTCTTATTTTAGTATTAGTGTAGTAATCGTCTTGAATAATTGCGTAGTGTGTGTTAGAAAGCGAACAATATTAATTGTATATATTATGAAACAAGAACAGTACCACATGTGCTCATAACTTACCTCAAGCGAACTATTCAAACTATCAGTGGTATCTGCGAGTGGAACATATCCAGTGATATTTTAATCCGTGAACGAAAGAGTGAACTGAACTGTGACATTTACACCACTGCAAGCAATTGCAATCCAGAAGTTTTCCAGCGAAACAACGAACACATTAACTATCAGAACAATTTCACATTCCGAATTGCTACGAACGAAAGAGTGAACTGAACTGTGACATTTACACCACTGCAGTCAATCGCAATCCAGAAGTTTTCCAGCAAAACAACGAACACATTAACCATCAGAACAATTTCACATTCCGAATTGCTACACCAGAGCGGAACAAGTGTGTGATAGAATTTTTAACGACATCAGCTGTTCGTGTGTACGTCCGGATAGTTTGTAAATTTAGACCAAAAGTAGCAGACGATAAACAAACACCTTAAAAATTTATGACGCTTCTAAAATAATTATGAAACACCAATGTCAAATACACGAATTGTGTATTAGTATTTTTCGACAAGTGTAATCTTAGAATCATATCTTGAGTAACTTATTCACACTATCGACATTTTTTCGCTAGTATGGAAAAGCATCAAGCTATGACGCTGAGAAATAGAATAATAATTGTAATAGATTAGATTTGAGATCTTTTGAAATTATGTCCCTTTCATTTAATTGTTGTTACAGTATTACACTAAGGGCGGTAAATTGAAATGTATTCGAATATGTGTTGTATAAAAATAGCCATTGTGTTGCCAGATTGTCAACACTCCAAGAGGTCATCAGCTGGGCATGGTATAGGGTTACCGACGTTGTAGACCAACGGAAGAGCTCCCGGCCAAATGAGGTCGGAGCTCGAGCGTTGAATGCGGCTTATAAAAAGACGTATTACAGTCTTACCTGATGTTTTTTGTTACAAAAAGCATATTATTTCGTTTTTTAAGAGGTTGCGAGGTAGTTGCATTGGATGCTGGTGCTACCGATCTGACTGGGTCAATATTGCAACTCAGGTGATCATCCATCGAAAGGATGAAACTTGGAAAGTGGTAAAGATTGAACACCACATGACTTAACATACAACTTGCATTTCTTATATATTTCTATTCCAATGTACATGACAACAGAAAGGTCGATTCTGACATGGTTAAAAGATTAACCCTTTATCTATGTAGAGTATGCATGAAATATAAAATCTTTCATGAATAAGCCCCGGGGGAGCGTGTCAGAATCTCTAATGTCTCCAACCGAGATGCCGTAACATCGTTACGCCCGCCAGGCGAGTACCAGTTACCTGCCCGCAGGTTGCTGGCTGACGTGATAGTCAGCGGTCAGGCAAGGACAAAGCAAGACGCACGCAGTCCTCGTGAAGCCAATCCACAGGGCAAGCGCTGTGCGGGGAAACCGGCAGACGGCTTGGGAACTCGGACATGACAGGACGTGTGGGTTGAGAAAGGCTTCGTGTAATTCTGTGCCCGAAAGTCGAGGGCTTGTATATCTTGTGAGATAGACTGTGAAGCTGTGGGTTTTGTCTGTAAGTGTACTGATGTATTGTATATGTATAGTAATGATCATCACATGCCAAACTAGATCGTATTGCATGTGAATTATAAATAAATCCATTGAACTTAGTGTCATTGTGTGTCAAGTCCAATCATTTTGTACTTGTACTTGTCTCACATATGTTAGGTCCAACGAGCCAGGTTTAAGATCCTGACACTTGCCTTGTTTGATCCAGAGGAATGGATAACCAATACGTCTGGAACAAGATAGGCTGCAGACGCTTGCGGCTCAGCGTCAAACCTCAGAGACCTCGCCTCCATGAGCAGGAGACGAGCGATGGCCAGATCCTAAACCCTTGGCATTTGACTTAGAGGCGTTCAGCCAAATCCCGCAGGTAAGGGTCGTATACGCGCCCAGACCACTTGGCGTGTACACCTGTCAAACGCAAGTGTCTGGACCTTGTAAACGTGTACTAACGTCAGACTCCCCGCCTGAATCGTGCGGCTCCCGCGACCAACTAGAGTAGGCCCGTCGGAGATATTGCTCGTCTGCTGCGAGCAAATCTCCCTGCCTTAAACTGTGCGTATCTCGCGACCAGCGAGAATAGACCCGCCGGAGATATTGCTCCTCTGTTTCGGACAAATCTCCACGACTGAATAAGTAAAGAAACGATAAAAGTAGTGGTATTTCAATTGCGCTTGCGCTAACACCTATGCTACACCCTTCATGTGTCTTCACAAAGTCGGTAGAAATATTATGGAAGAGCTATGAGTTAAACACACTTCTATTGTAATTATTAGCTTTTCACATCTTTCAACATAATGGTCTGCATGAATAAATCGAACATGTTGTTTTACCGTTAATATCATAATTAGTATTATTATATTATTTGATGTTTTGATGTGCTGGTAGTATGCGACGAGAGAATGAGGTATGATCATTTGGCGCCCACACGGTGTTACAGAATAAAGCAAAATAATAGTACGTAACTTGCTGGCCAATTGAATAAAGAAAACCTCAAAGGTGAGCCAGCGCTCAACTAGTGAAGCTTAGTACATCCAGCTTGCAGGTCTCACACCGTCAATGTGTCTTTGCACGAGGCTCAACCGCTAAATTAGGTGAGTGGATAGTGATTGTCCAAGACTTATATGTAAGCTGTAATGAGACAAAATGACCTCATTTACTATCTCCGTCTTACTTTCTACAGTCAGTCAGGAGGGCTTCAACGGCACATTCTTGGCAAACAGATACCTTCCTTTTCTCTGTCCTGTCATGAACGGATTGTCCTAAGTCCCCTGCCATACCAGCCATCTTCATGCAGACAAGGTGAACTGGTGACATTATTCTTCCTTCCCAGCGGTTTCACATCAATGTTTGTAGGCAATCGGGGTGCGTTGCTTTTGCCGTTTCTCAATAGATTGCCTACCTTCAGGGATTTCTCCTGAGTGGTCAGTCTCCTGTTAGGCGTTGGCCTCGCGTAGATTGGATTCTTAATGCCCATCCAGTACGATAATAGCCGACGCACTCCCGGGGCGTGGATAATGTTTTATTTATTACAAATTAACACATCCCTAAATTTTCTTGACAGGATCCATTTATACTTATTTGTACAATTAGTTCCATGTTCTTTACAGGACGTTGCAATCAACACCCGTGTTTATTGGTTGTTTGTGATTAACCAGACGTTTTACTTTCAGTAGTTTGCTATTTATTTCTGAACTGCCGACGCCTCTTACCATTGAATTCAACGCAAAACGTTCTACTTCGATATCGTCCGCTGTTTATTTCTTACCCTCGACTCGGTATGAAGGGTAATTATGAAACTATCCGTCTCAATAACACCTAAGCCTCAGAACTGATTCTTTGGTGCAGACGTGAGAAAGGGAAGAAATTCTTGATGGGTTGGTAGAACAGAAAAGATGATCAGTTGTAGAACTTAACAAGCATACTGTGTACAGATCGCTGTAAGGGACATAACGACTGCTTGATCCTCTTTTTTTCCCAACCTCTGTCTCCTTTCCCACCCACCCACTCGGCCCACGTTAATGCTGATTGTCTGCTTTTCCCTAATCTGTTTCTACATTTGCAATTATAGCTACAATGTCCAATCATGACACTGCTGTTTTCTGTAACAATGAATTGATTAGCATCTCTTCAATAATCAGATGATCGATCGTGTGGAATAATCACATGAGCAGAACATTGTAGCCAGCCAACAATGTGAATCGATACACGAAGACGATGATTATGAATAATCGCCTTGACAGTTGCCCTTGAGATTTCCGTATTGTTATTCATTGTTCTGCTTTATTTCTATCGATCTGATTGAAATGGGTGCCGGCCAGTTGATTGTGTGTTCGGATTTTCTTTAAGTGATCCACCCTAAAATGGTATCAGGAAATGTTCTTGGAAATTAAATATGGCCGGTTTGATACTGCTACATTACACATTGTGTGCTGATTGGTTGATTTATTTCTACCCATGGATATGCTGACTGTCATTTCCTAGACAATTTTAGTTCATTATGACGCTCTAAAGGTTTGTAAATATAGCGTTCATAAACAAACACACGTATTGTTTAGTGCTCATAGAATGAGTAGAGTTGAGTTGAGTTAAGAATAAACATCACTGCACTCAGGACATTCCCATACGTGCTCCGTCCCCTCGTTCAACAGCCAGCGAAGAGTCATACTACTAATCGTTCCCTACCGCTATCTGATTAAAAGTTCTCTTGGTCTTCCCTCTCAGTTTTGAGATTCTTCCAGAGCCCATGCCGATCACTCGCAATCTCATTCTTCCCACATATGGGTTCTCAATCTGTTCGTCCGCTTTCTCCACCTGGTCCCACAAGCGGACGACCACCTCCCCCCTTGTCCATAGGCAAGATACAACCAAGAGGTGCATTTCCTGCTAGCCTATCAGCCTGTTCATTCCCCCGCACCCCCGCATGGCCTGGGCAAAACATCCATAAAATTCTCACATTCTGTGACCTCTGAAGCGACGAGAGCCATTCCACACGAAACATTCCTTTCTGCACCTTACTAAGCATACTCTTTGAATCCGTAATGAATACTGCTAATAGAAATATAATAAAGATGTTGGGATTAGGGGACGCAATAGACAACATAAAAATTGAAAGCTTAGACATGTCTAGTTGGTCATGCGTCGAAGTACACGTGTTCGTGCAGTGAGGCGCTGTCGTTTTCTGGAGGTAAAAGGTTCGAATTCTGTTGCTTGTTCAATGCCCAGGCTTTCGCACCATCCAGTACTGTTGAATATACGTAACAAAGGGTTCCCCCAATTGATATTTCTGTATAAAAATAGAGGGTAAGCACCACATATGTAAAGCGTCTCACGTCGTGGAAAATAGTCACATAAATTTGTTTTATTATGGGGCTTGTGTATTTCATTTTTCCTTCTGCACTTTTGCGTTCTTCAAATATATTTCATGCTTTCATTATTAAGGTAAACATAATGAAAAAATAAAAGCCCCTTTGTAGAAATCATCTATGAGTATGTGAACTGCAACCATCATATGTTGTAAGCCTGAATGCTAGATATAATTGGTAGCTAGTCTTTGCCTCTAGTAGCGGACGTCGAGAACTGGCATCAAATCTTCGCCAGACCACTAACCGCGAGACCTATGCAATGACTTGTACAATACTCTTCACATTTAGGAGACGTCAGATGTCTAATTATTGACTTAGCTACACCATGAATGCGGGGGCAGGTTTGGTACCTATGCATCATAATAAGTTTAACATCGACATAAGTTTTGAAGCCGACCTTCTGTAATTACCTTAGTGTTACTGTTGGGCGATTGCCTGAGTAGTGTCTGTGGTGACACAACTATCATCTTAGTAAAAAGTTTGTTTTATTTTATTTACAGAATGTTGCAGTCAACCCCAACATGTTTCGTCTGTTTGCGATTTACAAGGCAAGTTTAGGATCAGGAGTTTGCCACACCCATATCATTGTTAAACATCAACACAAGCGGTCTGTCACAGAATGATGATAGTTTATTGATTCCCAGATAGACGACCTTATAAAACGACTAACCAGGTAGGAGAAGGGTTAACAAACAAAACAGTAAGGATAACCAACCACGGTGTGACCGGAGTCAATGACCCCAATGTTAACGGATTGAAGTGTTAACGTAGAAATAACAGCGGCACAGGTCAACGAGAGTGTAGGATGACGAGGTTAAGTCAATGGTCACAAACATCACGAAATGTCGGGTTGAGTGACCAGGCGCATGTGTTTATAGGTCAAGACACGGAAGTGCCCGCAGACAGCACAGGTAAACTGTCGAGTGGACAAATAGGTTTGCGACAAAGGCAGACAGCACTATTGGACAGTATCGCGGTCAGGTGATAAAGACAGGATTGAAAAACCAGATAGTGTCAGGTGGGTGTAGAGAGGGAGTCAGCGCTGATTACGCGGATGGTGAACTACCGGGAACAGAGTTAAAAGAGCCGCCAGAGTTGGGGCTGATAAGGAGGTGGGGAGATTGGTTACTGAGGAAAATTTCCACAGCATATTGCGGTCTAGATGACTCAGAAGGAACAAAACAATGAGGGTTTTAGAAATAACGGAAAAGTTTCCGATCAGTAAATTTCCACTAACGGGGATAATGAGGTATTGACTTGAGGTGTCCAGATAGGTCAAGGACTATGCGGCAAAAATGACCTATAAAGAGTGGCCACTTCTTTGTGGAAGTTTAGTGTGATTCTTGATTTCCATGAGACAAGGGAGTATGAAAAGGGTGGTGCTGCGTTCGGAGGAACGTTTGTGTATCTATTGTGCATTAGTACTCCCAATTCAGACAAGGATAATTATAAGGTAAAATCACAGTGAAGTAATCTTCTAGCATAGGGGAATAGAGGATGCTTAGCGTGTACCAGTAAATACTAGTAGGAATAGTATAGACGTTAGGTAAGCTTCTATCTTATGTCAGAGTGGGTTTTTTCGGAAGCCTTTTCATTTCGGCTGGAGGAAAAGACACTCACATAAGAAAGAATATGAAGCAGACACAGCTCTCATTATTAAATCTTTATTACACAGGTTCCAATACCAGTGCGGGACATATCAACGACGATATAACACAGATGGCTGTGGTAAAGATTAATCAGTGTTGATAACCCCAAAGAAAGCACTTTCAAATAATAAAGCACGACACTTGTGCATAAGAAAGGAGAGAAAAGAAGTGTCATCGTAAATATTAAGGATGACAGAGAACGGAAAATAGAGACCCTATAACATAATAGTAAGACTCAAATGACTCAGTATCGAAGAGTTGCAAGGCGCATACCAAGTGTCTATACCAATTAAGAACTATCCAGTGTAGAACTTTTACAGGACAAAATAGAAAATACTAGAAAATCGATGTGTTTTCCAGGATGGAATTAGGAACGTTATAAAAAAAAAAAAAGCAAAGAACATTCAGTCTAAGCTGACAATATATAGTGATCGGTTTAAGTACAGTGATACAGTGGTGAACATTTTTCCTTACAAAAAACGGATATACCTACAGACTCAAGCAGACGGAGCATTCAGGGTGAGACCGTTCCGTTGTATCTATGTACTGTCCTGTACTTTAGCCGAGAGAAGAGACGAGAGAAGACACGGAGACTATCTATCAACATCTTATCTGGCATCCACACTAGAAGAACATACCTACTACATAGACACTATCCATACATACACCAGACATAGTTTTTATTAATAAATCTTTTATTTATCGTTGAAAGGAACTGTTGTCGGAGTATGTGTTGAGGAAATAACAGAGAGAGAGAGTGAAAGAAATAGATATATGGAAGGGAAGACAGAAGGGAGGAGTGTAGACATAAATCAGTCAATAATCCCAACAGATAATAAGTTTGAAGATGTGCTTGTTGATTCCAACTTCCTCCCGGGAAAACAAGTGACACGGTCTGCGTCCAAATCATTTGCAGCTGATTTCGAGCGCAGTGTGCGGGATTGTGAATCATATTTGTTACCCTTTTGCCACAGCCGTCGGCTTTAATATTAAGATTACATATACAATCATGCATATTCATACTTGAGGACATACTGTTCGTTGTTGATTGGCTGCAAAAAATTACATTCATTGCTCACGGGCGGGAGACGACTTAGGTTGTGTCTAGCACTATTACCTGCCGACCCTAATGGCTATGCGAACTTATCACCCTTGAGGTGAGTAGTTTTTGTCTATTTACCTGGACTCTCAGTCGACCCAACCCAACATGATACCGGAAATTTTTAAGGAAATAAAGGCGATCGATGTGTATTGACATTGATATGTAGAGAAGCGGCTGGCCGAGTGGCTAGAACGCCGGATTCTCTTTCAAGAGACCCGGGTTCGAATCCTCGGTAAGGTGTTGGATTTTTTCTGTCGGAGGCAAAAAGAAAATCCTAACCTGCACAGTTCGCGGTGACTGCACTAACCAGGCGGCCTTAATTCCTTTGGCTCAAAGACCCTCCCCCCCCCCCCCCCCCACCCCATTTCTCCATACACCGCAAGACTATATTGACTGTAAATGACAGACATCACTCATAGTTTCGTGTGGTCTAAGTATATGGGGCTAAACCAATTGTCATAGGCGCCTTATGGAGTGAAAAGGGGTCTTTGCTTATTTTAATTACTTAATTCTTAGTCTATGTACTGACATTTGGATTTGTGAATAATGGTGACATATTTTTTATCGTAACTACTGCATTGGCACATCGCCGTCATAACAGACAATAGTTTGTTACATCTTGCCTCCAGAGAGGCATTGAAAACACAACTCATGACGGGGACCCGGGATAGAGTTATACCTCTCCATAGCACAAAGTCTGGGTTGACATGTTGAGACTATGTGTTGCCCATACAGCATCATCTCTCTCTCTCTCTCTCTCTCTCTCTCTCTCTCTCTCTCTCTCTGTGTATGTGTGTGCGTGTGTGTGTGTGTGTGTGGGGGGGGGGGAACCTGCTTAGTTTACTCCAGAAGAAAGGTAACAACAATACGTCTAGAACAAGACAAGCTGGTGAATCTGGCGGATCAGGTATATGTGTGTGTGTGTGTTCGCGCGTGTGTGTGTGTGTGTGTGTGTGTGTGTCTGTGTGTGTGTGTGTGTGTGTGTGTGTGTGTGTGTGTGTGTGGGCCTGCCTAGTTTACTCCAGAAGATCAGATTTTGTTAGTTTACCCCAGATCAGATGCCCACCAAGGATCAGGGCCTGGTCTGCCCTGCCATAACGTTTAGTCTTTAGATTGCATTCTCTCGTAATATGATAATATAAACTAATAAACAACGATTTACGTTTTTTTTTTTTTTTTAAAGAATCGATGTTATAGAACAGTGGTTCTCAACCTTTTTTGGCCCGTGCCCCCCTTCACCATATTTTAAAAACGTCATTCCCCCCCCCCACTCCTTTCGTATTTCCTACCTAAAAATTTGGCCCGTGCCGCCCCCCCCCCCCACTTTTTCACCATATTTTCAGAACGGCATTCATTTCGTATTTCATACCTACAAATCCAATCCCCTTTTTACACAGTATACGTAATAATGGAAGCTAAATTTCATAGCACATACTAAAACAAGTCTAGACGTCCACATAAAACGTGATTTGTGGGTCTGCTTACTTTATAAAATGAATGTTAGAAGGGTGAGACGAACAGAACCGTAAAATATGAAGGGAAAAACAATATCAAGTAATCGATTCTTGTATTAACGCCATCTTGAAATAATCTTAATTCGCCCCCTTCCCCCCCCCCCCCGCCATAGAAACCGTAAAATCCCCCCCCCCCCCCCTAGGGGGGGATTCCCCACCGGTTGAGAACCACTGTTATAGAAGGACGGGAAAATTCATTGATGTTTTCTCAACATAAGCAAATTCCATAAGAGTTAAAAAGCTTACCCATCCAATAACACTGGCTGTAAGCATGTCAGATACGTCCTCATACAGTCCCACCGTGCTGGAACTACACACTCAACCATTCTGAAGTATATTTGCGTCTCATAAAATTATACAATGAAATGTGTTTGTGGAGTATTGGATCCATATTATTAACAACCAGTCGGCTTTCAATTAGTAACATGGTCAATGCAGGCTGCCTTTACTCCCCACCAACCGCATCTATCATGGTAAATATTTGAGACTGGGTCGACCTGGGAGCCTAGATTAGTTTGTAAACATCCATCCCAGTGCGGAGACTTATTCGTGACCACCGAGACGTACGGCTACCCTCTAGCCACACGATTGCTCTGATTCCAGAAAAGAAGACATCTTTGAAATCTAGTCAATAGTCTAGTAATATTTGGGGAGATAACAATGTTAGTCATACATAACAATGTCCAGTGTTCTAATTCATGGATTATGTCCCCCTATGCTTTTCACGACGAAGTGGCTAAATAAAGGTTGATTAGTGGAGTCGACGATGTACAAGTGTCACAGCACTACAGTAATGTTAATATCCATCTATATAAGCGTGGGCGGTCATGTTTTGCCATCTCACTCGATCACCAGAGTCGTGGATCATCTCCGTATTCCTGTCTCGACCATGTCACATGGCCAAGTCATTTAGGTATTTACTTCTCGGTCTTCCCTTTTGTCTCTTCCATTCGATCTTGCCAGTTGTCACCAAGTTCACCAATTCATTTCTTCTCATAACATGTCCAAAATATGGTGGCTGTCTACGTCTAATGACTCTAATCAGTTTACGATCTTCATTTGGTTCTTGATGAACTTATTCATTGGTTTTTCTGTCTGTCCATGGTATTCTTTGCATTTTCCTTAGAAGCAACATTTCCACAGCCAAGAGATGTTTTTCAGCTAGACTACTCATTGTTCATGCTTCACATCCATACAAAAGTACAGGTTGTATGTAGCACCTCAACACTCTTTTTCTCGTTTCAATTGATATCTTTTTATTGGTCAGTATGTTTTTCATCTTGCAAAAGGCTACCTTCGCAACGGCAGTTCTTGTTCTAATCTCTTCAAGGCATCTCCCATCAGATGTTATGACAGTTCCGAGATAACTGTATCGATTCACTTGTTTAAGAATATTCCAATTACTCGTATATCACATTGTGGTATTTCTTTGTTCCCAGTGACGACCATAATCTGTGTCTTCTTAATATTCAATTTTAACCTTAGTTTGCTCAATGTGTGCAACAACTGCATCTACTAAATGTTCGTTGTCTGCAATCACATCAGTATCATCTGCATATCTAATGTTATTGATGTATCTTCCCCCCAATGTTGATTCCTTCCATATCTTCTATATTTCTGAAAATATTTTCACTGTACAGGGAAAACAGATCTGGAGACATTACACATCCCTGTCTCACACCTCTTTCAAAAGGCTGATATTGACCTACGTCATTATCAATTCTGATGGCAGCTTTCCAATATATGTTTTTTAATACGTCTAAGGTCTTTTCCATCAATTTGTAAACTTTCAAGCATTCTTATCATGTCGAAATGTCTCACTTTATCGAAAGCCTTTGTGTAGTCAATAAAGCAAAGATATTGATCTTTGTTTACTTCTATAAAACGTTCAATTACTGTTCCCAATATATACACAGCATTTACTGTACCCTTGCCTTCTACAAATGTTACTATAACAGTTTAATTATACTTAACATCAAGAGCCACTTAATCTACTCTTTGGGATGCTTCCTTCCAGCGAAAATCATTACTGTCATAAATGCCACTGTTTTGTTTTGCTTAATGCCCTCTATATTTCCATATCTAAAGTTTCCATATTTTTGGCTTCACGATGTCTTATGTGACACCTTAACATCTGAACTCCCGCGTACCTTCCTTTGCAGGGAACCTATCAACATTGAACACCCATACTTGTTTGTTTACATTTTAAGTTTTATTTCTATTATCAAATTTAATTTTTGTTTATATCTTTGTATGTTGTTTCTAAAGAAGAAAATTAAGATCGAAATGTCGGATTCGTTGTGTTATGGTTCATCTTATTGTAACATCTTTACATTATGTTAATTTAGTGTTATTATTATAGTTTGTTCTACATTGTGATTCCTGTTGTCTTCCATGACTTGAGATCGTATTTTACAAGTACCTGAGAAGTCGGAGTGAGTTCGTCTGATGGTGAGGGACACTGGTAATAGGGAAAGCACATCCACTCGCAAAATTCAGTCCAGTGCTCTTGAAGAGATATGACATGTATGGACTAAGTTTGAGTTGAGTTCAAAGTGAGAGAACGCTGTAAAGTATGCAAGCTGTGTCTGTGTTTGCTATCACTTTCTTTTTCGCAGAATGCACACATACTTGACTGTTTTCATATCATATGAACCTAACCTCAGCTTTCCTGAAGGTGCTGATGCTTTTAATAGGTGTGTGTGGTTTTGAGTGTTGTGAAGTGTTAGAAAATGCTCTTCTGAGGAAAGAAAACACTTGCACCAACTGATTATCATTAAATGAGTAAATGATATTAGCATTCATATGGCGGTCTCATGAGGACAGCATGGCTGAATGGATAAGAGCGCTAGTTTCTAAACATCCGGTGTGCAGATAACAGATTCAGGTAACAGGTAACAGATTCAACCCCTATACCGGTCATTTGGACTAAAAGGCTAACTTCTCGTCCTTGACTTGGGGAGTAAATTACAAGTACCTCTGGAGTGGAGTGGGTTCGTCTGGTATACATTGGTAATAGGGAAAGCTAATCCACACACAAAAATCAGTCCAGTGCACCAGAAGCAGTAGCTCAAAGCCAGTGAGGGTTAAACAAAACTATGGCGGTGCCGACCTGAAGCTGGCCAGCTATTACTCCCCTCCAACTCCTCTGTCATGATTTATCACCATCACGTGCCTTGAATATTAGCGCGGGCTCTCATTGTTCGCCATCACAGGCAATCGTCAGTCATGAATCACGTGTTCTTGTCCCCATAAATCCATGTGAACAAGTCATTTGGGTATTTATTTATATGCTTTCTTCTTGCTTTTTTCCTTAAACTGTGCCAGCTGAGCTACGTTGCCTGGTTTGTTTCTCCTCATAACATGCCTAAAGAATCTTGACTGTATGTCTAATTTCTTACATCAATTTACGGTTTTGATTTGTTTCTTTTTGAACTGCCTCATTTGTTTTTCCTCTCTTCCAATTGTATTCTTTTCCTTTTCATCAGAAACAACATTTTCATTGCCATTAGATGTTTCTCAGCTTATATTTTACAGTATATGTTTTTATTGGTCAGCATGTTTTCCATCTTGCAAAAGGCTACCTTTGCCTAAGCGATTCTTGTTCCAATCTCTAAGAGTAACTTCCATCAGATATCATACATATATTATTATTATTATTATTATTATTATTATTATTATTATTATTATTATTATTATTATTATTATTATTATTATTATTGATAGCACGAATGTGAAAGCTTTAAATATACGTTTATGTTGATGTCCTTAGTGTCTCCTACTATTTTCCAACATTCGGCTAATTACCTTATTACAGCTTCTGTGATGCTATTTACCACAAGTTGCATGTATCTTTTGGGTTATAGTTTACATCAAAAATGCTGTAACATCTGCACCTATGTTAATAACTATGTTTGTTTTCTTCTTAGTCTAAGAAATTCTCAGCATTATTTTCAGAAACATCATCTTCGCTGCTTACAAGTTCTTCCTCATTCTATTTCCAATTTTCCAAGGATACAACCCTCTCTCCCTTCCCGACTGCTCGCGTGCCTACGACATACATTCATACACGTATGCCC
Organism: Cepaea nemoralis; assembly: GCA_014155875.1. Classification (NCBI taxonomy): domain Eukaryota; kingdom Metazoa; phylum Mollusca; class Gastropoda; order Stylommatophora; family Helicidae; genus Cepaea; species Cepaea nemoralis. The sequence continues at coordinate 818,564 of JACEFZ010001620.1, read as the reverse complement.
ACATAAATGTATGCATGCATACATATACATTTTAACACAGTCAGACAGGCAGATACAGACAGTCTAATAATACATATTGTGATGATGAAGATTATGATGGTAGTGCCGATGATTTTGAAGGTGATGGTGATAGTGTTGATGATGATTATGGCAGTGAAGATGGTGATAATTGTCTGTACCTGATGTTGGTCACAGGTTGTCTTTGGGGAAAGGTCTAATGACTTATGCTCTATTGTGTCTATTTGTTAGGCACACTCCGATGTGTTGATGCCGCCAGACAGCTGGCAGATCACATTTCTAACACCCTGTCACCATTTCAACAATTAACACAAACCGCTTTATTTTTTTTTAAAATCTATTGAACCCGATAATGCCAGTTCATGCCCTCTCCTTGCCAAATAGAACACTCCTTTCAGTAACAAAATCATCTTCAATTAAAATACTAAATGTCAGTAATGTTCATGTGCAACGGACAAAATCATCTTCAAGTAAAATACTTGCTTCTTGCTCTAAGTAATTTATTCCCCATTGGGGTATAGCCCCCCCCCCCCCTTCCCCCACCAACACACGCCAAGCCGTCCTTACCTTTATCAAACACCTGTAGCTCCTGCCATGTCCTCCCCATATAGTTAATGTACGTCTGTAATTATTTTATCTGGGCGCTTTAATGTGTCATCTACTATGTTGTTCTTCTTGTGGGTTCTGGACATTGAAGTGTCTTGTTATGCTGTCCTCAGGATTTCTCAAAATGTGTCATTTCTGTATCTAGTCATTTATGTTTAACTCTCTTCGTGAGCTTTAGATTGGTGATTCTGTCATACAATTTGACCTCCACCATTCTGCACAGGCACCACTTAATTATTATTTGTAGTTTATTAGAATACATGCATCCATACAACAAGATTTGCATTTTGAAGAAGGTTGGCTACTAAAGACGATAAAACAAAGACAATTGAACTATGTTGGTCACTTGAAGCGTCATGAAAGTTTGGAGTGAACAATAATGGAGGAGTATGTGCCCGGGAAAAGAGGAAGAGGAAGGCCAAAGAGAAGATGGGTGTAGGATGTGGCGTATGATCTCCAGATGAGTGTATCGGACGCGGGACATCTTGCTTATGATCGAGAAGTTTTCCGGAAGGTTGTGATGGGAGCGAGGTTCTGCAAAGTACATGCTTGTAGCTCGTTGTCCTTGGAGGAAGGTGGACTCCACAAGCACACCCTATATATATATCCTTTCTACTTCTATTATATTGCCTGACATATGTCTACACTCCTCCGTTCTGTCTACTCTTCACAATATCTCACTCTCACTTATTCCCCCCCCCCCCCCCCTCTCTCTCACATACACCGATAACATTACTTTCCACAATTAATAAAAGATTTATTAATTAAAGGTATGTATGGTGTAGGTATGGATAGCGTCTATGTAGTTGGTATGTTCTTCTAGTGTGGATGCCAGATAAGATGTTGATAGATAGTCTCCGTGTCTTCTCTCGTCTCTTCTCTCGGCTAAAGTACAGGACAGTACATAGATACAAAGGAACGATCTCACCCTGAATGCTCCGTCTGCTTGAGTCTGTAGATATATCCGTTTTTTGTAAGGAAAATTGTTCACCACTGTATCACTGTACTTAAACCGATCACTATATATTGTCAGCTTAGACTGAATGTTCTTTGCTTTTTTATAACGTTCCTAATTCCATCCTGGAAACAACATCGATTTTCTAGTATTTTCTATTTTGTCCTGTAAAAGTTCTACACTGGATAGTCCTTAATTTGTATAGACACTTGGTATGCGCCTTGCAACTCTTCGATACTGAGTCATTTGAGTCTTTCTATTATGTTACAGGGTCTTCTATTTTCCGTTCTCTGTCATCCTTACTTTTTACGATGACACTTCTTTTCTCTCCTTTCTTATGCACAAGTGTCGTGCTTTATTATTTGAAAGTGCTTTCTTTGGGGTTATCAACACTGATTGATCTTTACTACAGCCATCTGTGTTATATCTTCGTTGATATGTCCCGCACTGGTATTGGAACCTTATAATTATCCTTGTCTGAATTGGGAGTACTAATGCACAATAGATACACAAACGTTCCTCCGAACGCAGCACCACCCTTTTCATACTCCCTTGTCTCATGGAAATCCAGAATCACACTAAACTTCCACAAAGAAGTGGCCACTCTTTATAGGTCATTTTTGCCGCATAGTCCTTGACCTGGCTTGACACCTCAAGTCAATACCTCATTATCACCGTTAGTGGAAAATTACTGATCTGAAACTTTTCCGTTATTTATAAAACCCTCATTGTTTTGTTCCTTCACTCTGAGTCATCTAGACCGCAATATGCTGTGGAAATTTTCCTCAGTAACCAATCTCCACACCTCCTTATCAGCCCCAACTCTGGCGGCTCTTTTAACTCTGTTCCCGGTAGTTCACCATCCGCGTAATCAGCGCTGACTCCCTCTCCACACACACCTGACACTATCTGGGTTTTTCAATCCTGTCTTTATCACCTGACCGCGATACTGTCCAATAGTGCTGTCTGCCTTTGTCGCAAACCTATTTGTCCACGCGACAGTTTACCTGTGCTGTCTGCGGGCACTTCCGTATCTTGACCTATAAACACATGCGCCTGGTCACTCAACCCGACATTTCGTGATGTTTGTGACCAGTGACTTAACCTCGTCATCCTACACTCTCGTCGACCTGTGCCGCTGTTATTTCTACGTTAACAGTTCAATCCGTTAACATTGGGGGTCATTGACTCCGGTCACACCGTGGTTGGTTATCCTTACTGTTTTGTTTGTTAACCCTTCTCCTACCTGGTTAGTCGGTTTATAAGGTCGTCTATCTGGGAATCATTAACTCTCAGTATTCCACGACATAGGCCCCCTCTTAAGAGATTAGACCTGCGTCGAATCTTTCTCACTGTAGATTTGATTCCCCTGATCCACAACCCTAGTCTTCTTCCTCCGGAGCTGGATGTCTGGATAGGAAATCCGCTCCTACATTCTCCTTTCCAGGGATGTATTCCACTGTGAAGTGGTATGGTTGCAGCAACAATGACCATCTCATCAACCTGGCATTGAGTTTCTGCGACGTAGCTAGGAACATCAAGGGTTGATGATCTGACTGGACCCTAAACTGTACTCCGTACAAGTATGGTTGAAATTTTTGTACGGCCCATACGAGTGACAAGCACTCTCTTTCAACAGTAGAATAATTTTTCTCTGCCGGTAGAAGTTTCTTACTGGCATAAGCTACAGGTTTCAAAACTGAAGCATCGTCTATTCCTTCTTGTAATAAGGCTGCTCCAATTCCGATCCCACTTGCATCTGTTCTTAGCACAAATGGCTTTGTGAGGTCTGGGAGTTGTAGAACTGGCTTGTTCACCAACGCCTCCTTTAATTGACTGTAGGCCTCCTCACATTCTGGCGTCCATATAACTGTATCTGGAAGTCCCTTTTTTAAGGTTTATGTTAATGGATTTCCCAGTTCGGTAAAATGAGGAATGAACTTTTGATAAAATCCACACAATGATAGGAAGGATCTTATATCTTTCTTTGTTTTAGGCCTCGAAGCTCGCCTGACTTTTTCCAGGTTCTTCTCCTCCGGGACAATTTTCCCGGGAGTGATGGTATGACCTAGAAATTCAAGAGTTTGGTAACCAATCATGCACTTGGTTGGTCGCGCGGTAAGCCCTGCTTCCCGGAGCCTATCGAAAACTCTCTCTAAGGATCCCAAATGGTCATCTAATCTGTCACTGGCAATAAGTATATCATCCATGAATGAGATAATGGCCGGGTCACGTAGAGGATCCAACAACGCTCTCATCATACGAGTAAACACACTAGGCGCATTACTGAGTCCAAAAGGCATGACATTGAACTCATAGTGTCCATTAGGTGTACTGAAAGCCAGCAGAGGTCGAACTTCTGGTTTGACCGGGATCTGATAATAACCCCTACTCAGATCTACTTTAGAGAAGTACTTGGCCTTATGGAGCCTGGCGAACAACTGGGTTGGATTCGGCAACGGTTCCACTTGGAACTGGGTATGACTATTCAAAAGTCTATAGTCAATACACAACCGGTGTTCTCCACTCGGTTTGCGTAACAACACCACTCCAGCATTATATGGGGATGTGGATGGTGCAATCACCTCATCCTCCAACAGTTTCTGTATCTCCTCCTCCAACGCCTTCTCTTTAGCAAAGGGCACTGGGTAGATTTTTTGGCGGACCGGATCCTGCGTGGTTAAGGTCATCTCGAACTCGACCAGCTCCGTCCGTCCTGGTTTATCCGTCAGGATCTGCTTATGGGATTTGAGAACCTGGGCAATCTCTTCCCTCTCTTGGAGAGTCAGATCAGGGTTCACCTGTACTTCCCGATAAGTTTCCTGGTTTATTAGAGGATACTCCCTCCCCTCATCTGGTCCGGTTTCAGTCTCCACTGCTACCGCCATTGCCATGAGATGGGCTGCTCCTTCCCCGGTTCTTTCTTCATATTTTCTCAAGAGATTAATATGAAAAATCTTCGACTTTCCCCGGATCCGTATTTGATAGTTGGTTCTGGATACCATCCTTTCCACGGGAAATGGTCCTTGCCATCCTATCTCCAGTTTGTTGGTTCCCGTTGGGAGTAACAACAAGACTTTGTCTCCCACCTCAAGAGCTCTGTCTCTAGACCTACGGTTATAGTACTCCGCATGTCTCTTTCTGGCCTTTCTCAAGTTTCGAGTCGCCAGCGCCCAGCCCGTGTGAAGTTTTTCCTTCAGTTCCTCCACGTATTTGTACGAGGAGATCACCTCTTCTGAAGTTTCTTCCTCCGTCCAACTCCTCAATAAAGCTTCCAATGGTCCCTTGATTGGTCGACCAAACAGCAGAGTTGCTGGCGGTACTCCTGTTGAGCCATGTGGCACTTCCCTATAAGCAAAAAGGGCTGCCGGGATGTATTCATCCCACCTATCAGGTTTTTCCTGGGCCAATTTCCTGAGCATTGTCATCAACGTGCCGTTGAAACGCTCTACTTGTCCATTAGCTTGAGGGTGGTAAGGACTGGTATGTATATGGTTGGAGTGGAACACCCCAAATACCTCCTCCATGAGTTTCCCACAAAACTGTGACCCATTATCCGTCAGAATCTGATTAGGGAAGCCTAATCTGGTAAAAGCCTCCATCAATGCATCAGCCACTCTTTTCGAGTCAATGGTTGACAATGGTATGGCTTCACTCCACATTGAACAGCAATCCACCATGGTGAGGATATACATGTTCCTCTTCTTGGTCCTAGGAAGAGGACCCACGATGTCGATAGCTACCCTCTCGAAAGGAGAGTTCATAATGGGCATTTCACCTAACACCACCGGCGCTGTCCAGTGTTTCAGTGCCACCCGCTGGCACTCTGGGCATGACTTTACATACCGTCTCACATCTCCCGTCAATCCTGGCCAATAATAATGACAGGAAATCCGCTGCATGGTGGCGGCGATACCCATGTGTCCGCTGAACGAAATGGTATGCCCCATCTGAAGAATTTGGGAACGGTAGGCCTTCGGGACTACCAATTGACCGTGTAAGTTGTCTCCCCTTCCGGCTCTCCGGTAGAGTAGCCGATTCTTCATGTAGTACTGTCCTCGTTTGGGTGGAACAGCACTCTTCTGCAACTTCTTATAGCAAGGACGTAAATTATCATCCTCACTCTGGGCAGTTCGTAACTCCCCTGGCATTGGGTTTGAGATCCTAGTCTCTGCCTGATCCGTTTCCTTCTGAGAGCGTGTCTGCATAGCTCCCATGTGAATTGGTTCCTTTGGCATTCCCAAAAAGACATACCGGCAACCTAGGATGACTGGAAATATGGGATCAGTCAATACAGCGGCCTTGATTGTGCCGGTGACGTATCTTGACCGAATCTCCACTTGAGCAATGGGTAACCTCATGGCCACAGCACTCTTAGTCGCAGGCTGTATCTCCATGGTCTCCCCTGTGAGTTGTTCTGGGGATACTAGATCCGCAGAAATCACCGCTTCCCCATCCAGTCCAGTATCATATAAACATTTGACTGGTTGTCCATTCACCTCAATCAATTCCACCACCGAGGGTCTTCCTTGGTCCGGAATGTATTCCCCCTCCTCGACTTTTCCCTGGGAATCCTCTATGGGTTCCTCGAGGCGTGTTTCGAAGGGACCGTCATTTGCCTTGCCTCGGCATTCTGCAGTCGTATGGGTTTTCGACCTGCAGTGTGTGCACCATGTTCCCTTCCATGCTTTCCGGGTGCTCTCTTTTGTCCGAGCTTCTTCACCGACCTCAGCCTTGTCTGTGATCACCTTCTTATGATTCACTTGGCATGCCGCGAAGTAAGGGTTTTTCGGTTTCGATCTGCAGTCTTTGGTATTGTGAGAGGGCGACTTGCAAAACGAGCACCACTTCTCCGACCACGGTCGTTTTGCGGGAGAATTCAAGGTGTTCTTGGTTCCTTCCTTCACCTTCTCGGAACTCTCCGTTGACGTCTTTTTATAAGGTTCCACTTTGGTTTCTTTTCCGTTCTTCGATTTCTTTCGGTCTTGTTTTTCCTGACCTTTTGTGGGCGTACTTAGTTCCGCAGCTTCACCATGTACTTCCACGAACCTTTCCGCCAGCTTAGTCACAGTCCTCAATCCAGTTCCGCCCCTTGTTCTCCCAAGAAGGTTCTGAGAGGTTTCGACATTTGCTTGCGCATCTGGTCGACTACCATCATCTCTTCCAGACTCTCATAGTCCCTCTTGAATTCAGCCAAATCTATCCATTTTTGGAGGTAGGCTTTCAGCCTTAAACTATAGGCAGCGAATAGCTCTCCCTGGCTCTCGTCTGGACGATCTAAACTTCTTCCTATATGTTTGCTGCTGTGATTTCGTAATGTTTCATTAACGCGGCTTTTAGCTCGTCGTAGTTGTTTTCCTGACCAGGTGGTAGGCGTGTGTACACTTCGAAACCCGAACCCCTGAGTCCCTGGGATATCTTAAGAGCCCATTTACTCCTATCCAGTCCCATAGCGATTGCCATTGTCTGACAGCGTTGAAGATATTGATCAATTTTCTCTTTGCCCTCTTCGTAGATCGCTAGAGGGAACTTCATAGCATGGTAGCTATGTCCCCCTACTGGTGTTGAGCCAGGGAGAGAGGAACCTCCCACTGCTCCCTCCGTTTCTCCACTAGATTGCATCTTGAGCTCAAGTTCCCGCATCCGGTACTCGTGCTCCCTTTTCTGAGCTTCTTGCTCTGCCTCCCATTTCTTAGCCGCTTGCTCAGATTCAAATTTCTTAGCCGCTTGCTCAGCTTCAAATTTCTTGGCCGCCTGCTCAGCTTCAAATTTCTTCAATTCTAACTCAGCTTTTCTATCCTCCCTTTCTGCTTGACGAAGCTCCCTCTCCACCTCCTGAACATAGTCCGTTAGGGCCGAACCCGCCAAACCTATTTCTTCTCCTTTGGCCCTAAGTTCTGCTGTAGTTAATTTAGGAGTGGCCATCGTTACAGAAAGTAAGTCAGTAGGTAGAATAAGGACACGACTCGACAGTAAAGTATTACTCCTAATATAAGTTAAATATATCTATATATATCAATTTCCTTATGTCTATCTAATAATTAAGTATTTATCTACTATACCACACAGTACATCACAACCACTCTCTCATCCACAAGAGGAGATATAGGATCTAGACTTATGTAGACGTGTAACTGTGTGACTTAGATAGGTAATGTGTCTTATCACCTATCCACATTCACCCTGTCTGGATCTTTCACCCTGTAAGGTCCCCAACATAAAGGTAATAGCACCATATACCCAGTGGACGTCCTTCCAGTAAAAGTCAGCAATATGTATTTGAAGTACCTCGCTGGGTAGGTGTCCAGCTTGCACTCCAGTTAATGTAGGTATTATTTTGTACCCATTCTGCTCCACCAATTAATGTAGCTCGTTGTCCTTGGAGGAAGGTGGACTCCACAAGCATACCCTATATATATATATATATATATATATATATATATATATATATATATATATATATATATATATATATATATATATCCTTTCTACTTCTATTATATTGCCTGACATATGTCTACACTCCTCCGTTCTGTCTACTCTTCACAATATCTCACTCTCACTTATTCCCCTCCCTCTCCCTCACATACACCGACAACATTACTTTACACAATTAATAAAAGATTTATTAATTAAAGGTATGTATGGTGTAGGTATGGATATTGTCTATGTAGGTGGTATGTTCTTCTAGTGTGGATGCCAGATAAGATGTTGATAGATAGTCTCCGTGTCTTCTCTCGTCTCTTCTCTCGGCTAAAGTACAGGACAGTACATAGGTACAAAGGAACGCTCTCACCCTGAATGCTCCGTCTGCTTGAGTCTGTAGATATATCCGTATTTTGTAAGGAAAATTGTTCACCACTGTATCACTGTACTTAAACCGATCACGATATATTGTCAGCTTAGACTGAATGTTCTTTGCTTTTTTATAACGTTCCTAATTCCATCCTGGAAACAACATCGATTTTCTAGTATTTTCTATTTTGTCCTGTAAAAGTTCTACACTGGATAGTCCTTAATTTGTATAGACACTTGGTATGCGCCTTGCAACTCTTCGATACTGAGTCATTTGAGTCTTTACTATTATGTTACAGGGTCTTCTATTTTCCGTTCTCTGTCATCCTTACTTTTTACGATGACACTTCTTTTCTCTCCTTTCTTATGCACAAGTGTCGTGCTTTATTATTTGAAAGTGCTTTCTTTGGGGTTATCAACACTGATTGATCTTTACCACAGCCATCTGTGTTATATCTTCGTTGATATGTCCCGCACTGGTATTGGAACCTTATAATTATCCTTGTCTGAATTGGGAGTACTAATGCACAATAAATACACAAACGTTCCTCCGAACGCAGCACCACCCTTTTCATACTCCCTTGTCTCATGGAAATCCAGAATCACACTAAACTTCCACAAAGAAGTGGCCACTCTTTATAGGTCATTTTTGCCGCATAGTCCTTGACCTGGCTTGACACCTCAAGTCGATACCTCATTATCACCGTTAGTGGAAAATTACTGATCTGAAACTTTTCCGTTATTTATAAAACCCTCATTGTTTTGTTCCTTCACTCTGAGTCATCTAGACCGCAATATGCTGTGGAAATTTTCCTCAGTAACCAATCTCCACACCTCCTTATCAGCCCCAACTCTGGCGGCTCTTTTAACTCTGTTCCCGGTAGTTCATCATCCGCGTAATCAGCGCTGACTCCCTCTCCACACACACCTGACACTATCTGGGTTTTTCAATCCTGTCTTTATCACCTGACCGCGATACTGTCCAATAGTGCTGTCTGCCTTTGTCGCAAACCTATTTGTCCACGCGACAGTTTACCTGTGCTGTCTGCGGGCACTTCCGTATCTTGACCTATAAACACATGCGCCTGGTCACTCAACCCGACATTTCGTGATGTTTGTGACCAGTGACTTAACCTCGTCATCCTACACTCTCGTCGACCTGTGCCGCTGTTATTTCTACGTTAACAGTTCAATCCGTTAACATTGGGGGTCATTGACTCCGGTCACACCGTGGTTGGTTATCCTTACTGTTTTGTTTGTTAACCCTTCTCCTACCTGGTTAGTCGGTTTATAAGGTCGTCTATCTGGGAATCATTAACTCTCAGTATTCCACGACATAGCTACTGAATGAATGAATGCGATTATTAATAATACCGTTAGTCGTTTTCCATGTTTCTGTTTCATACACTAGTACGGATTTCACATTGGAGTTAAATATTCTAAGTTTGGTGCTAAGTTTAATTTCCTTTGATATCCACAAATTGCAGAGAGCGATGAAAGCTCCACTTACATTTTGTATTCGTGATTTAATACATCTATGTGTTGCCCCTGTTTGTCAACATTGCTACACAGATGGGTGTATGATTCTGCCTGACAATGACTTCTGACCACAAAAAGTTCTGTGGTCTAAACCAGGACCGACGTTAATGCGTTTGACCAACACTACTAGCAAATTAAGGAAACACATGGCAGTCTGGAGGACTTGCGACGAACACTGAAGATTATCAATAGCATTTGTATTAATGTTTGTTAATATACGAAGAGCCGGTCTCCCTGGCTAAGGGGTTAACGACTTTCTCCGTAATCCCGTATATCCACGTAGGGGAACACAGCTGCGCGAGATTCGGTAGCGGATCACGTTGCGTTGGTTACTAAGGAGGGTATGTGAGCCGGTCGCTCAGAAAGCAATGGCAAACTACTGAGCGTAATCTTGTCAGGACATCAACAACAGTGGTAAAATGCTGGTGTTGACAGCAATGTCCTGTAAATAGGATGTGTGAAAACAAAACAGAAAAAAATATATATATACGAAGAAGTATGGAAAGTACCAAGCCATTTTATATATACGAGAAAGTGCATCCGGTACAACTTGCAAACAGATGTATTAAGTTGCAATATGTTAAGACAGGAGCAGCGAGCAGAAGCACATATGTAAGTATGTAAACTCTGTGTCAATTAGATGGAGCAGGAGGTATAAAATTACTTATAGCAAGCAGACACACAGGCTGTGAGAAAAATACTCGTACTTAAAAACCGAATTGCTTGAGGTAACCAGGTAAATGTACAGGTACTTGCTTGTAGAAGCTATCGACGTGAGTTGACGCGTTAACCATTCACTTACACTCACCATCATCATGTGCCTTGCATATAAGTGTGGGATGTCATGACTTGCCATCTCTGAGGCGTCAGGATTAGGGGAGAAGCGCCCTGTTTTTGTACTTCAGTGATTCTTCTTCTGTCATCACATTCTTCCTATTAGTCTAAACAATTAAGCTTCAAAATTTTCACTTGTACCTTCATGTTTTTTATTTGTTGTGCTTTTTTTTCACCACCGTTCAATAAAGTTACTTGTATATCCGTTAACGACGTCATGGTCAACCTCAGCATTTTTGGGTTTTTTTGCGATTTCCTGAAAAGTTTTTACGTTAAGTAGTTTGTCATTGCTTTCTGAACGACCGGCACTCATACCGTTGTACAAAAACAAGCGCAAGGTGGTCAACTTCCAAATCACCCGCAGCTGTGTTTCGAACGCGATAAACGGGATTTTAAAATTTCGTTGGAAACTCATTTAGCCACAGCTTTGGCGAATAAATACAATACACATTGAGTAAATGTAACATTTTAACATTGTTATTCGTAAAATGACTGAAAAAGTTGTTTTGTATTGTTTAATGTTGGTTGAACATTCCTATTATCATTCTTATCTTTGCCTCACACCCGTCATCACATGTTATAAATTGTCCCACGATAAGAATTACTATTATCTTTTCAAATGTATTTTCACTTACTTAATTTCCCAGATTGCTGTACTCTCTTTGCCAATAAACACAACGTTGTTCAAACTGATGTTTAATGATTACACAGTTTTATTCTTTCTGATGTATTTGGTTTACGGATCATCTGAGTATATGTTTTTATTGAGTTTCCTCCGGTCTTGAGTTATGTCTATTTGAATATACAACATCTATAAATATTGTACATGCATGGGGAAAATAAACACCTTTGTCTCAAACTTATCTTTAATTGTCTAAGAAGTTGTATACATCTTCGTAATAGTGTTGCTACAATTGGTTTCCATTATGTTTGTTAATAATCTTCTGTAAATTTGTTTGACAATTGTACGACGCGATCGATCAAGAGTTAGATACATGAGCTTGTCGCTTGCTACTGAAGGAAATACCAGGACCTCAAGCCTACAAAATGTTATGGTAATAAAATAATCAAATACCAATAGCAGGTCCGTGCTTCTATCATTGCTTTGACCGGGTTAACCTTTCCGGTCATTGCTATCTGTGACGGAGTGGCCTTCCGAATCGTCGCATGCAATAAATATTACTTTGATTTTTACTAGACGCCATCACCAGGTAGGTCTAGAATAGTTAAGGTTTGAGATTTAAAAGTATTACTACCAGAACGATGCACATAAGAGTTACACTCAATAGTTACGCTAATCGATTTATATTAGACTTCCTTTCTGATGTCGGCTCGACTGCCTCGTGCGAATTTTGTCAGTAGCGTATTGACGACGTGTTTAGCCGACGACATGTCTAGCTACAGTGTCCATGTTCTAAGCTAGCAGTGGACAGATAATAATACATCACTAGGGGTAAGAGATCATCACTTACTTTGCCTGCAACTACTATCTATACCTTATTCGTTAATTCGCCTCTATTCAGTATCTTGTCCTGAAACTTGTTTTCGACAAATAACTCCACGCCGTGACTTTGGGTGGTTGGTATTTAGAAAGGCACCAGAGAAAAGTTATAAGGCAACAAGTGTTCATTTTTACCATCATTTAACAACGCCAAGGCCCCACACACACAAAAAACAACCACATCCTAAGAACCAGTAATCCGTACGTCTGTTACATGCCAATACCCTTAACAAACAAATCTGCATTCTCCTGCACCATTTTATTGAACATTTCAGTAACCTTAAATGTCTCCGAAATCTTAAGATCTGAAATTTCTCTTGGTCAGTTAAGGAGAATGTCAGAAGCACACCACCCCTGTGAAACGTTTGAGTTAACCATGCTTCATTTCCTATCCTTAAGTCGATAGTACACGACGGAAAAAGCGCTCGCCAAATAAATATTTGATCATCCTGCACCAATCCTGGAAATTTTGTATGGCAGGTGTGAGAACGAGATCTCACGTAGTCCGAGAGATAGTGTTAAACAACAGTCAACTTGACCATTCACTAATCCTGCAGCCACCTCTGAACGCTAGATAATGACGTCATAATTCCTACGATGAAGTCCATTTGTGTATCTTGAGCAATTTTTGCCGCGAGAGCGTGTACGAAGGTAAGTTAATAAGTAAGTCACAAATGGCTGTAGAAAAATAACTAAAGATGATAACAACTTTAAATCAGTTTATTTTTATAGATACACTGTCCCTTTATTTCTCAACATAATTTCCACCAACATTGATGCACTTATCCCATCGTTTTATCAGTCCTCCTACACCGGCTACATAGAACTGCGTGCTCTGTGTTTTAAACCATGTTTTCACTTCAAATTCATCTTCGGCGTCATTCGCAAAATGTCTCCCACCAAGGTTGATTTCCTGTTTATGCTGACAAATGTTTGTCCCATAAAGCGGTGCATAGCCGTGTAGAAAACGTTCCAAGGGCGAGTCAATAAGTAAGTCACACAGTTCTGTTGGATGGTAGGTCAATGAAAACAAAGCACGCAGTTCTACGCAGCCGGTTGAAGAAAACGAGCTCTTAAGCAACATTGCTTTTCACAAACTGAAAAATTTTGGAAGTATAATACGTCACAGTGGGTAAGCAAATACAATAAAGGCATGGTTTCTGTAAGAACGGCTCAGGCTGGAAGGAGAATTGTGAAGGAAGATTCTGGTGCTTTTGCTTTGACCACAAGTAGTCTGACTATGGAGGTCATGGCAGTAAGTAAAGCAATAATATGACTAGAGACACAAATCTTCAGTCGGGCATGCTTTCTTAGTGACTCAATGAATATGCTCAGGAAGACAGAGATGGGTTGGATCCGAAGACAGCAGTTGGTGTCTCTGAGACGGTCATGGCTGGCAAATATTAGTTTCATTTTCGTGCCAGAGCATGCGGGTGTACAAGCTGACTGGCTTGCTGGTAAGACTACTGTGGAAGGCGGACGAGCCATGGACCAGGCTGGTGTTCTGAATGCTCTACGAGTCGTAAGAATTATGCGAGAACCTAGTGATGACTTGGGGAATGCGTGGTCTCGAGGTATGGTGTCCGCCTCGAGTGCTGGAGGTCCCGGGTTCATGTCCGGTGAAGACCAGGATTATTTTCACGTGGACTTCTAGTAATAAAATGTCCCCTGGTCTCTTGGTAGTGAGATCGGACGCCCATGTGTATTATTGCGCACGTAAAGATCCCTTGGCAGTTGGGAATCGAAAAAGAGTAGCCTAACGGCGTTTCCCAGGCAAAATTTCGAGTTAAAAATCAACCCCAAGTATTTCAGGATCCTCGCCGGTGCTACGGAGTTCGTGCACTGAGCTGAGTTTCTCCAGACTCAGGTTTGAGTTAGGAGGAGAACAGAGCACGTATGGGTTACACCTGTGTGCCGTGATGTTGATCCATCGACTAAACTAAACTAAACTAAACAAGTGATGACTGAATCTACAACCATGGTCAGACTGTAGGAACAGCAAGTTAAAAGAGGTGTGGTCAGACATGAACGCTACGCAGGAAGCCAAAGAAGATTGATAAACCAACACAGAACTGGTGTCTCTAGCCGCTACACGCTGTGGGATTTGCTGAGGAGGGGATCCGAGCACTTATGGACTGAATGGTTCGATGTGCAATGAGGATGATCTGTCGACTAACTAACTTCTGTACGAAGAGACCGAAGATGACAAACATGAAGATGGACACAAGGCATTACATGCACCTTTAGAATGGAAATACATGAAATAGGAGAAATGGCAAATGACTGAGTGTTAGGAAGGCCACTATATAGGATATGGAATATGACGAATACTCCATGATTTCGAACATACGGATTTCACATTTATTTTTCACTTCTACAAGGCGTCTTTCAACAAATAGTGTTGCATTGCTGACATATCAATTGACGATGCTTTATTTCTCTATGTTTCTATTCTTTACATTACTTTTCAATAATACAGAATTGTGATCCGAGTTTGTATCATCTCATCGACATGTTCGTGCGTACGTAATACCATTTCTGAATCTGTCTCTAATCATTGTAAGATCAATATTTTTTTTCTGCTAAAATCCCCGAGGCTTTTCTATGTATGACGTTTTCTTGGGTTGTGTTCAAAACATGCGTTATAAATATTTATTTTTTTTTAAAAAAAAGCTAATTTCCTCACGGAACGGTCTCGCGTTTGCCATTTTTTGTTTTTTTTTTGTTTTTGTTTTTGTCCACTGCCTACTATGTTTCTATGTATCCTGTTTCTTAGTTTAGTATAACTTTCTATCCTTAAGATTCTAATATCTGTAGATTTAACAGCCCTTAGAGGTTCCTGAAGGATTTCGTAGAATGTATTATACTGAGCCGGTCTCCCTGGCGAAGGGCTTTACGGCTTTCGCCGTAACCCCATATATTCTCGTGAGTAACTCAGCTACGCCCGAACCAGCAGCGGTTAAAACCGCGCTGGTAACTTACGGGGGTATGTGAGCCAGTCGCTCATAAAGCAATGGCAAACTACTGAGCGTAATCTTGCCTAGTACAAAAACAGCAGCTGAAAAATGCTGCTGTTGATTCAACGTCCTGTAAGAGATATGCAACATTTAAAAAAAGTATACTTAGTAGTCATAACTATGATCTGTTGATGGTGTCTGTAGGGAGGCCAGGCAACAAGGTTTTGCCTGTATGTTACATAACATTATCCGGTTGCTATGAGCCGATCACTAAAATACATAATCTTTTTCTCTGTGTCTTTTAAAACATTAAAATACCAACGCCAGGCTCGTGTTGTGACCCTGCGAGTGTGTTAGAGTAGACGTCTTATATCTTTGCTACTCCAAAGACGTCCTTAATTACAATGCTTACTTCAAGAATTAGATTGTCTTGTTTCCGCAGCTTCTTTATTGTGCAAATTCAATGTGCCTATTCTCTGGTACCTTGTTAGATATCTAATTTAAAATACATGCACAAAATAAAAGCAGAAACAATGGTAGTATCAAAAATTACACAACATGTGAGATAACAATAAAAGGGAAAAGAAAAGGTGATAAATGTAAATGCCAAGGGGCAATTATAACATCAGATGCAAGATGCAGAACGTAGATTAAGAACAGAATAAAACAAGCAAAAGCAGCATTTCAGAAAATGAAAGGTATCTTACGCAACAAGTCACTATTGTTGAATGTACGAAAGAGAGTGCCGAAGTGCTATATAGAACCAGTTTTGCTGTATCACAGTGAATCATGGAATGTAAATGAACAAATTAGGAAGAAATTTGAGGCAATAGAGATGTGGTTCCTGAGACGAATGTTGCAAATTCCTTGGACTGCCAGAGTAACTAACAAACAACGACTGCTTGAAAGAGGCTAATGAAACTAGAACATTTATACAACAATAAGAAAGAGACAATCAGTTTTCTTTGGTCATGTTATGAGAAGAGAGGCATTTGAAAACATCGTGACGACTGAAAAGATCAAATGGAAGAGAGGCAGGGGCAGACCATAGAAAAATCATGCTGGAAGGACTAAGACGGTGGCATAGAGAAATATCATCAGCAGATTTGATACAGAACACCAAAGGCTGTGATCTGTGCAAGACATGAACGCCTACTCCGACTGTCAAATGCACAAGATGATGATGATGATGATTTTAAAAACTTGACCTAGGTTCTAAAGTCGACTCAGTGTAAAATTGGTACCAGGTTTTGCCCTGGAAAGCCGGTATGATATTGACCACATTAGCCATCGGGTGCTGGTCTGTCTATGTAAATATGAGGCTAGATGTAAATAACCAATATGTCTGAAGGCGTGGGAAAAGGTCCTTTACTATATATACCCCACTTTACTTTATTTATAGGTACTTTCTTTACTTTGCCGGCTTCCTGGCCTAGAGGACGACTTTTCTCCGTAGTCTCGTATACTCTCGTAAGTAGCGTGATGACGGTGAGAATCAGCAGTGGTTCGAATCGCGTTGGTAACTTATGGGGTATGTTAGCCGGCCGCTCAGAAAGCAATGGCAAACTACTGAGCGTAATCTTGTCTCTTGTCAAGAAATCAACAATCAGCTGAAAGATGCTGATGTTGACAGCAATGTCCTGTAAAAGGGTATGCAAACAATTTTTTTTCTTTACTGTACTCCACTTTACTTTATTTATACTTACTCTCAACAATCGCCAACCCTTCCCCCCCCCCCCCCAATGATGTTTACCCATTACGGCCATTCGATTCAAACACATGCCGATACAAGATGAAACGAAAATGAAGTATCATTAGTCAATCATCCCATTAAGCGCCATCTCTGTAAATAAGGTCGGCTTTTATCGATGGCCAAGATTTGCTTTCTCGCACTCTTGAGGCACACTCTGGCAGGCTGATATTTCTCCATTTCTTGATGTTAACCTCCCATTTGAGCTTCTTGTAACTTTTGTGAGGGTGTGTAGAGTCTGGATGTATGAGTAAATGCTTGGTAGTCTGTTTATGATTGTGACAGGGTATATGTGTATGCGAGGGGGTGTGTATTTGTGAGTTATTGAGTGGGCGTATAACTGTTACAGTGTGTGTAAATGATGTATACATGTATGAATGAGTGTATGTAGATATATATGTATGTGTGTATGCATATGTAAGTGTCTGTGTGAGTGTGTGTCTGTGTGAGTGTGTATAAGTGTGTGTCTGCCTGCCTGCCTTTCTGTATCATAAAATGGTAATATGCATGTTCACAGATCTCATTTGACAATGTGTTTCTTTCTATGTGAATATGGCATGCACAATAGATAGCTGATGAACGAAAGATGAGTTGTTGGAAATGCCGAATGTATAAGGGGCGTTCATTCGAAATAAGTTCGTGCCGCATCGCGCGTAATTGCGTACGTTGAACATGATTATGTCATAGTCATGTGATAAGTACTGACCAATGAATAAAAGAGCACGTTCTTATCGTCCCATGGGTTCTGTTTCTGACCGTTGAGACAATCGCAGGATTGATCCAAAATCCGTCCAAAGAAGCGCAAAGAGTGGTAATTCAGTTTCTTTCATTTGAAGGATGTCGACCAGCGGACATTCATCGAAGAATGCAGGCCGCGTACGGTAAACAATGTGTGTCGAAGACAACGGTGACAGACTTGGCACGAATGTTTCGGAAAGGACGTTAGTTCACGACACATCTTCGACGGCCGGGTCAAGCACATATTGTTGCAACAGAAAAAACCATCGCCAAAATTGATGCAGCAGTACAGGTGAACTGTTGTCGAAGCATACGTTCGCTAGCTAAATAATTTGATGTGTCAATTGGGATAATTCAAAAGGTCGTTCGTAAGAAACTGCAATATCGGAAGGTGTGTTCACAGGGTTACCACGGATGTTGAACGACTTGGAGGGTGATGCATATCTTTTCCGCATAGTGGCAGGCGATGAATCATCGTGTCACCACTTTGAACCGAGCAGCAACAGAGAGAGCATGCAATGTAAGCATGCTGGATCACCAAAAGCCAAAATATTCTAGTTACAGGTTTCCGCTGGTAAGGTTATGCTGACCGCATATTTTGACCTTAAAGGGTTATTGTTTGCCGACTTTAAAGAACCTAGTGTCAACATCAACTCAACCCACTACTTGCAAACACTAGACAAGCTGCAATAAGTTATCAAGAATAAACGACCCGGTATGCTTTCACGCGGTGTGATTTTGTTGCATGATAATGCTCGTCGGCATGTCGCAAAGATTGTGCAAGAAACATTAGCAAGGAAGAAGTGGGAAATTCTGCAACATCCAGCATATAGTCCTGATTTGTCACCATGTGATTTTCATTTGTTCGGACCTCTGAAAAAAGCTCTCAAGGGGCAACGATTTCACACAGATGCAGACGTAATGAACGAGTTGAACACTTGGTTCAGTTAGCAACCACAATCCTTTTCTTTTTGCGGACGGCATTCGCCGCCTACCTAAGCAATAGGATGCTTGCCTAAATGCCTACGGCGACTTTTTCTGACTAACCTATGGTGCATAATTCATTCAAAATGATTGCTTTGTTTAATTCTACCACACCTGTTAATGTTTCTTTCATGCTTTTGTAATAAAGCCAGATATAAGATATAAGAGTCAAGAAAATAAATGTGTTAGTAGGCTTTCCTGGCCAATTTCCGACCCTTTGAAAAAAACATTGTTCGTTCGTTGGTTCATTCTTTCGTTCTTGCCAGCATGTAGCGTCATCGCCACCTGCAGGAAAGTGCCCCTTGAACAGCTGCACAAAAATCTACAAAGTATAAACAAATCAACTTGATCCACTGATTTTCTTGGTACATAACAGAAGGTGTTAGAGTGAATGGATTACATTGACATTGGCCAAATAATGTTTATTAACAGTTTTTATTAACTGAAACGGGACGGTCCGTTAGGGAAAGCGTTGCAGCCAGAATGCCTAACACTCGAACAGCCCGACATCTGGTATAATAAGTGGTTTGTTAAGTTGAAAATCTAGGAAGAATGAGCCCGATAGATGTGAGACAAGGGCCCAGGATTAGTAGCAAGAGTCAAGAAAATAAGTGTGTTTGTGAAGTTAGATGTATTGTACAGAATAAACTAGTTATCCTACCTGTTCACACACGCTTGCTCGAAAGTAATGGCCAAATCCCCCAGGAAAATAACAAAACCAAGGATGCTCTTTCACTTCTAGCCCTGTCTCACAGAGAACGTCGATTGATCTGGACTTCCAGACCAACCCAGGCTTAAATTAGTATCATAAAATGCCGTGGGAAGTAAAGGTATTTGACGTTACATTTAGCACACCACTCTTCGGGTATCTTTTGATATAAAAACATTTGAGGCTAGAAACATATATCGAATACTATGCAAGGCGAATGAAAAGTGTGCTTTACTCTACATTTTTTTCTCTCCTTGTAGCTGTACGGGGTATTTTCAGCGGTCTCCGTGGCGTAGATGTTACGGACGCGGTTCGTAATCACGCATACCCGCTTTCGAAACACAGCTGCGAGCGATGTGGCAGCAGACTCCGTTTCGCTGGTTTTTAACGAAATAGTATGGGTGCCGTTAGATCAGAAAGCAATGGGAAACTACTGAACGTAAACTTGCCAAGACATCAAAACCCGAAAAACATGCTGGTGTTGACTGCAAACGTCCTGAGAAGGATATGCAACTCAAAACAAAAGTGTTAATATCACTTGTATTTCGAATCTAGTTTTAACGACGTCCTCTTGTTATGCTGCTGAAAATCATTGATCTTTATTATTGGGTCTCATCGGAGTGACTAAAAGGTTGCGACGTGGTGTGGACTATTTGGCTTTTCACAAATCAATGTCAAGTTATTCTCGCGGAGTTTTGAGTAGTGTATAGCACGTCTGGCCTTCTTGAATAAGGGCCAAAAAAAAACCTCTGCGGACTTTGCACACGTCGTGGATGTTGAATATTCCTCCGAAGTTAAATATCAAAACACCAGGACAAATGGTTCCCTCCATCCCGATTTCTCCATTTAAAATTTCACATTTAGAAAACCTACGAACAAGAGAATATTTAAGGGTGCTATATGCAAGTTTGAATCTTCGCTGGTGCACGGAGATCGTGCACTGTGAGGAGATTCTCCGTTGTATGATCTAGAGGAGGGGCCGGAGCCCTTACGGGTATATCCATTACTAACAGCAAAATCAAGCTATAGGGAGTGTTAGGCAAGAGATAACAGCTCTCGAGAGAGAAGATATATAGTTAGAGTATCACCTATCGTGCGGGAGGATGTATCATTTGGGGTAAAGCCTCGAATTATGGAGTAGCACCTCTGATGGGGGAAGGTATACCATTAGAATACTGTTGTCGATGGATGATATTCCGTTAGAGATCAATGAGGGAGGAAATACTGCTAGGGGTAACACGTTTTATGACTGAGGATGTACTATACGATAGTTCTCGGTAATTCGATGATCTTAAGTCGTCACTAAGTATTTAGCTCTTAAATACATAACAATATTATCCTCTCCAGCAACAATGAACGTACTTATTATGACGATATGATGAGTGCAACACTAAATGTGAAAGTGAAATACCCCTAATTTATTATCAACATCTTGTGGGTCTTTGGACTTGTCAAGTGCTCGCCCATTCCCCTTCGATGCCATTTATTTGCAAATGAAAGGACACGACTGTAAGACTAAAATTATGTGGCTATTGATTTGACGTTTAGCTATCGTTATTGGTATGAGACGTGTCACTTCATTCCATCGTTGTTTGTCTTGTGAAGCTCTCTTTGAATTCCAAGTATGTCTTCACTGATAGATATGTATATCCTATTTTATAAATGTTATTTTTTGGTCTCACCTTAGATTGTTACCAGACACTAGGCGCCTTCCGTTTTGTATTGTTTAAACAATTATGCTCTTTTTTATTTGGCAGAACATGCTCATTTTGTAATTTTTCTCAGCGAGGTTGATTCGTGTCCTTTGTTCGATAACAACGCACCCTAAATACCTCTGTATGTTTTTTATTACGCGTGTACTGTAAATGAAAACTTCTTGGAATATCATGGAAGAAGACTATCAAAATATCGAAATGTTCCAGATCTGAACATCTCAGAAAACTGGCTCACAAATAGTAGGATGATATGGAAACTAAAATACGTTGGCCACATTAACAGTCACAGTGGCATTAAGATAATAGTGATGGAAGGTGTGATTCCTGGTAGAAGAGTCTTTGATTGACCAGAATGTAGATGGATATAGGGCATTGCAGACATCGTGGGAAAAATGGCTAGGGGTAAAGAGTTATTTTTCCGGCCCACCGTAATGAGATCGACCTTCAGCAAAGGAGCTGCTGATTGGAGAGATCTATACATGTATAAAAATGTGCAAAACGCTACACAATCTCTATATAATGTTGAATAATATCTTGGTAGGTCGGCGTTCGCGAACTAGATACTTCCGTAACATGTTTGCAATGTATATGTGACATATACTTTCAGGCAGCAGTAACATATTTATTATTTTAGCACATAAATATTGCACGTACATATAATGTTGATAATTTATACAAATGTTTATGTGTTTAACATTTAAAACAAAACATAAACAAACAGCCGAACATTTGCTTCAGGTCTTTTACACATGTACAGAACAGGGACAGTTCCTTTAGCCTACACAAGCTGAGGACAATATTTGTGAGGATGTCCAACAACATTAATTTTATCGCTTCTTTCATTAAACCAACACAGACTGACTTCTGAATAAGAACCTAAATATGACTACATATGTTCATTCATATCAAACTCTTCATGCGTGTAAATGGATTTAAAGTAACAGCAATGTATAGGACCCTTTCACAGGCTTTGAGGTGTGTTGGTATATAATGTTTGTACTTGTGTATGGATGTGAAACGATAGTTTTACAGGACGTCGCAGTCACCTCCAGCACTGTTGGCTGTTTGTGATGTCTTGGCAAGTTTACGTTCAGTAGTTCGCCATTGCTTTCTGAACGACCAACACTTATACCATTTTATGAAACCCAACGTAAGGCGGTCTGCTTCCAAATCACCCGCAGCCGTGTTTCGAGCGCGGTATGCTGGATATCGAATTGCGTCCATAACCCCTTCGCCACAATGAGCAGACAAGCTGAGAAATATCTAATGGCAGTGGCATTGTGGTTTCTGAGGAGAATGCAAGCAATATTATGGACATACATAAAACAAATAAAGAGCAAGTCCTACTTGTTAGCAAATTTGTTAGAGAAATTAGACGCAGACATGTCAATACATTTTGGGAGACATTATAAGAAGACCAAAACTAGAGAACTTGGTGACAACTGGCAAAATTTAGGGGGGAAAAAAGGGAAGAGCAAAGAAGTAAATATTTGGAAGACTTGGCTGCATGTTATGGTCGAGACAAAACACAAAGCTGGTCCATGACTCTGGTGATCTGGTGACCTTGATCTGACACATGTTGATGATGATGTTAGTCACATAATTTTATATATTAATCGGCACTCGATGGTGGTGTCAATATCACGCCGGCCGCCTTACTTCCCATGACTTTTCCATGTACCTATTTTTAAATGGGTAAACGTGGAAAACCTGGTCAATTTAAGAAAACATCTGCTCTATTAGTATTTCGAACACGACCAGTTAAGCGTATTATAAGGGCATTAATTGTGCAATATACCGATCTGAGACGTTTTCAGTTAAGATGATTTCTTTCACTGTTTTATTTCCTTAGTTAATTGACTGTTTTCTCTGAGTATGTTTCCAGGACTGTTAAGTGGTCCTTATTAGCAATGTCTCACTTTATTTCCTGCTGTAGTTAATGGGCTTCGTTTTCTTTTTTATACACTATTCCCGGCTTAAGTTTCCTGTATTAGGATTTTATAACATTTGCAGTTATAACATTAATTGTATGTATTAATTTCTCATTCTGTAATTTTTAATGCATCATTTTTTCTTATTAGGTCCTTAGTATTTGTATGTATTTTATACAATTTCTTCAAAGGACGACAGTTCTCTTCAGATTAATATCCGAAATGTGGCTAACCCATTCACATGATTATTAATCTGAGGCTGGGGATGGACTCTAATATAACTTCTCTTCTGAGGCTGAACGGGGTAGGGGTTATGGAAGCACAACCCTAAGTGTCAATTCCACGGTATCATTATATATCAGATCCATCCATCCATCATGTGCCATGCCGGTAAGCGTGGCCGGTCATGTTCTGCCATCTCACTCGATCACCAGAGTCGTGGATCAGCTCAGTGTTTCTGTCTCGACCATGCCACAAGGCCAAGCCATCCAGGTATTTGCTTCTAGGTCTTCCCCTTGGTCTGTTCCCCTCTATCTTACCAGTTGTCACCAAGTTCTCCAATCCATTTCTTCTCATAACATGCCCAAAAAATTGTGACTGTCTACGTCTAATGTCTCTAATCAGTTTACGATCTTCATTTGTTTCTTGAAGAACTTGTTCATTGGTCTTTCTGGCTGTCCATGGTATTCTTTGCATTTTCCTCAGAAACCACATTTCTACAGCCATCAGATGTTTTTCAGCTTGACTGCTCATTGTCCAAGCTTCACATCCATATAAGAGTACAGGTTCTATGTAGCATCTCAACACTCTTTTTCTCGTTTCAACATGCCGCAGAAAATTGCAACCGTCAGCTTCCGCTTCTAATGGATAGACAGCTTCAGAAGTCGCTCCTGCATCACTTCACTCACCTGGATGTACACACCCGGACATGCTGGAGAAATGGGTAACGAACGCGCAGACCAGCTGGAAAATAATGCACTAACGCTAACGGGAAGAAGCATGGACAAGGCTGATATAATCAGTGAAGTGCGGACTCAGTTGGCGGATACTGACGAGACATTGACTCTAGCCGGACTGCACGAACCGCGAGTAAAACCTGGTCAGGTACGTCAATGTCGCCTTAGTTGGAAAGAAAGAAGATACCATAATCTATTCCTCGTGGGAACGTGAGCAGAAATACTTTGGGGTAACAGCTCCATCGGAGAACTGAGAACGCATGGGCATGCCCAATGTACAATGACGCCGTTCGACAAAACATAACATAGCATAACATAATATAGTATAACATAACATTACATTATATATCAGATCCTTTGGTTCATTATGTATCATATTTTTTGCATCATTATGTATCAGTTCCTTTGCATCATTTTGTATCATATTGTTTACATCATTATGTTTCAATTTATTTATATCACATTGTACCAGTTCCTTTCTATCATTATGCATCAGATCTTCTGCATCATTAGTAAGGGGTAACAAAGTCTTGATTTTCAGATCATGTGCATAATTATCTATCAAGTCCTTTGCATTATTATGTAACAGATTCTTTCCATCATTCTGTATCAGATCCTTTGCATCTTTTTCTATCAGATTCTTTGCATCATTATGTATCAGATCCTTTGCATCATTTAAAAGGTTAGTTACATATCCTTTAAAGGGCGTTGCAGTCAACACCAGCATTTTTGTCTGTTGTGATCTCTAAGCATATTTATGTTCAATAGTTTGCCATTGTTTTCTGAACGACCGGCACCCATACCATTTCGTAAAAAAACAATCAACGAAACATCGGTCTGCTGCCAAATCACGCGCAGCTGTGTTTCGAACGCAGGTATGCGGGATCACGAAGTGAGTCCGTAACCCCATTGCCCTGGAGCAGGCTTTGCATCATTATGTAAACAAATAGTCTGTTCATTTGATCTTTACTGACGCTGATGAGAACTTTCTCTTTACTATTTTTTGGAAAATCCACTTAGTTGATTAAATTTTCCTCCTAATTTCTTTGTGGCGCTGTAAAGTCTCTAAGGTTCTCCTTCGCTGCTGCATCCTCTGCCTTTCTTGGTGGGGTATCTAAATATTGTCTTTCATCCACCCATTGCCTTAACTGCTTTGTTAGCTTCTGTAAATTTTTCTTGTGCTATGACTTCAGCAGCTCTGGTTTTGCTATTAATGAATTCTGCCATTTTGTTTTTCCTTCCTTCTGTTTTCTTGGGGGTTTCTGACGTTATCCATGCTTTATGTTTACGTTTCCGTCTTCCAAGGACTACCATACATGAGTCGCTGCAAATGCTTTTAACCTCTTGCCAACTCTTCTCGATGTTTTCCTCATCTAGTAATTATTGCTAGACTTAGTGCTTATTAGAAACTGTGACTATAAACTGTTCGTTAATTTCTTGGTTTCTTAGGTACCCTATATTATATTGAATTCCATATCTATAAGATGGTATATATCTTTGAAGTTGTAAATTAGTTTTACTTATCAGCAGGTGATTGTCTGTATTTACATCTAAACCTGAAAAGACTTTTAAATTATGTCGAGATGATGTTAATGTTGTATTAATACAGATATGATCAATTTGCTTTTCCGCTTTGTAGTCGGGTAATGCCAATGTGGCTGTATGGATTCCTTTGTTAGAAAAAACACTCTCGCCAATGACAAATTGATTCACTGCGCAAACATTGGTGAATAATGCTCCATCATCATTCATTACCCCTAGTCCATGTTTCCCTATGACCTCTTCGTAACCAATGTTATCTGATCCTATTTTGGCATTTACAAAGGTTAGATTTTTAAGAGCATGCATCTTTCCCATTAAAACATACGCCTGTGAGACCCGGACACTTACTAAACAAGCTGAACAACGCATAAATGCATTTGAATAGAAATGTTATAGACGAGTTCTAAGAATATCTCGGGTAAAGAAAATAACAAATGCACCCATACTTCAAGAGCTAAATTTTGAAGAAGGTTGGCTATTAAAGACGATAAAACAAAGAAAATTAAAATATTTTGGTCACTTGAAACGTCACGACAGTTTGGAGAGAACAATAATGGAGGGATATATGCCTGGGAAGAGAGGAACAGGAAGGAAAAAGAGAAGATGGGTGCAGGATGTGGCGGATGATCTCCTCCAGATGGGTGTATCGGACGCGGGACATCTTACTTGTGATCGAGAAGTTTTCCGAAACGTTGTTATGGGAACGAGGTTCTGCAAAGGACATGCTACTGAATGAATGAATGAATGAATGAATGAATTTTGGCATTTACGTCGCCGATCATAACCTCAAACACCCATGTAAACCAGTCTCTAAATTAATTCCTTCCGTCTTAGTGTTTATTTCACTTTCACTTTCATATTGATTGATTGATTGATTGATTGATTGATTGATTTTTCATATTGTTGTTCAATTAGCTTATAGGTGACATGAAATATTTCAACTCAATGTTATCAAGTAGCTAACTTAGTTCCTTCTTGTCACGGACAGTGCCTTGGAAATATTTTTCTAAAACTCATCAAGTCAGTGATTAATCATTTTGATCTAGTGGCTAAATTATATAATATATGTTTGTGGCAAAAGTATTTACATCAACTCAATTTGATCTAGTTGCTAATTAGTTCCTTTGGTCATGGGATCTCAGAGAATACTTGCGCACATTCTATTATAGAAAGTGTTAACATCAACCAACTTTGATCTAATCAATAAGTTAATTCCTTCTGTAATGGGATCTCAGAGACTAATTATGCACATTCTTTCATAGACAGTGTTAACATAAACCAACTTTTATCTAATCAATATGTTAATTCCTTCTGTCGTGGGATCTCAGAGACTACTTACGCGCATTCTATCATTGCCGGCTCCGTGGCGAAGGTGTCACGAGCGCAGTTCATTATCCCACGTACCGCGCTAGAAACACAGCTGCGGGCTTTTTTTTGGCAGCAAACCGCCTTGCGTTGATTTTTTTAAAAATAAAATGATATGGGTGTCGGTCATTCAAAACGCAATGGCAAACTACTGACGATAAAGTTGCCAAGAGATCACAAAAAATACAGGGCTTGACTGCGACGTCCTGTAAAGGATATCCAACTAACTTCTTTTTTTCATCACAGACAGTGTTAACTTGAACCAACGTTGATCTAATCCATATATTAATTACTTCTGTCACGGGATCTCAAAATCTACTTACGCACATTCTATCATAGATAGTGTTAACTTCAAGCAACTTTGATCTAATCAATATGTTAGTTTCTTCTGTCACATAAACTGTGCATACTAGCTCCTCTTATCAATTTCAAGATATATCTTAGCGTTTTATTATCATTGAGGGTGTTAAATTTACTTATTTCCGCCACAGACGGTGTTAAATTTACCTCTTTCTGAAATAGACGATGTTAGATTTACCTCTTTCTGACATAGGCGGTGCTAAAGTTTCATCTTTTTGTCACAGTTCAGTGCTATCATTAGTTTATTCTAACACTGGTATTGTTAATGTTAGATCATTCTGTCATATACAGTATTACACTTAGTTTCACAGTTGTGTCATTATTAACTAATTCTGTAGCACACAGTGTTAACATTAGAATATTCTGTCACAAATAAGGCTAACGTTATGGCAACCTTCTGCCATGGACAGTGTTAACAGTAGCTCTTTCTGCCAAAGACTTTGTTAACATTAGCTATTTCTGACACACACAGTATTAAATTTAGCACTTTCTGTCACAGACTATGTTCTATTACGGGGCACGAGGAAGGAACACGGCAACGGAGACAAATGGAGGCGGCAGAGGCAGTGGCGGGGGATTAAGCTGGCTACCCATGACCACATATGCTGCTAAGGGGCAAGCACAGGCTGCACAGGGCTCTCCTCGCCAAGGGAGGGAGGGCTTGAGAGTGGACACGATAACATCGAAGGGACAAGCCTAACATCAAGGGTAACTAATGTGACCGAACGTCTCCATGGCAGGGGAAAGACGCCCGGATTTATGACCTGGACGGGACCGTCTCCAGAGAGTATTAAGAGGTTAAAGGTTCGAAATACTCGGTGAAGAGGGTTCTCATCTGACGATCTAGACGCCCCCTGCCGTGTTTGCTTCATGGCGGAGTTTTTACTAGTGATTCGCTTACAGATAGTGATAAATGTAATTTTTCTGTATTAGCAATGCTTCTTCACCTTCTTTCAGAGAAAGCTTGCTGGATTCTAGTTTGTTATTAAGTAATTCTGTGTCATAAATTTATGTGTTTACATCTATAATAACTCAGCAGTGATTGTAACTCCGTCATTAAAGAAGTTTAAAGGAAGAGGATCGACTTCATTGACCAGATTTTATATGCCTCGGTCTCTTTCGACAGAACAAACTGCCGAAAGTGTAGCACAGAGCTCACATTCTGTAATTTCAGCGACAACCCCCCCCCCCCCCCCCCCCCGGGTCTCCAGAAAATTTGCGCTCGCGAACCGAATGACCGGAAAGAAACCCAGAACCTTAGGAGACTAAGACATGCATATTGACCACTTTCTCAGGAGACTGTCCATGACAACCGTTATTTCAACCTCCTTTCAAGAAGTTTGCACTGACTGATGTAACATGTTCCTGCCAAACAGAAAATCTGCAATGAAAGTTGAAGATGAAGAGAATGAGTACAGGAGAGCAGAGAGAATTCTTCGTTAAGTAATATTAAATTAGCAATGTGCTATAAAACCGCTGCCTCCCTTGTCTGTGTCTAGAGTGGCTTATTTTGGATTAAAGATTAAATCTAGGATAGCTGGTTAATGCTGTTGTGTCGTGTTTATTTTAATGTTCCTATTTTCTTGTATTAATCCTGGTAAGTTTGAAAGAATATTACTCTTTTATGTATGCGTTCAAAATGTGTTTTCTTTCTTGCCTGTCCATGCTTTTATTTCTGTACATATTATAATTTGTAGATTTATACACAGGTCTGTAGAAAATAATCCACAGTGTTTTCTTTTATAAAGAATATTATATTATATTATATTATATTATATTATATTATATTATATTATATTATATTATATTATATTATATTATATTATATTATATTATATTATATTATATTATATTATATTGCAGTGTGCAAATGATTATTGGATCAAGTTATGTGAGTCCATTCAAATCGCAAGTGATAAGGGAGACATAAGAAGCATGTATGAAGGAATAAAGAAAGTCTGTGGTCCAGTGATCAAAAGAAGTGCACCGCTGAAAACCTTGACTGGAGAAGTCATCACTGATAAGAAACAGCAGATGGATAGATGCGTCGAGCACTATTTGGAGCTTTACTCAAGTGAGACCAAACTAGCGGATGATGCCGTCAACGCCATAGAGGCCCTGCCAACTCTTGACCACCTGGACACACTTCCCACCATAACAGAAGTTAAGTGTGCTATAAATGAACTTGCATCTGGCAAGGCTCCAGGTAAGGATGGGATTCCAATAGAGGTTATCAGGAGTGGGCAAGATACACTCACTCTACAGATCCACCAGCTAATAGAGCTATGCTGGCGTGAAGGACAAGTCCCACAGGATTTCAAAGATTCAAACATCATAACGCTGTACAAGAACAAGGGTGATCGGAGCGACTGTAACAACTATAGGGGTATCTCACTTCTGTGTATTGTTGGGAAAGTATTTGCCAGGATTGTTCTGCGCAGACTTCAAGTCCTAGGAGATCAAGTCTACCCCGAATCACAGTGTGGCTTTCGACAGAACCGGTCTACCACTGATATGATATTCTCATTGCGACAAATGCAAGAAAAATGCCGTGAACAGAATCAACCACTGTTTATTGCCTTCATCGACCTCACAAAGGCATTTGATTTGGTCAGTCGTGAGGGTCTGTTCAAGGCACTAAAGAAGATTGGCTGCCCACCAACTCTTCTGTCCATTGTGGAATCGTTCCACACAGGCATGAAGGGTATAATCAAGTTTGATGGTGCAACTTCTGAAGAATTTGAAATCAAGAGTGGAGTTAAGCAAGGTTGTGTACTAGCTCCCACCCTCTTTGGAATATACTTTTCACTTCTACTGAAATATGCATTTCGTGATCAGGATGGTGGTATATACATTCACTCACGCTCAGATGGCGGCCTCTACAATGCTCAGAGATTGAAGGCTAAGACCAAAATTAGGAGGGTACTGATCAGAGAGTTGCTTTTTGCAGATGATGCTGCAGTTACGACCCACTCTGAGGAAGAATTGCAATGTCTACTATCTGCATTCTCCAATGCTTGTTCTGAATTTGGTTTAACAATTAGCAAAAAGGAGACACAGATTATGTCACAAGGTGCACATGGGGTACCATCAATCTTTATTGACGACGCCGAACTAGAGATAGTAGACCATTTTACATATCTAGGATCAGTGGTAAATAGCAAATTATCCCTAGATCAGGAAATCAACATCCGGATTGGTAAGGCAGCAACAACAATGAACAGGT
This sequence comes from Cepaea nemoralis, assembly GCA_014155875.1. NCBI lineage: Eukaryota > Metazoa > Mollusca > Gastropoda > Stylommatophora > Helicidae > Cepaea > Cepaea nemoralis. The sequence goes on along the minus strand of JACEFZ010001620.1, from coordinate 788,083 downwards.
TAAGAAAAAGAGTCTGGGAGAACAGGAAGCTTACTGCCAAAACAAAAGTCCTTGTCTATCAAGCCTGTGTCCTTAGTACTCTTCTCTATGGCAGTGAAACCTGGACAACTTACTCACACCAAGAGAACAATTTAAACAGCTTTCATATGCGGTGTCTGCGAAGAATTCTTGGTATTAAGTGGCAAGACAAAATCACAAATACTGAAGTATTGGAAAGATCAGGTTGTGTGACAGTTTATTCCATGCTCAGTCTTCGTAGACTTAGATGGATAGGACATCTTAGGAGGATGGATGATGGTAGAATACCAAAGGATATCTTTTTTGGTGAATTACAGATGGGTAAGAGATCTTAGGGTCGGCCTCTACTACGATACAAAGATGTGTGTAAGCGGGACATGATTGATACAGGCATTGATAATGCACATTGGGAGCAAGTCGCCGCTGAACGTGTTGCATGGAGGGCAAATATCAGAAATGGAATAAAGTCAAAGGAGAAAATTATTGCAGAAAAGTCACACACCAAGCGTTTGAGACGTAAGATGGTGCATCGGTCTGCTACCAAATCACGCGCAGCTGTGTTACGAAAGCAGGTATGCGGGATCACGAACTGGGTCCGTAACCCCATCGCCACGGAGCTGGCTTTGCATCATTATGTAAACAAATAGTCTGTTCATTTGATCTTTACTGATGCTGATGAGAACTTTCTCTTTACTATTTTTTTGTAAAATCCACTTAGTTGATTAAATTTTCCTCCTAATTTCTTTGTGGCGCTGTAAAGTCTCTAAGGTTCTCCTTCGCTGCTGCATCTTCTGCCTTTCTTGCTGGGGCATCTAAATATTGTCTTTCATCCACCCATTGCCTTAACTGCTTTGTTGGCTTCCGTACATTTTTCTTGTGCTATGGCTTCAGCAGCTCTGGTTTTGCTATTAATGAATTCTGACATTTTGTTTTTCCTTCCTTCTGTTTTCTTGAGGGTTTCTGACGTTATCCATGCTTTATGTTTACGTTTCCTTCTTCCAAGGACTACCATACATGAGTCGCTGCAAATGCTTTTAACCTCTTGCCAACTCTTCTCGATGTTTTCCTCTTCTAGTAATTATTGCTAGACTTGGTGCTTATTAGAAACTGTGACTATAAACTGTTCGTTAATTTCTTGGTTTCTTAGGTACCCTATATTATATTTAATTCCATGTCTATAAGATGTTATATATCTCTGAAGTTGTAAATTAGTTTTACTTATCAGCAGGTGATTGTCTGTATTTACATCTACACCTGAAAAGACTTTTAAATTATGTCGAGATGATGTTAATGTTGTATTAATACAGATATGATCAATTTGCTTTTCCGCTTTGTAGTCAGGTGATGCCTATGTGGCTGTATGGATTCCTTTGTTAGAAAAAATACTCTCGCCAATGACAAATTGATTCACTGCGCAAACATTGGTGAATAATTCTCCATCATCATTCATTACCTCTAGTCCATGTTTCCCTATGACCTCTTCGTAACCAATGTTATCTGATCCTATTTTGGCATTTACAAAGGTTAGATTTTTAAGAGCATGCATCTTTCCCATTAAACATACGCCTGTGAGACCCGGACACTTACTAAACAAGCTGAACAACGCATACATGCATTTGAATATAAATGTTATAGACGAGTTCTAAGAATATCTCGGGTAAAGAAAATAACAAATGCATCCATACTTCAAGAGCTAAATTTTGAAGAAGGTTGGCTATTAAAGACGATAAAACAAAGAAAATTAAAATATTTTGGTCACTTGAAACGTCACGAAAGTTTGGAGAGAACAATAATGGAGGGATATATACCTGGGAAGAGAGGAACAGGAAGGAAAAAGAGAAGATGGGTGCAGGATGTGACGGATGATCTCCAGATGGGTGTATCGGACGCGGGACATCTTACTTGAGATCAAGAAGTTTTCCGAAACGTTGTTATGGGAACGAGGTTCTGCAAAGGACATGCTACTGAATGAATGAATGAATGAATGAATTTTGGCATTTGCGTCGCCGATCATAACCTCAAACACCCATGTAAACCAGTCTCTAAATTAATTCCTTCCGTCTTAGTGTTTATTTCACTTTCACTTTCATATTGATTGATTGATTGATTGATTTTTTTTCTTCATATTGTTGTTCAATTAGCTTATAGGTCACATGAAGTATTTCAACTCAATGTTATCAAGTAGCTAAATTAGTTCCTTCTTGTCACGGACAGTGCCTTGGAAATATTTTTCTAAAACTCATCAAGTCAGTGATTAATCATTTTGATCTAGTGGCTAAATTATATAATATATGTTTGTGTCAAAAGTATTTACATCAACTCAATTTGATCTAGTTGCTAATTAGTTCCTTTGGTCATGGGATCTCATAGAATACTTGCCCACATTCTATTATAGACAGTGTTAACATCAACCAACTTTGATCTAATCAATAAGTTAATTCCTTCTGTAATGGGATCTCAGAGACTACTTATGCACATTCTTTCATAGACAGTGTTAACATAAACCAACTTTTATCTAATCAATATGTTTATTCCTTCTGTCGAAGGATCTCAGAGACTACTTACGCACATTCTGTTATAGACAGTGCTAACTTCAACCAACTTTCATCTAATCAATATGTTAATTCCTTCTGTCATGGGATCTCAGAGACTACTTGCGCGCATTCTTTCATTGCCGGCTCCGTGGCGAAAGTGTCACGGCGCAGTTCATTATCCCACGTACCGCGCTAGAAACACAGCTGCGAGCTTTTTTTGGCAGCAAACCGCCTTGCGTTGATTTTTTTTAAATAAAATGATATGGGTGTCGGTCATTCAAAAAGCAATGGCAAACTACTGACGGTAAAGTTGCCAAGAGATCACAAAAAATACAGGGCTTGACTGCGATGTCCTGTAAAGGATATCCAACTAACTTCTTTTTTTCATCACAGACAGTGTTAACTTGAACCAACGTTGATCTAATCCATATATTAATTACTTCTGTCATGGGATCTCAAAAACTACTTACGCACATTCTATCATAGATAGTGTTAACTTCAAGCAACTTTGATCTAATCAATATGTTAGTTTTTTCTGTCACATAAACTGTGCATATCAGCTCCTCTTATCAATTTCAAGATATATCTTAGCGTTTTATTATCATTGAGGGTGTTAAATTCACTTATTTCCGCCACAGACGGTGTTAAATTTACCTCTATCTGAAATAGACGATGTTAGATTTACCTCTTTCTGACATAGGCGGTACTAAAGTTACATCTTTCTGTCACAGTTCAGTGCTATCATTAGTTTATTCTAACACTGGCATTGTTAATGTTAGATCATTCTGTCATATACAGTATTACACTTAGGTTCACAGTTGTGTCATTATTAACTAATTCTGTAGCACACAGTGTTAACATTAGAATATTCTGTCACAAATAAGGCTAACGTATGGCAACCTTCTGCAATGGACAGTGTTAACAGTAGCTCTTTGTGCCAAAGACTTTGTTAACATTAGCTATTTCTGACACACACAGTATTAAATTTAGCACTTTCTGTCACAGACTATGTTCTATTACGGGGCACGAGGAAGGAACACGGCAACGGAGACAAATGGAGGAGGCAGAGGCAGTGGCGGGGGATTAAGCTGGCTCCCCATGACCACATATGCTGCTAAGGGGCAAGCACAGGCTGCACAGGGCTCTCCTCGCCAAGGGAGGGAGGGCTTGAGAGTGGACACGATAACATCGAAGGGACAAGCGTAACATCAAGGGTAACTAATGTGACCGAACGTCTCCATGGCAGGGGAAAGACGCCAGGATTTATTACCTGGACGGGACCGTCCCCAGAGAGTATTAAGAGGTTAAAGGTTCGAAATACTCGGTGAAGGGGGTTCGCTTCTGGCGATCTAGAGGCCCCCTGCCGTGTTTGCTTCATGGCGGAGTGATTCGCTTACAGATAGTGATAAATGTAATTTTTCTGTATTAGCAATGCTTCTTCACCTTCTTTCAGAGAAAGCTTGCTGGATTCTAGTTTGTTATTAAGTAATTCTGTGTCATAAATTTATGTGTTTAAATCTATAATAACTCAGCAGTGATTGTAACTCCGTCATTAAAGAAGTTTAAAGGAAGAGGATCGACTTCATTGACCAGATTTTATATGCCTCGGTCTCTTTCGACAGAACAAACTGCCGAAAGTGTAGCACAGAGCTCACATTCTGTAATTTCAGCGACAACCCCCCCCCCCCCCCTCCCCCCCCCCGGTCTCCAGAAAATTTGCGCTCGCGAACCGAATGACCGGAAACAAACCCAGAACCTTAGGAGACTGAGACATTCATATTGACCACTTTCTCAGGAGACTGTCCATGACAACCGTTATTTCAACCTCCTTTCAAGAAGTTTGCACTGACTGATGTAACATGTTCCTGCCAAACAGAAAATCTGCAATGAAAGTTGAAGATGAAGAGAATGAGTACAGGAGAGCAGAGAGAATTCTTCGTTAAGTAATATTAAATTAGCAATGTGCTATAAAACCGCTGCCTCCCTTGTCTGTGTCTAGAGTGGCTTATTTTGGATTAAAGATTAAATCTAGGATAACTGGTTAATGCTGTTGTGTCGTGTTTTTTTTAATGTTCCTATTTTCTTGTAATAATCCTGGTAAATTTGAAAGAATATTACTCTTTTATGTATGCGTTCAAAATGTGTTTTCTTTCTTACCTGTCCATGCTATTATTTCTGTGCATATTATAATTTGTAGATTTATACACAGGTCTGTAGAAAATAATCCACAGTGTTTTCTTTTATAAAGAATATTATATTATATTATATTATATTATATTATATTATATTATATTATATTATATTATATTATATTATATTATATAAATATTATATTCTTTTTTTTTTTAAATACTGAAAACAGAAGTATGCAATTATGTGCACTTCAGATGTGTAATATCTCTCTTATGATATTGCACCACATCTTGGTAATTAGAACAGTTAGAGTAAAAGTAAAAGTTAACATGGCGTATGCGAACAGCTTACGTTATAAACACCGAATTTATTATAGAATTTTTGGTTGTGGAAAAATAAACTGTGGTGAACTTTCACAAACGTTTGTATTATGTGTATGAGGGTTCTGCAGTCGATAAGAGCACGGTCAGTCGCTGGATACAGAGTTAAAGCTTCAGATAGTGAAGAGATGGGGCTGTACAATCTTTCTAACTCTGGGCATTCTGCCACGACTACCACCCCAGAAATGTTGAACCGTTCTGATGCCATTATTCCTGATTCGCACCACAAGTCAACAATTGGTCTCACAACTGTCAGTCAATTTCGAAGATTACATCAAAACACTAACAAAAATCAATACCCGATTCCACAGATTTTGGCCGAACAAGAATCCAGCAGAACAAGAATCCAGCAGAACTGTGGCTCCATAATGACAATGTACGCCCTCTCAGAGGTCAGAAAATAAGGGAGGCAATTTCTAAATTAGGTTTGAACGTACTCCGTCATCTAAACCTGAACCCCACCCCACCCCTTATTATCTGCCTCCTTCTGACATTCACCTTTCTGTCCACTTAAAAATACACTCCGTGGGACAAGGTTTGATGATGATGAGGGTGATTCATGCAGGGATGAAATGTCTACGTGAGCAGGAATAAGCCTGACACAGTCAAGGCATGCATGCACTTGTTTTGCACTGGAGTAAGGACGTACAAGCCGATGGGGATTATATAAAACATAGTACCTTTAGAAGAAATTATCATATTATTTGTGAATTTCATTCTTTATGTTTTCTATAATAAAATTACGGTATATTGCTTTCTTACCGCCCCCTGTAGTTTCTCAATACCTATTTTTCATCAAATAAGTACTGGAGAGTTTAAGAATTGGCACCATGGTCTCAGAACTTGATGAAGGGAAAGATCCTAACGGCACCTTTCCGTGGTAGAGGATTGGCAACACACCTCGGCATGTCAATTTTTTTTTTATTTTCTTTTGTTGTGTGAATCTATTCTGAAAAATTAAAGAACACACATATCATTTTTCGATGTAGTCGCGACTGCGTTTAATGCAAGTCCTCCAAACGCCGATAAAGTGCTTGGATTCTTGTAGGACAATTACTCCGGGGGTCAATACTCGGTATGCATGACCCGGTCGTGAACAGTCTGTCACAGACGTCGCGCAGGTTTTGAATCTTCCTACTCCACTCATAAACTTGCTGGACTGACAGGCATGCATCACCATACTAGACCTTCATTCTCCGATAATTTCTATAGGTTTCACTCCTACACTGATCACGAAACGGATAACAGGACGCTGCTCCTCTTTGGTACATGTCAAAAGTGGGGCAGTCATCTTTAAACTGTAATTATGACGTCACCGTATTCGGCTGCACCGTGATGTCACGTACTTAATTAACACTCTTGACTTCTCTTGCAACAATATTGACAGGTTACAAGACAATAGCATGGCTATTGTAATTTCTATAACACTTTTAAAGTTTTCATTTGAAGGTCCCTCGTACTGCAGACTAGGGCACTCACTTAGCCTGTCAAATGTACAGGTTACTACAAGATCAAGATATAGTCCAAAGCCATGGGGGAGAGGAAAATCAGGTCAAAATCAGTATTTATTCCTAGAAAGTCAGGATCCAAAAAATGTTTTCATTAACGTTAACAGAGATATGGCGTTTACAGTCTCGTCCAGTACAGATAGCCATGAGCTGCAGGTCTTACCCAACCGTCAAGAGACTGGTAAGGAAGAAACTCATGGAGAAGTCATAACAAGAGTTATTAGTCATAAAAATCTGTACTTGGAATAGCAGGAAACAGTTGGAGAAGAGTAAATTGGAGAATATCAAAAATTAATTGGAGACAATGCATGTATGTGTGTATGGACTAAGTAAAGTTAGATGGATGGATATTGATGAAATAATATCTGAAAAGTACAAAATTATGTAGTGTGGAGTGGCCAAACATGAGAAAGTAGTAGGAACTGTTGATACATTTTTGAAAAAGTTTAGGCAAAATAATAATGTTTTGCTTAAATAGTAAACCAATAGACATACATTTAATTAAAGCATATGTCCCAACGATAAATAGCTTAGAAGAAGAAAACAGACAAATTATATGACGCTACAGAGCAGATGCTAGAAGAATTAAGTCATCAGACTCCCCCATAATACTGAATGATTATAATGCAAACGTAGAAAAAATCCGATTACAGAATACCTGCATTGTGTTACTCCTTGATTTATCTGTTACTTAACTGTTCTATGTATATCCTACTTATTACTATACTTTGGTCATGGGAGGAGAGGAGAGGCATAAGGAAACATCATGATGCCTTGAAAGATCAGTTGAAAAGAGGACAGAGGCATACCGAAAGAAAAACAACTAGACGACCTGAGACACGGGCATACATGAATATCATCGGCAGACTTGATCCACAACACAAAGGACTGAGATTTGTGGAGAGACACGAACGAATTGCAGTCAGTTGACGAGGCTTGTGATGATGATGATGATGATGATGATGATGATGATGATGATGATGATGATGATGAGGAGGAGGAGGAGGAGGAGGAGGAGGATAATGATGATGATGATGATGATGATGATGATGATTATGATGATGATGATGATGATGATGATTATGATGATGATGATGATGATGAGGAGGAGGAGGAGGAGGAGGAGGAGGAGGATGATAACCGGCACTAAATTGATGATGTCGCCAAAACCACGCTGGTGGCCATTACTTCCCAGAACATTTCCTGTACCAAAATCAAACTAGGTCGACCTGGGAGACCAGGTCATTTTTTTTTCTAACTCGGCTTCAATGGGAATTTGAATATATGAGCATCAGATCGGTAGGTAACCGTGCTAACTACTGAGCTACCCCCACTCCCTCAAAAGCCGATCGGGTTGGAGGAAAAATAATCCTGCTATATTGGGTATTAAACCACTGTCCTGGTAAGCAAGTGTGCTAACCACTTTGCCACAACGTCAAGGAAGGTAACCTTCAAGATAGCTCAAGCACAGCTCTTTCTGGTATGTTTGCCGTGGGATTACTATACGCAAGCAAGAAACAGTATCATGCCATTGCATATTTTGTAAAAACGATCCCATAGTGATAAAAGCAACATATTATAGAATAATACTAGACAATCACATCCAGTCTAACAAAGAAACAAACTTGAGGCAAAGAACAAAATTATCTATCAACATGCATTTACATAACTCAATGTATATTAATCAAACAAGAGGAAAAGACGATTACAAACTGAGACAAGCAAGAAATAACACTTTGTAAACAATCATTTCTGGTCATCTCGTTTTCTCAGCACTGTAAACACAAGAAAATCATGATTGCATGAAGACTTAAATTGTTTACTCTAGTAAATAAATAAAATGGTAATTTACATTTTAATTGTAAAATTATATACTCCTGGTATGACAAAAATAATCAACAAAATGTGCCGAAGATAGATTACGCTTCATCATCAAATATTTACAAATACACATGAAGACTACAAAATAATAGCAATCTTATACAAATCAAAGAAAACAAATGCAAACCAACATTAATATCTCTACCGATAAATAATTCTAAAATAATGTCAGTAATGCGTCATAACATGCAATAATAACGGCCGTGAAACATTTCTCCACATACATTATTACCATCACATTGATCAGCCCTTAGGGTAGCTTTGTAGCTTCCTGAGCATGCATTGCTAATGGTGTCTCCTTCTAATCGATGCAATGCTGCGTAAGTTCTAAAGTCCAATCTTAAGAAAACGTGATATAATAATTTCTTCTCGCTTTCTACGCCCACATAACATCTCAAATACATTATTTTAAATACCCTCTGGTTACATACTTGTGTGAAACTGTGTAAAAATGTAATACAAGAAAGTGTTTGCGAAAGTAGTGCAAATATTCTTATATAGTCAAGAGCCAGTGAGGTGTTGATGAACATGTCTGTACGCAGCCTTGTGTACTATTATGTTGCCTAACATGTCTACTGATGATGTTTCTCAATGCCATGAGGTCATACTATCCAGCGTCTTCTCTCTTGGTCTCCTCTGCCTCTTGTCTTCTTCAACTTTCCTGTTGTGATGACATACTCCAGTTTTCTCCTTCTCGTCATATGGCCCAAAAAAGTGGACCGTCTTCTTCTGATGGAAGCAAGTAGTTCTATCTGTGAGTTAACATATTTCAGAATAATTGTATCGCTCTTTCTATCCGGTCCGTTCACAATGTTCTCAACATTCTTCTATGAAACAACATTCCGGAACCTCCCACATAATTCCTCACTTGCCTGCTAATTGCCCATGATTCTCTTCCGTAAATCAGGATTGACTCTATATCAGTGTTATTAACTTTTTTTTCCCCTAATTACCAAAATGAAACATGATTACAAGCCCATCACTACAAAACGAAAGTCAATGTACCTGCCTAAATAGTATCAAGATTTCGAAAAACGGTACAAATGTGCCTTGGTTTGGTAACCAGACCTATGAGACAAACTTAAGAGAGAAACTCTCAGGCACCTGCCTTGGCCTCCTGCTGACTGCTGGTTTCACGGAAGCAGTTATTCTTTTTGTTTAGACTGCTGAGCTTAGGAAAGTTATTGCAGAAAATGTCAAGGCTTGTTTTGTATGTATGCACGGAATATTCGATTCACGTCCATTATGTGTGCAATGGTGCACTAAACTGACTGTTCGTTTTTTAGCTAATTATAAAAACCTCTATTTATTTTTAAAAAATGCATTATTCAGTTAATTAGTAATCCTGCATACCGCGTTCGAAACACAGCTGCGGGCGATTTAGCAGCAGACCGCCTTGTGTTGGTTTTCATTAAATGGTATGAGTGCCTGTCGTTCAGAAAGCAATGGCAAACTACTGAACGTAAACTTCCCAAGAAATCACAAACGGCCAAAAATGTTGGGGTTGACTGCTACGTCCTGTAAATGATATGCAACTAACGGTACTTCAATTTTAATTCACCGCAAACAAGAAGTATCCCTTAGAGCCTCATTTGCATCGGTCCGGCAATCACTTTCCGGTTTAGTATTCGGTGGACTGCTGGACCGATCGATGGATGATTTTTTAAGTTTTTGTCATCGACAGTGAGGGCCCTACGGGCCCAAAAACTTAAAAAACATCCATCGATCGGTCCAGCAGTCCACCGAACACTAAACCGGAAAGTGATTGCCGGACCGATGCAAATGAGGCTCTAAGGGATACTTGTTAATACTTGTTTGTTTTCGGTGAATTAAAATTGAAGTACCCAACTAATTTCATATATTCAGTTATCACATGTATTCTTAATATCAATACATATAACCCTTCAGTGGAAGAATGACATTACTTCTATTAGTCACAATATGATGTGTATAAACATATCGCGCTTGTAGTAGACCCAACTAAGAAGCTGTTGGAATTGAAAAGCCTTGTTTATACTGTGGTATTTGTCCACCTCAGTGAAACGGGCATGTGATTTGCATATTAAACTAGAGGCTGTTCAGGAAAATGTTTCGAAGACAGCTTGATTCAAGCAAGTGAGCAGGCGTTGGAACTTACACAATGTGTCACAATATCATCCTGACCACTTCAATCAAGGACTGTGGCTCTGACGTTGAACATGCTGGATGTACTGCTGCACTGTCTGCTTGGAGCAATTTAAAATTGAGGAAGCTGCACAGAGGCGTGCGGCGCAAGGAACAGTTTAGAACTGAGGGCTATACAGAGGTGTGCTACACAAGGAACAGTTTAGAATTGAGGAAGTTACACAGAGTTGTGCTACACAAGGAACAGCTTAGAAGTAAAGTAGATAAACAGAGCTGTGCTAGACAAGGAACAGTTTAGAGTTGAGGAAGCTACACAGAGTTGTGCTACACAAGGAACAGCTTAGAAGTAAAGTAGCTAAACAGAGCTGTGCTAGACAAGGAACAGTTTAGAAGTGAGGAAGCTACACAGAGTTGTGCTACACAAGGAACAGCTTAGAAGTAAAGTAGCTAAACAGAGCTGTGCTAGACAAGGAACAGTTTAGAGATGAGGAAGCTACACTGTAGCCTGCAATGCGTGGAACATTTAGGAATCGAGTAAGTTATACGGAGGCGCACCTCATGAGAAATCTACACTAGGGTGTGTCATGCATGGATTAGTTTAGAAACAAGAAATCTACACAGAGGTGTGTCATGCATGGATTAGTTTAGAAACAAGAAATCTACACAGAGGTGTGCCATAAATGGAACAGTTTATATACGAAGAAATGACACAAAGGCATAGATGGAAGAGTTTAGAAGCACGAAATCTGCACACAGGCATCCCATACTTGGAACAGTTTACAAACCATGAATCTAGGCAGATGCGTTCTCTACATGGAACAGTTTAGAAACGAAAACGCTAAACAGAGGTCTACCATACGAAAATTACAAGTCTTGTTGTCTCTGTCTTTTCGACAGTCGAAATTCTTATTTTTTCATTGTAACAGTAATGTCTGAGCTCAAACTGGTATAATCATTCATTTGTGAACACTCTAGTTAATCTCTGCAACGTTTAGCAAAAACACATAGTTCTATAACCCTCTCAGCATAAACTACCACAGACTCAAACAGATTGCACATGTATATCACGCTGAAAATGCAAAAATAGTCACAAATATATAGTACAATAGTGCAATAATGTAATTGATTACGAAATTAACAAATACAAGTAAGAAGTGACTTTTTTTTTCATCTGGAAAAGTGTGGTTTGATATATACTTCTTTATATGGTGAGGCTGGTAGAGAAACAGGACATTTCCTCGAACCGTAGCTAAAATTTTATGTCTTTATTATGACAGAATCGACTAAAACATAAAATTAATGTTGAGACCTAGTCAACGCTACTACAAGCAAGTTATTTTTAAATGGGCAAACATTAATTGTAGCTTTAAGAAGCAATGATATTATGAATTCTAGGCCACTAAGGTCTCTATTAAAGACCACAAAGAAGGAATCTAGAAGCGATACAAAGAAAGTAATCGTATCTGTGTTTTAGTAGTTAGAAACTAAACGGTGGATTCAAAGCTCAACTTAAAGCTAGATCGAAACTACATACTGTTTTCAACCAAAAGTAGATGTAGACCATATATTATGATAACCAACTAGCACAGAAAAAATGCGTGAAACCAAAATGTAGATCTTGACCATATGGTACGTCACATTAAAAGTAGATCAACATAGAATTTTAAAAAAAAATATATATATATAAAGGTGAATCCTGATACCGAATACGAATAAACACCAAATATAACTAGGAGGCCCGACAAAACAAAAAAACATACAGAAAGAAGTGATTGTTTCGAGTAAAATATTTACCAACGAGCAACATGTGACAATCAAGACAATACTGCTTTGTAAATCAAAATGTAGAGTAAAAGGAAGTAATATATGAAAGCATAAATGAGAACACTTTGGAAAGCAAGTGGAAGACAAAATGTATCCAATGTACGAAGGTGGACTATGTCACTGATAATGGCATGAAATAAAGGAGGGTGATCAGGGCTTGATAAGACGTAAATGAAGAAATCGAAATGGGAACGAAAGTCAAATAACATGAGGACCACGACAAAGATCAGGATATAAAAGATTATGACGTCAGCATGGTCGAATGGATAAGAGGGCTCGTTCTTAAACATCCGGTGTGCTGATACTGAGGCAGCGAGTTCAGCCCCTACACCGGTAAGTTGGACTAAAATATTGACTTTTCGTTCTTGACTTGGGGACGTAAATTACAAGTACCTCTAAAGTCGGAGTGGGTTCGCCTGAAGGCGAGAGACTCTGATAATAAGGAAAGCTAATCCACACGCAAAGATCAGTACAGTGGACTAGAAGTACTAGCACGTGTATGTACTATCTTTAATTTAAAGCGAGCGAGTGCGAAAACAATGAAGATTAATATTATGTAAAGAATGAAAAATAAAAGAAACTAATAGTAAAAATGTTTACTAATTGAAGGGTGAAAGTGTAGGTTTTAAATCTAAAGAAAAGCCAATAATTATGATCATCATCATTTACCATCTCAGCCATAACTGATCTAGTGGAACTATGCTGATGATATTCCTCCATCCCAGCCGTCTAGCCCACCCAGCAGCAATCACTCGGCCTGCCTCTTTTCTCACTGATCTTTCCAGATGTCACGATGTTTTCAAATTCAAGAAGATTAATAGCCCAATACAAATTGACCAAAATAACAATACAATATAAACAAAAGTGCTGTCTCTGAAAAAAGGATTACTACCCGCATTCCAACAAATGAATTATATACGTTGAGACAAAGTATAATTATCTTAAATAACACGTGTTTCAAAATGCAATCCACTTGACTTCATGTGGCTTGTTTCTTTTTAAATAAATAATTATTCAAGAAACCTGTTGATTTATTGAATCTTGATGTGTGGGAGCGACTCAAGAACAATTAGCAGACAAGTGAGGAATTATGTGGAACCTGCGGAGAGATGATTTTATAGAGCAATGATGAGAGCGCCATGGAAGGGTAGAAACTTTAATGAAAGATATCCTGAATGAGGTTACCTCACAAAGAGAACTGGTTACTTGCATCAGAAGAGGACAGTCCACATTCTTTGAACAGGTGATGAGAAGAAGGCTGGAATGTGTGGTCACAGGTGGAAAACTGGTGGGGAGGACAGTCCATATTCTTTTGACAGGTGATGAGAAGAAGGCTGGAGTGTGTGGTCACAGGTGGAAAACTGGTGGGGAGGAGAGGCGGGCGGCGACCAAGAGATGCTGGTCAGTTTGGCATCATGGCATTGGGGAACATCACTATCAGACAAGCTTGGCAGTGAAAAAGACAGACTGTTGTGGGACAGGCATGATCACCAACATGGACTGTAAGAGGCAGAAGATCCAAGACTCCACATAGATGTACAATCGTAAGATATTGCAATCTTGAATATTTCACACCAGTGCAAATGATTATTGTCGTCTAGCAAGATTTCATGCATTCGATCAGGCTATAGCTTGTTCGCTAATCGTGTTATATTAGGAATCATCTGCATCTAGTTTTTTTTCCTGGACGTTTCCGAAACAATGCTGTCAATTAATCTGTTCATAAATTATCGTTCTGGCTATAATTTGTTGGGATGATGTATCAATCCTTTACTCTTCCATCCTCTGGGACGTAACTACATCATATCTGTTGAATGTTATTGTTTTTTCTGCACCTGCGGCAATGTCATTTCTGTGTCCCTAGAGATCCAATCAGTAGTTCTTTTATAAACTCTTGTTATTTACCCCATTCACTCTTTGTCCTTGTGGCTTCCAGCTCAGATAGCTTCTATTTAAAGGTATATGAAATCGGGTTAAACAAGTCGGGTTGTCATTAATCATAGATTGCAACGTGTTTATTGTGTTCTACGTTATTCACTGTGCTGTAGGCACTCTAAATATATGTTGCATGTTCTTTGCTGGGCGTGGGGATCAACCCCAACCCCAGATTGGATTACTAGGCAATTTTACGTTCAATAATTTGACCTTATATTGTTGTTTATTATTACTTATATTCTAATGACACTTTATCTTGCTAATGTTGTCTCCTTTCTTCTTTGCGATCGTTGTACTTTGATGAATTACACTATAAAAATAGTTTTCATAATGAACTCCACCTATGTTAGAGGTGTACAAATCACAAAATCTACTCACATTATACTTTCTTCTTGGGAGAGCATTGAACAATTCGCCTGCAGTCTTCCCTTTACGCCCAGATTCTTCTGTTGCCTTTTTTACATGGTAATATGGGTATACTTACTTTTACTCAAACAAACGTACATGTATTGTTTGACTCTCTGTGGCTAAGGGCTTGCGAACGCGGTTTGTGAGCCCGTATACCCGGGTTCGAAACACGGCGGTGCTGGTTTTTTTCGAAAAAGGTCGTTCAGAAAGCAATGGCAAACTACTGAACGTAATACTTGCCTAGTACATCAACAGCAGCTGAAAATGCTGGTGTTGACTGAAACGTCCCGTAAGGGATACGCAACAATTTTAATTGTTATGACATTTACTCATCCTTGTTTTTTTTTTGTTTTTTTCAACTATGTGTTCGTAGTTTCATTATTTTTGACACCCACGTGAGCCGGCATGTATTCTGTCTGAACTGAACATCGTTTTGAGTTTTCACATAGATAATTGTCAACTTCAGTTATCTGTCCTACAATAAACTTTTGCATGACAGTTGTTCACGACGAATCCGCTAAAACTGCCATCTTCTTAAGAAAGCAACAGGGTGAAATTGCATAACTTGTTAAGGTGTTGAATTTTTTTTTTTTATAGTCGGGTATTCGATGCCTGTTTCGTCGGATTCCAATTTTTCTACAATTATTTTGTGCTCGCTTCCAGGACGATTAAGCCTAAATTGGGTACCAGGTTGGTCTATACAAATATGTCTATTCAGCAGCCCAGTGCTGTCTTACGTCGTCTACAAGGGATCATTACTTAGTAAATTACTATACTATTCTTCGTGTTGTGCTGAATGTTGTATTTATCACCCCTGTTCTCCTGAAGGTGAGGTAATGTGGTAGGTGATATGGTCAGCACGTCGACAGCCCTCACCTCTACTTCCCACTACATTCTTGGTACCAATTATAGGACGGGTCGACATGGCAGCCCACATATTGTTTTTTTTTTTTTTTAATCTGAATCCGCGCATCTGCGTTTCGAACCCAAGATCACCAGATCTCCAGGCGAGTGTCTAGCTACGACGCTACCGTGGTCCCCCAATGTTCCCACGTTAATCACCTTCTTCAACTGAGCCCGCGTGTTTTTCTTAGTCATCTTACTAACATTGATGAATAAATATTAAATTAATTGGGCTTTTCATCCTTACAGAAAGATCGGTGTACGTGCATGCCTTTGTCGAACTTAGCCATCGACTAGACGGCAGTTCTCTCCCTGCTAATTACGTCAGAGATCAAAATAACTCGACTAGGGCTATTACCCGGTCTGGATTTGTTTGTCAGAGCTTTACGGACGTGCCCTTTTCAGACGAATTGTTTTCCTTAGCAACAGACTTCTTCCAGTTCCGGTTGAATAAGACAGGAGAGAATGAACAAACGACTGTTGTGGGTTCCAGTTAGGTTAGGAAGTGTGATGTATGCTGGAAATGTACATAACATATACATTTAACATAAGTATATCATGGATAAAATGACTCTAGGATAATAATAACACTCAACTACAGAAGATATTTTAGTGAGCCGAGATGGCTAAGTATTCTAAAAGAAGCATTAGCATTCATGGTCAGGAATTCTTTACTAGCCGTTTGTTTCATTATATCCATGGTTATACTTTATTAATACTATTCCTTTTAACAGCATCATGTGCTATGCTGAGTAGACGCTTGTAACACAAGAGTCAGTACATTTTATATCTGTTGAGGCATTTTGAGGCCCATATGTTTACATATCAATCAATACTCGAGGGTGATGTGGTTAATATCTCGCTGATTGCCTTTAATTCACAAGACACCTCCTAGGTATGGCATGGTCAACCTGTGTGCCTCAGGTCGATTTTAAAAGTACGCATCGTGCGAAAACATGACTACCAGGTCCTGCAGGACCAATGGATTTAAACAGATGACGTTTGACAAACAAACACAATTGATAGTCAAACACTGAAAGCGCCTCACATTATTTATAGCATGGGTTAACTATGTTACCATCTTATTTGTGTTAGCATCTGATTATATTGACGTCTGTTTATGTGGACATATGTTTTCTGGTGATTATTTATTTATAGTGGCATATGTGTATATTGTCGTCCTGCTTATGTACTTCTTCTTTCTCATTTTTCCCTTCTTGGGGGAATCCGCCTTCAACCAAATCAATCCAAGCCCACCTATCAATGGCGATCCCGGGTAGCTCCGTCCATGACCTTCCCGTAATATTCCTGTCCTGTTTCTACAACTTATCGCCGTGTGTTTTAGGTCTTCCTCTGTTTATGTTGGCCTGTAAGTTCCACACAAAGGCCACCTAGTTATACTATTCTTGTGTTTCTTCTTCCTTCTTCTTCTTCTTCTTCTTCTTCTTCTTCTTCTTCTTCTTCTTCTTCTTCTTCTTCTTCTCCTCCTCCTCCTTCTCCTCTATTCTTCTTCTTCTTCTTCTTCTTCTTCTTCTTCTTCTGCTTCTTCTTCTTCTTCTTCTTCTTCTTCTTCTTCTTCTTCTTCTTCTTCTTCTTCTTCTTCTTCTTCCTCTCCTCTTCTCCTCTTCTTCTTCTTCTTCTTCTTCTTCTTCTCTTCTTCCTTCTTCTCTTCTTCTTCTTCTTCTTCTTCTTCTTCTTCTTTCTTCTTCTTCTTCTTCTTCTTCTTCTTCTTCTTCTTCTTCTTCCTTCTTCTTCTTCACTAGTTCTTTCTTCGTCTGTCGTTAGCTTGAAACTGATTGTCTATATCTGCAGTGTTATCGCTTGTATTAACTTCACACTGTATGTTTAGCTACTCAGTGGTCTGAAAAGTGTATGTGAACGTCTTTACTTCCCAACATATTTCTTGGTACCCATGTTAGGTTGGGGCAACCTGGACTCGAGGTCCCAGACCAGTTTTAAAAGTACGGCTTGATGCGAACCATTGACCTGGTTAAAGGGGAGGAGAGGCAGAGGGACACCATGAGAGAAGATCCTGGACAGTTTGACGTCATGGCGTGGAGGATTATCAGTGTCAGACATGATTAGCAGTACACGAAACATAAGTATACTTTATGTTGATCATTTACTTATCATGACATCTGTTTACATTGTCTCTGTTTATGTGGCTATGTGTTTATGTTTATCATGTATTTAAGATGACATATATTTATATAGCCGTATGTTTATGTGGTGATATGTTTATATTTAGCATTTATTATATTGATATATGTTTATATATTTGTCTGTTTGTATGGATATCAGATTTGGCAACAGACCGCCTATGGATGATTAGTATGAAATGGTATGGGTTTCGATCATTCAGAAAGCAATGGCAAACTACTGAACGTAAACTTGTCAACATGGAAAAAATGTCCTGTAAAGGATATGCAACTAACTTTATATGGATATTGTTTATATTTACCATGTATTTATTTTATCATAAGTTTTTGTTGACATATAATTACGCTGAAATCTGTTAATGCTGACATCTGCCAAATATGTAAGTGAAATTATGCAACTTATAATGATAAAACGACGAAGTAAATTCACGTTTTACAGAATTGTTATAAACGTTCACAACAAGTGTCAATGGAAACATGACAAAGATGGCATTGGTACCAGCAAATGAGGAAAACAAAAACACACACAGCGCATGTTCAATTCCCACTCTGGCTAGGTCCCCAGGTGCAATGAGTAACGTCATCTTGGCTCTCTTGTTTTGTCCGATTAATTCACAGAGTGGATGAAAGAGATCTCTCAGGCGGTACATAATTGTGGCGATGATAATGGTCAGCATCACTCTACAACGCTGCTCTGTCTTCGGACGTAATATGGCGTCTTGACAGGCTCATGGTCCGATTGGGCTGTGGAGTAAGATAATAGGGATTACAATTACAATCTTACAGGACAAAGTGTTAATATGTAGTAAGTAAAAATTAAAGGATCTTTTACACACCTAAGGGCTCATTGGGCGTAAGGTGCTACGCCCATATTTGTATAGACTCAGTCGGTACTTAAAGCATAATGCTGTCTGTATCACGTCAACCGTGTTTACTTTCCAAGATATTTTTGGTAGCCACTGTAGGCTGCATCGACCTGGAAGCTCAGGTCAGTTTTAAAAATTCGACTCCACCTAGATGTAGATCGAACACGTGACCACCAGTCCGACAGACCAGGTGTAATCTATAATAGAGATGCATATAAAAGTCGCTTAAAAGTCGACAGGGTCGACTTCATTGCACCGGGTTTTTATCCGATATGGCTCGGTCTCTTTCGCAGCGCGGAAAGCGTCGCACAAAGCACGAACTCCGTAGCTCTAGCGACTACCCACGGGAGTCTCCGAAAAATTTCACTCGTGAACCGAAGGACACGGCCTGGAATCGAACCCACAACCTTCGGAGCCCGAGTCAAACGGCTTGACCACTTCGCCACAGAGACTCCCAAGAGATGCATATACACACGCAAAACAATAAACATACATACACTCGTAGACAACAGCCGAGTAACCATCCAGTCGAATCACATTTATATTGATTAATCAGTCTTAACATTGGTAGATTGATACAGACGCAAACAGACAGAGAACGGCTAATTGTGTCTGCTGTTTTCAGTGTATAATAATTAAGAGATAACACGACGGTAACATCTGGTGTCTTTCCGACAATATTGTATCACATCAAGTGAAGTCGTTAGCCCTTTTTGACAATACTGAATATCATCACATGGGATCAGACTGCAAGTCTTTCTACATTATTGTTCTAAATGTTGTTAAACAGACAGACAGACAGACAGACAGACAGACAGACAGACAGACAGACAGACAGACAGACAGACAGACAGACAGACAGACAGACAGACAGACAGACAGACAGACAGACAGACAGACAGACAGACAGACAGACAGACAGACAGAGAAGACAGACCTTCATAATACTTTAAGAAGACACCTTATCAAGGAAAGCAAGTGGCATGATGTCGTCTAGTCCCATAACCTGGTATATATAAGCTCTTAAGATAGACCATCCCAAATAGTATATGTCACGGGAATGTTTGTATCTGTACGTGTGTAACAACTATCCCATATTCGAGGTAAGTAGTGAAGCCACTATTCTGAATGGTGAACTGTTGAGATAAGCCTGCCTTAATTTCGTTAATTGTTAGTGTCAGTTCCAACTTTACGGCAACAAGTCATCTCCATAATGCTCCGTTCATGAGTCAGTAAATATACCACAAAATGCTGCTCTCGTTGTCCCATGTGAAAAGTGGAACAGACAGCAGTCTCGTCAAACCAACAGCACGCACAGACATACCTGCATAAGGGGGCTGCCAGAATACCAACATTACATTCCACTACGAAAATTACAATTCATCGTCGATTGAAGCGCAAGTTACTAGAAAACAGCAGTTTCACACACATTACTGCATAATGCAGAGCAACCGACCGTCCTCCATTTATTCTGAAAATGCAATTCACAATACAAACAACAGCGAACACATGTAAAAGTATTCCACACGAAATCCACGGCTCACATTGTCGCACAGTGCACTTAACTCATTAGCTAAGCGACAGAACAGTTGTTTTTGTATATACTTTACAAATAAAATGTCAAAATATGTTGAATAGAAGTCAGAAATAAACTATCATTGCAACAAAAAGGTTACATAGCATTAAGAACCTTCGACAGAACACAAGTTAAAGTAACATTTAGTAGCATAAAGTAGCACATTTCTGTAGCAAAATACCGGGTGTGGGTAATGGGCTATTTTCCAATCCAAAACAATGTATTCCCTTAATGAATTTAAACACACACTCCATAAGTACAAGATTACACGATTTCTTGCCTGGCTTACTTCGCTACATCTGGACGGGTGCATACTGCAGAGATCGATTCCAGT
>JACEFZ010001620.1:690000-762500 GCA_014155875.1 Cepaea nemoralis | reverse complement strand
CTGTGCGAACATGTGTATATTTCAGCTTAAAGGATTTATCTAGTTATTTTACTGTTTGAGAAATTGTTAGAATGTGCAGCGCGCCCAACGACCATCCTGGTTGCGATCACTTGTTTTGGAATCGCGTGGGCCACACACATGCTACTATAGGATGCATTTTTAATGACTGTACAATGTTTGAAAATATTGCCGGTTCAAGTTTTGTATTCACCCTCTGTAAATCCATGCAACATAATAGGTAAATACAAAACTTGGACCGGCAATATTTTTCAAACACTGCACAGTCATTAAAAATACACCCTGTACTAGATATCGCTACTATTAGTGAGTGCGCTGGCCTGATTTTGCGTGAGGTTTAGACTTTCCTATTACCAATATCCCTCGACATCAGGAATAACCTTCTCCGTCTCAGATGTACTTGTAATTAACATCTGTAAACCAAGAACAAGAAGTCAACATCAAAATCTGACTGACCGGCGTTTGGAAAGAACCTACCACACCGCGGTCAGAAGAGAAAGATTAAGCGCATTACACCTCACATCAACGGTGGTCTCCTGTTGCCCTTCCAGTAATTCGCCTGTATGATAGTATGCTCTCCGTTGGATTGACTTCCCTAGGATCAGAGGGTCTTGAAACTTGCTAGGTAAACTTTCGTTTTTGTTTACATTTCTCTATAAATTGAAACGTACTCTGTTTTCTTGAGATAGAGGTAGTGTCGTCTTTCTTAACGGCTCATTTCCCTGGAGGGACAGGAGGTGTACTGATCACTTCATCTCACCATGGTATGACTTAACATATATGCAGATAAACCAAGATAAGAGAGCTGGTAAAGGATAGAGATTAATTTTCTTGCTGTAAGATAAAACCACTGTTGATTCATCTAGAATTGTGAGATAACATCACAGTTAGTTAGTTTTTATGGTGTAAGATAACCCCACTGTTGGTTCATCTATAAGTTGTGAGATAACACCATTGTGTGCTCATCTGGAAGTTCGAGATAACACCACTGGTGATCAATAAAACATTGCAGAACGAGGTTATTTCCGCCTTGGCTGTCGGACTCGATTAATCTAAGTGACTGCTAGACTCTGAACATTGGAAGTGTGGAGTAGACAGCGACACAAGTGTATAACAACAAGCTAAACCAACCAAGAGAATGATTAGATTAACTTGCTGCTTGAAACGAAACGGATTGTTGTACCCAGAACTGCCTTGCTTTGCTTTGTAACTTTTGTCATACACAGATACTTCCATAATGATATGATCAAGCTAAAGAGTCCGTTACTGATAGATTGTGTGTGTCCTGTTATTCTGTCTGAATGAGAATACTGGGCAAATGATTATGAATGTTGTAAAGGCTTTGGAGATGTGGATTCTGGAAATAATGTTGAGATTATCGTGAACAGAGAAGAAAACGAACACCGAGATGCTGTGATCGGAAGGTGTTACAAGATTGTTGTGTACAAGATCAGTAATCACAGCCATACCTAAATTATAAAGGTAGTCGCATGTCCTTCACAGAACATTGTAATCAATCACGGCGGTTTTAATTTTTTTATTCTATGGGGGAGGGGGTAGGGGAGGGGGGGGGGGTTCCTGTTTGTGATTTATTAGGCAAGTTTATGTTCAATTGTTCAATGTAATCAATATCCTACGTTAAGTAGTTCAATATAATTAATATCCTCTACTAATGAAAAATCAGATTCGCTGGGCTCGTCACTTGACTCGTATGCCAGATCACAGGCTCCCTAAACAAATATTTTTACGGCGAGCTGCGTTGTGGTAAACGCTCCCAAGGCGGCCAGAGGAAACGCTTTAAAGACACTCTGAAAGTCTCACTGAATGAGCTTTTGGAATTCATCCTGACACCTGGGAGACTGCTGCTAAAGTCCGTAATTCATGGCGTACATCATTACATAAGGGTGCAGTCACTTGTGAAGCAACCAGGACTGCAAGAGCTGTGAAGAAAAGGCAGGACAGAAAAACCACTGCAGGAGATCCTCCTCCTGGAACGTCAAGCCCTCTTTGTCAAAGAACATTTCGAGCCAAAATAGGCCTTATCAGCCATCTTAGAACTCACGGCTCCATACTTTCAACCCCACTGGATGAAATGAATGGTCATCATCATTCTTGATGGACAAACAACAACATAATTAATATCTTACGTTCTGTAATTCAATATAATCAATTTCTTACGTTCAGTAGTTCAATATAATCAATACCTTACGTCAGCAGTTCAATATAATCGATATCTTGCGTTCAGTAGTTTCAATATAATCAATATCTTACGTTCAGTAGTTTCACATTGCTTTCTGACCGGCCGACGCTCATATCAGTGTTAAAGATCAACACAAGACGGCATGCCTCCAAATCGCCTGCAGCCGATTTCGAGCGCTGAGTTGCGAACCGCGTTCGCTACACCTTTGTCACAGACGCAGACCCACAAGAACAAGATAAGTGGGATGTATGTCTTCAAATTCCCCAACAAGACAGATTATCTTTTAACTTGACCAGGGTTCTCGAGTCGACCCAGCCTACAACTGACTCCCGAGTCGACCCAGCCTACAACTGACTCCCGAGTCGACCCAGCCTACAACTGACTCCCGAGTCGACCCAGCCTACAACTGACTCCCGAGTCGACCCAGCCTTCAACTGGCTCCCGAGTCGACCCAGCCTACAACTGACTCCCGAGTCGACCCAGCCTACAACTGACTCCCGAGTCGATCCAGCCTACAACTGACTCCCGAGTCGACCCTGCCTACAACTGACTCCCGAGTCGACCCAGCCTACAACTGACTCCCGAGTCGACCCAGCCTACAACTGACTCCCGAGTCGACCCAGCCTACAACTGACTCCCGAGTCGATCCAGCCTACAACTGACTCCCGAGTCGACCCAGCCTACAACTGACTCCGAGTCGACCCAGCCTACAACTGACTCCCGAGTCGACCCAGCCTACAACTGACTCCCGAGTCGATCCAGCCTACAACTGGTACTAGAAAACGCCCAGGGAAATAAAAGTGACCAGAGTGGTACTGATCACATGACCCAATGAGTGTCTATTGCTCAACAAGAATATGGCGCGTGTACCCTCTACACAATACGCCTGAAGGCTTTGAATAGGTTCATAGTTGTTTATTTATTATCTTAGCAGGCAAAGGGCGCAGGAGTCGAACTTCTCGTCCGACATCGCTTCATGACATTTCAGTGTAGTATATTAACGATTATATTAACGCGCCCGCTTACCTCCACTATGTTACTGTACACATTATTTAGATGCGAGGCCGAAGAGATGCCGGATACTGGTGAGTGTGAAGGTCAGCATGGTCGAATGGATAAAAATGCGAGTTCTTAAACTTCCGATGTGCAGATGCCGAGGTAAGGGGTTCAGTCCCTACGCCGAATAGTTGGACTAAAATGCTTACTTCTCGTCCTTGACTTGGGGACGTAAATTACAAGTACCCCTGAAGTCGGTGTAGATTCGCCTGGTGGCGAGGGACACTGGTAAAAAGGAAAGCTAATCCATACGCAAAATTCAGTCCCAGTGCTACTAGAAGTAGTGTATATGAACTACGCTAGAGTTCAAAGCGAGTTAGCGCAGAAAACGAAATAAACTGGAGAGTGGTAAATCTGTTAGGGCTGCCAGGTAAAGGTAATGGGTACCTGTAGAACTGCGAAAATTGTAGAAGAATTGTGTTTTTTGTCGGTTCCAGTGGATCTATTTATCAGTACTGCGGAGGCTGAGAAAGGCCATTGACGGGCAGTTAAGGGAATCATGTCTGACTTCGACCAGACTCTGACCAGATGACCACATTGCTCATGGTAATTGAGATGGGCATTGGACTGGGCGCGCCACTTTATACTGAACTTGGGAACTGTGAGAATGACATCGACAGCATTGTTAGAGAATCCCATTGAGAATTGAGAAGACGCAATGGGATCCCACAAAAAAATCATTGACTTGGTAGGGGAAACATGTGGGGATATGATGTGTGGAATTCTTCGTGAGTTAAATAAAAAAAACAGATGCATTTCAAGTAGGGATGGTCGTGCACAGGGTGTCGTTTGTCACCTTTGTTGTTCTTGGTGTCTCTAGATCAGATTGTGACAACAGTGGCCAGCACCAGAAGTGAAATTAATTCGGTGGGACTGAGCAGTTTGCTGATCTGGGCTTTAGTGACTGATTTGCGAGGTCATATGCAGGATAAACTAAATATACTTGACGGTTAAAGAAACAAGTTAGTTGCATATCCTTTACAGGACGTGGCAGACTAACTCTCATTGTTGACTGTTCATGGTTCCTGGGCAAGTTTAATTTAAGTAGTTCACCAGTGCTTTATGAACGACCGGCACCCATACCATTTCATTTTTAAAAAACAACGCGAGGCGGTCTGCTGCCAAATCACCCGCAACTGTGTTTCGAACGCGATATTCGGGATTACGAATACGAGCGAACGAACGAAAGAATGAACAATTTTTATTTTGAAAGGGTAAAGAATTGGGCACGCAGGCCCTTCTGATATTCTGCCCTTCTTCTCTATTTCCTCTCATACATTTATTTCATTCAATATCACTTAAGAAGTTAATCTTAGACAACATAAAAGAACAATAAGCATTAATACGCATGAAAAATAATCAATAATACATTACTCACTGAGGCAATGTTTAACAATGGCATTATAAATACCTAAGGAAGATGTAATGTGCCAGACATATGGGAATGTTTATTGGTTAGTTGTCGTTTGAGATAATTTACCATTATTATTAATGGGGGGGGGGGGCATGTAGTCTGTAATGAGATAGTGTTCAAACAGGTTGCGACTGTATGTATAATGATTGGTGGTGTCTTTGATTTCTTGTGGAAGATTGTTCCACAATTGAGCCGCAGAGAACACAGTGGCGACTACATCGAAACATGAGGCATATGTTCTCTACTTTCTCAGAATATATTCACCCAAAATAAAAAAATTTAAAAAAAAATAAAAACATTTATGGTTTTCGTTAGAAATCCCTTCGTAAATATGTCTCACGAAACTTAAAATATATAAGTCTAAAGTCAAATCATCACGGCTGAATGGATTACAATATATGGAGAACGACTAGCACAGTTAACAAATAATTATAAACTTTCATTAACTGGTCAACAGGCAGAATAAAAACTAAAACGGTATGAGAGAACCGCAAAGTAGAGCTCACGGAGAAAACATACACAAATGCAAGTTAATCAAGTGTTTAGAAAAAGAAAGCGCGTTGGAAAGGACGCACATCCAGAAACTCGATTTAAAGTATAAACAGAAGGACATTCCTAGGGAACTCACTTAGTACAAAAAATAACGGCCTAAAAGCGCACGGAGAAGTAAATTAGAGTCAGAGATTAATATTATGTGGAACACATGTCGGAAGCTGCAGATTACGCCACAGGATAGGAGGGACTGGCGCGAGACAGTTGGGGCGGGGGGGGGGGGGGGAGAGAATATGCTCCTTGGGGAAGAGGAGAAGGGGTGGTGTAGGTTAATGACAAAAAGAAGAATGAACGCACGGTGCAGGCTTTCTCTATCAGACATCCGCTACATATCTGTGGGTAACATCGCAGGCACTTACAAGCAACCATTGCTAGATCGTGCTATCGGACATCCGCTACATGTCTGTGGGTAGCATCGCAGGCACTTACAAGCAACCATTACTAGATCGTGCTATCGGACATCCGCTACATGTCTGTGGGTAACATCGCAGGCACTTACAAGCAACCATTACTAGATCGTGCTATCGGACATCCGCTACATATCTGTGGGTAGCATCGCAGGCGCTTACAAGCAACCATTACTAGATCGTGCTATCGGACATCCGCTACATGTCTGTGGGTAACATCGCAGGCACTTACAAGCAACCATTACTAGATCGTGCTATCGGACATCCGCTACGTGTCTGTGTCTACAATCTCTGGCGCTCACAAGCAACCATCTCTAGATCTTGCTATCGGACATTCGATACATGTCTGTGTGTAGAATCCTAAGCGCTCACAACCAACCATCGATAGAACGTGCTATTGTACACCGCTATATATAATGACATTGTAGTGTTCCTTGGGGTGATCCGACATCTTGCTGAGAAGAAATATTCTTTTCTCACTTGTAAACTACGAAATATTCTGTTTCATATTTTATTGTTCGGAAATGGTGTGTATAATATGTAATTGCCGCCCTCCCTGGGTAGGGGTTAAGGGCGTTGTTCGTAATCCTGTATACTCTCGTACGTAACACAGCTGCGCGAGATTTGTCAGCGGATCGCGTCGCGTTTGTTATAGCAGTATGACTGTTATATGTAATCGTATTGAGGCCGGATTTGGACATTAAGATTTATAAGTCTAGGAGCTTTATTTAGTCTTTTCCTTTCCAAGTGAGGGAAGCAAAAGGGCACCGCATGAAGACGCACAGTGATTGATGTATCAGAATTATTGAAAGACTTCAATTTAGCAATAAAAACATTAAAAAGGCAGTGTATGTGATGATTTCAACAGGAAAGGCAGTTTTAGGTTTTGAGTGCAGGCAAAACGCACTTATAATAAGGTTAGTCATGAGTTTAAGGTTGGGAAGACCGAAGGATAGTTAAAGAGAAATGGAAACATACACTAGAAATTTGGAATTTATAAGAATATCCAATAATATAGGAGGTACGAGAGGTAAGTTAATTAGTAAGTCACAAATAAATGTAGAAAAATAACTAACTATGATAACAACTTGAAACCTGTTTATTTTTATACACACATTGTCCCTTCCTTTCTCAACATAATTTCCACCAACATTTATATTGATTTATCCCATCGTTTTATCAGTCCTCCCAAACCGTCTGCGAAGGGGTTATGATCACAATTCGTAATCCCGCACACCTCGTTCAAAACTGTAATTTGGCAGCAATTTTCAATAAATGGTATGTTTGCCGGTCGTTCAGAAATCTAAGGCAAACTACTGAACGTAAACTTGCGAAGACATCATAAACAGCCAAAAACATGCTGGAGTTTAATGTGACTTTCTTGTAAACCATATGCAGCTAACTATTATTGGGACATCAGCGAGGACATGTTGCGTGCAATAAATGATAGACTGTTATACAGTGGCATAACTCTTGACGAATCTTCTTCGTTACAGCTGTTGTTTGTGGGGAATTGAGTATTGTGCTGGTAACAACGATGGCGAAGACGGTTCCGACGTGAAGTCAACTAACTCACAGAAGGAACAACCAGAATTCATTTCCTTTAACTTGTAGGCCTGGCTTTTCTGGGAAGTGGACGAGCAATTAAACAGGCTGACATCCTGATCCCCCAACGGCCTTTGTATATGATGATGATATTGATGATGATGATGATGATGATGATGATGATGATGATGATGATGATGATGATGATGACGACGGCGACTGTGACGATGACGATGACGATGACGATGATGATGATGATGATGATGATGATGATGATGATGATGATGATGATGATGATGATGATGATGATGATGATGATGATGATGATGATGATGATGATGATGATGATGAGTAGATATTTTGAGGAGTCTTTATTTTGTTTGGTAATTACCTTTGCATTCCTGGATTGTGTAATTTTTTTTTTTTTGAAATTGTATCTCTCCGTTATATTACTCATCTGTCCCTGTCTTCTCAGCGCAGATTTTGAACAGCCCAGGCACCTCACAGTCTGGGGATTCCAGGCAACGACTTTCTAGTTATGTTAAGTAAAGGTCTCTTGTACACGTCTAAAGCGCATTGGGTATTTGAATTTAGACGCACATTTATCTAGACCACACGGCACTCAGTGGGATGATATGATTGGTTTCATGCTGGTTGCCTTTACTTCCAAGACATCTCCTGGTACCGATTTTAGGTTATGTCCACTTGTAAGCCCATGTTAATTTTTAAAATTCGAAATTGAGATAGTTATGTTACTAAGTGTTATCTTTAATCAGACAGACCAGGCTTTGCTGATCCGGTAGCTCCTGCAGCTTGTCTTGTTCTAGGCTTACTGGTGTTACCTTTCCTCTGGAGTAAATTAAGCAGGTCGAGAGAGGTATCACCCTGCATGGGCAACACCTGGTCTCTACAGTTGAGCCCAAGCTTTGTGCCATGGAGACGTATAACTCATCCCTGGACTTATCGCCGTGGGTTGTAGTTATTGTGCCTTTTTTGTAGCACAGTGTCTAGACGACAAGTTACCAGTATCTCTAATAGGCATTCTGTCCAGCTTCGACGTATTATCTTCACTTCTGCTATAAAAATAATTTATCAAATAATATTACATGTCCAAGAAAGAAATAATAAATACTTGGCACTTTTAAACAACCCGTATAACTTCCTCGTACCTTATGGACTATTACCAGGCCACATGTCGACCACTAATGACAACAAACACCAGACACCGAGATATGCGCAGAGTCATGATCGCCTACGCCCTTTGGCAGGGTACAAGATGACGGTTATGAAGTAACAGCATCAATATACCAGCGTCGTGTATAACGGAGTAGTGCTAAATCTGGACATACCTCCC
This sequence comes from Cepaea nemoralis, assembly GCA_014155875.1. Classification (NCBI taxonomy): domain Eukaryota; kingdom Metazoa; phylum Mollusca; class Gastropoda; order Stylommatophora; family Helicidae; genus Cepaea; species Cepaea nemoralis. Next base: position 753,954 of record JACEFZ010001620.1, on the reverse strand, counting down.
TATGAAATACCATTTCATATCTTTTCCCTCTTTCTGATTAATGAATGCCATGCAAGCAGGACATATTACAAGTTGCCTCCCTCTGTGCTTGATTTATTCAGCGCATTTCAGACAACACCAGATCGATACGGGCTGCACAAATAATCATAAAATGTCCGGAAAAGTCTTGCCTTTTCAAACAAAGATTACAGACTCAAGAAATTGGTTATCTCTAGAAATATTGATTACTTACAAAGGTTTCGTGTGTGAGCTTTTTTGTGACTTTGCCACATAAAATGGTTAATTCTCAATGAGTGTTTAGAAATGGAATTGGTTGACTTCTCGATTTCGTTGATTCACTCAATGAGTGTATAGAAATGAGATTGATGGACTTTTCGATTTCATTAATTTACTCGATGAGTGTATAGAAACAGGATTAAGGGACTACTAATTTCCGTTGGTTTACTCAATGAATGTATAGAAATTAGACTTGCGGACTTCTCGTTTTCATTGAGTCCCTCAGTGAGTGTATAGAAATAGGATTGGAGGGCTTCTTGTTTTCGTTGGTTTGTTAGTTAGTTAGTTGGTTGGTTGGTTGGTTGGTTGGTTGGTTGGTTTATTAGTTAGTTGGGTAGTATTAGTATTATTTAGTATTAGTATGTATTAGTTAGTTAGTTAGTTAGTTAGTTAGTTTGTTAGTTAGTTAGTTAGTTAGTTAGTTAGTTAGTTAATTAGTGAGTGAGTGAGTGAGTGAGTGAGTGAGTTAGTTAGTTAGTTAGTTAGTTAGTTAGTTAATTGGTTAGTTAGCATAGACCGTCCAGAAAGCAATGGCAAACTACTAAGCGTTGAATTGTCTAGTAATTGACGAAAAGCCAATAAATACCGCTGTTGACTGCAATGCCCTGTAGAGGACATGCAATTATCCGTCTAAGTGTAAGTAAATAAAGGACTACTTTAAGCGCCTTGACAGGTAATGGGCATATTGTACTGGGGCCATGTTTGTATGGACCAATCAGCTGTCGGAGGATGATGTCGTCGAAGCTACACATGCCGACGTTACTTGCCCAGGAAGTATCCTGGTAAAGTGTCTTTAACTGACTTTACCCTCATATTTCCACCTGTTTTATCCAGATCTCATTTCCTGGGTTTCTGTTTGTCTAACAGTCTTTGCATTGTATAGGAACAGCAGGGACTGCCACCTTGCTGCAGTGCGAGAGGGGGGCTAGAGAGCGAGAATGAGGAGAGGGAGCACGAGAGGGGGCATGAGAGAGCACGAGAAAAGGAGAGTATGCGTGAGAGAGAGTACTAGAGAGAGTATAAGAGAGAGAATGAGAGAAAGAGAGCACACGTGAGAGAGAGCGCAAGAGTGATAGCACGAGAGAGGAGAGGCAGCACGAGAGAGAACTCGAGAGAGAGTAGTTATAGAGAGAGCATGAGAGAGATCACGAGAGAAAGATAGCACGAGTGAGAGTGAGCACACTAGTGATAGCACGAGAGAGGAGTGAGCACGAGAGAGAGAGAGCTCGAGAGAGAACTCGAGAGAGTACAAGAGAGCGCACGAGAGAAAGAAAGAGAGCACGAGAGAGAGTAACTACAGAGAGAACGTGAGATAGAGGACGAGAGAAAGAGAGAGAGCAGGGAAGAGCATGACTGTTAGAAGACAAACAGACAAAGAGAGAGAGTGAGAGAGAGAGAGAGAGAGAGAGAGAGAGAGAGAGAGAATACAGACAGACAACGAGAACAAACGGACCGAGAGGGAGGTAGTTAGAGATAGATATGCACAGAAAAAGAGAGGATGAGAGAGAGAGAGAGAGAGAGAGAGAGAGAGAGAGAGAGAGAGAGAGAGAGAGAATACAGACAGACAAAGAGAACAAACAGACCGAGAGGGAGGTAGTTAGAGATAGATATGCACAGAAAAAGAGAGGATGAGAGAGAGAGAGAGAGAGAGAGAGAGAGAGAGAGAGAGAGAGAATACAGACAGACAAAGAGAACAAACAGACCGAGAGGGAGGTAGTTAGAGATAGATATGCACAGAAAAAGAGAGGCTGAGAGAGAGAGAGAGAGAGAGAGAGAGAGAGAGAGAGAGAGAATACAGACAGACAACGAGAACAAACGGACCGAGAGGGAGGTAGTTAGAGATAGATATGCACAGAAAAAGAGAGGATGAGAGAGAGAGAGAGAGAGAGAGAGAGAGAGAGAGAGAATACAGACAGACAAAGAGAACAAACAGACCGAGAGGGAGGTAGATAAAGATCGATATGCACAGAGAAAGAGAGGATGAGAGAGAGAGAGGAGAGAGAGAGAGAGGAGAGAGAGAGAGAGAGAGAGAGAGAGAGAGAGAGAGAGAGAGAGAGAGAGTATTGTTCAATAAATCAATAAACTAATATCCTGCCCAGCTTATAATTTCCAGCAGTGTATTGTTGATGCTCCGGTGTCTAGTTTAATAGTCCGTCGTGGCTTGTACTTTAATGCAGTGAAGTACATTCTATTTTGTCTCCTAATGAGTTCCATTACCCTACAGATTGTCGGGTGTTCGGAACTGGCTATTGTCTGTCTATGATCAGTAACTCAACACTAAATGTTCTGCTGCCATGTATTGATATGATCTATTAATATGCTTAGTCTTCTCAAGAAAATATACTTTTAGGATACTATAATTCTACTATAATATATTATAATTTATAGGCACCTGCGCCTGATTTACAACGAGATCATAAATATTTATTTTTTCGTTCGCTAGCTTTCAACTCAATCGTAGTCCATCCACGTGCTATTACTTCTAGTGCACAGGACTGCCTTTTGCTTGTGGGGTAGCTTCCCCTATTGCCAGTGTCCCTTAGTATCAGGCGAACCGACTCCGACACCAGAGGTACTTGTATTTTACGTCGCCAAGTCAAGGTCGAGAAGACAAGATTTTAGTCCAACTGACCGGTGTAGCGTTTGGACACCTTACCTCGGCATCAGTACACCGGAATTTTAAAAGCAAGCTCACTTATCCATTCGGCCACGCTGACATCTCTTACGTCTTAAATGTTTACAGGTCGTATCATCAATGTGTTGTATATGGTCACTTGTAATGTCTATGACACAATACTGTTTTGTAACTCGTATTCATCATCATCATCATCATCATCATCAGCCTAAAAGGTATAAGTGTGTGTCTCTTCGCAGATCTCGGTTCTTAGTGTTATTTATCAGTTCTATTGCTGAAGTTCTCCCATGCCATTGTCTAAGACCACCCAGCACGATATATCTCGGTCCTTAGGGTTATGGATCAGTTCTATTGCTGAAGTTCTCCCATGCCATCGTCTAAGACCACCCAGCACGATATATCTCGGTCCTTAGGGTTATGGATCAGTTCTATTGCTGAGGTTCTCCCATGCCATAGTCTAAGACCACCCAGCACGATATATCTCGGTCCTTAGGGTTATGGATCAGTTCTATTGCTGAAGTTCTGCCATGCCATTGTCTAAGACCACCCAGCACGATATATCTCGGTCCTTAGGGTTATGGATCAGTTCTATTGCTGAAGTTCTGCCATGCCATTGTCTAAGACCACCCAGCACGATATATCTCGGTCCTTAGGGTTATGGATCAGTTCTATTGCTGAAGTTCTGCCATGCCATTGTCTAAGACCACCCAGCACGATATATCTCGGTCCTTAGGGTTATGGATCAGTTCTATTGCTGAAGTTCTGCCATGCCATTGTCTAAGACCACCCAGCACGATATATCTCGGTCCTTAGGGTTATGGATCAGTTCTATTGCTGAAGTTCTGCCATGCCATTGTCTAAGACCACCCAGCACGATATATCTCGGTCCTTAGGGTTATGGATCAGTTCTATTGCTGAAGTTCTGCCATGCCATTGTCTAAGACCACCCAGCACGATATATCTCGGTCCTTAGGGTTATGGATCAGTTCTATTGCTGAAGTTCTGCCATGCCATTGTCTAAGACCACCCAGCACGATATATCTCGGTCCTTAGGGTTATGGATCAGTTCTATTGCTGAAGTTCTGCCATGCCATTGTCTAAGACCACCCAGCACGATATATCTCGGTCCTTAGGGTTATGGATCAGTTCTATTGCTGAAGTTCTGCCATGCCATTGTCTAAGACCACCCAGCACCATGTATCTCGGTCTGCCGCTGCCTCTTCTACCACTGATCGTTCCTGTCGCCACGATTGTCTCCGTTATCTCGCTTCTAGATTTATGACCAAAGAGCAAGTGTTTGTCTCTTACTGATTGTTGTATATAGTGTTCTACTTTCCATAGCCTATTCAAGATAGTTGTTAGTTACTCTGTCATCCTGAGATATTCTCTTTTGATTGTGACGACGATTGTGTTCCGCGAATTGACGTCACTGGGGTCCAAAAATACCAATAGCAATAAGTCTCTCTCAGCACAAGTCGAACGGTGTGGAAATTAATTTATCAGGTTATTAGCCATTGGTAAACAAGCGAAAGTCCCTAGCAGCTTTGGAGATTTGGTTGTATATATAGCTAAAATTTCCTTGCATAGCTAAAACTAGTAACGTGGACGTTTTGGTGGAGACTAAGATAAAATGACAACTTAGAACAAATATCAGAAAGAGGTGATTGTCCCTTTCTGACCACATTATGAGGAGACAAAACCTGAAACATGCTGTTACAACTGGACAGATTTGTGGATAGAGAGTTAGAGAAAGACCCAGCCCATCATGTACCATGCCAATAAGCTAGTTAGTTAGTTAGTCGAGGTTCCAACTTCAAGGCAACGGGTCGTCCCCCCTCCGTTCCTGTGCCAGTGAATATCACACAAAGTGCTCCCCTCTGTCCAATGTGAAAAGTGGAATAGGCAGGAGTCTCGGCAATCCAACAGCCCGCATAGGTACACTGTGCATACTGCTGCCGTCAGAATGCCAACACAAAATTATCAACGAAAACCACAGTTCATCGACGTTCCAATCTCTTCAAGGCATCTCCCATCGGACGGTTCAGTGATAGCTGTACCGATTCACCTGTTTAAGAATATGCCCATTTACTTGTATATTACATTGTGGCATTTCTTCCTTCCCAGTGACGACCATAATCTGTGTCTTCTTACAAATCTGTGTCTTCGTACAATTCATAATTCTTGGCGCGAAATGGATTCAAAACACCAATTGATCAACGAGGTTGGAGATCCCGAGAAGTGGATTAGCACAATCGCCCAGTCGACAGGGCATTTGATGATGATGATGATGATGATGATGATGATGATGATGATGATGATGATGATGATGATGATGATGATGATGATGATGACGATGACGATGACGATGATGATGATGATGATTATGATGATGATGATGATGATGATGATGATGATGATGATGATGATGATGATGATGATGATGATGATGATGATGATGATGATGATGATGATGATGATGATGATGATGATGATGATGATGATGATGAGCTGGTTAGCTACCACAATATAACATTCAAGTATATGGGGAAATGTTTAAACAGGCAAATCGGTATGCCTATCTTGGAACTGTCATAATATCTTATGGAAGATGGTGTGTAGAGATTAGAATGAGAATCGCGATGGCAATGGTTACCTTTTGAGACACTGACAGTGAGAAAAAAATGTTCAAAACCTGTACAGTTGTCAGCTTGTGAACTATCTACAATATTTAGACAAGCTTAGGAAATCTAATAGCACTGGAACGATGTTTTCTTAGTAAAATACGCAGAATATGTCAGAAAAATGTCCCATGGTGTCTAAATTTTAATATCGATATTTTAAAGTTGATACCTTTAGCGATTGAAAACTTAGAAATGACTGGTTTGCACCAAACGGCTTATACGGGGTGTATTTTTAATGACAGTGCAGTGTTTGAAAATATTGCCGGTCCAAGTTTTGTATTTACCTATTATGTTGCATAAACTTTACAGAGGGTGAATACAAAACTTAGACCGGCAATATTTTAAAACACTGCACAGTCATTAAAAATACACCCTGTAATTGATGTTGATACTTGAAATTACTTAAACAATAATTTTAAATATTAACTGATTCAGTGTCGAAGGATAATACTGCGCCAAATGTGACCTCCATTTGGACAGAAGGGAGACATATCGCCCTACTATAGTCATTGTGTTATTTATTTTGTTTCGTGGTATCTTCCGCAATTTCAGATTTCAGTGAAGTTCAGTGAACGGAAATTACATTATAATACTTGTTCATTTGATTGCGTACCATGTTTGGTCTAAACCTACTTTTTTTTGTTTGGCACTGCATGCGTTAAAGAAAAAGAGGCTAGCAATGTTGTGTCACTGTTGTTCTGGCTGAATTTGTTAAATATTCACTTTTCCAGGTCGCCCTATGGAAAGAGACTTAGTCATATGGGGTAACACCCGGTGCATTGAGGTCGAGCCTCTTGCTTTAACCTCCCCTTTGAAATGCAGATGGAATGATAATATAATCACACATGCTAAGTCAGTGTGAGACTTGGACTGTGGTTACGATATGTGTCACTTAAATAGAGGCAGTGGGATAGGGGACGGAGGGAGATGGGGAGGGGGGGGGGGGGGAGTTGATGAGTTTAATACTAGTAAGAAATCTTAACTGTTTTAAGTGCTTGCTTGCTTGCTTGTGTTCGTTGGCTTGAGCTCCAACGCGAAGTCCTGTATGTCTGATGAAGGCATCCTGTTGTCCAACATCAGTGTGATGTCATACAGGACCTGAGGTTTGCGTGAGTATCCGTTGTCCCATGTCTGGCTTATTGGTGTGCAGACTAGTGGTTCCTCGCCGTACAGGCAGACACTCTCCGACTTCGGAGGAATCGGCGATCCTATTGACTTCAGCCAGGACCCCGAAGGGACCTGTTGCCCAGGACGCTCGACGAGGACGCGTCAATAGGTCTTGGCCAGTATATAACCCGGCCCTGGTGCCTTGGTGTTATATGCCTATGCACTACTGATATTCTTACTCAAACATCATGTATACCGCAATTGTAATCAAAACGGATTAAAGGAATTCAAGGAACCCTTCCCCATATTATTATAGACCAATCGGGACTGGATAGGTGATATGGTTCATACCACCCCGAACCTCTTTACTTCTCAAAATATATCCTTGAACATATTTTTTTTTAATTTGCATGTCCCTTACAGGACGTTGCAGTCAACATCGGTATTTTTCAGCTGCTGTTGATGTACTTGGCAATTTCACGCTAAGTAGTTCGCCATTGTCTTCTGAGTCACCGACTCACATACCCCATATGTTATCAACGCGGCGAGAACCGCTACCGATTCTCGCGCAGGCTACGTTACTCACGAGAATATACGGGATTACGGAGAAAGACGTTAACACCTAGGCCAGGGAGACTGGCCCTTGTACATATATTATTTTGGATTAGCCTGCGAGCCCAGGTCAATTTGTTTTTTAATCCCATGCTTTGATTTCGGACACATGTCTCTGATATAGGGTGTATTTTTAATGACCGTGCGATGTTTAGAAATATTTATGGTCCAAGTTTTGTATTCACGTATTATGTTGCATGAACTTCACAGAGGGTGAAACATCCAGAACATTAAAAATCGAGATATGTGGAGAGACATGAATGCCTACGCCAGCCGGCATGGCACTTTATGATGATGATACAATCACATGTCATCCAGTGCCTCTCATCCGGCACTGGGACAAAGATTAATCCTCCCCGCAACGCTTGATAGCAAAAGAGGAAAATGAAGACAACGATCCTGATGAAGATGATTATTGTTGTTAAAACAGGGTAAATGTTCTCTCTTGCCTTCAACGATTATATTAGTTACAAGATAACAAGTTTACGCCATCAGGCATTCTTCCCGCATGTAGAGTATTACATAAAATATTATTGTCCGGAAGCAGTTTCCTGCCATGAGTCTGCGACGTGATAGGTAGACCTAAGAGTAAGGAAGATTAGGTGGCCAATCGTTCCGTCACTTTGGTGAGCGCCCAGGTTTCACACACAATTGTCTGACAATAATAATTCCAGTACAAGAGGAGTTCGCCATAAACATCGCTAGCATGCACGTCATATATTGTATTGTTTGCATATCCTTTACAGGACATCGCTGTCAACATCAGCATCTTCCAGCTGATTGTTGATTTCTTGGCAAGATTACTCTCAGTAGTTTGCCATTGCTTTCTGGCGGCCGGCTCACATACCTCGTAAGTTACCGACGCGATTCGAACCACTGCTGATTCTCACCGTCGTCACGTTACTAGATTATACGAGATTGTGGAGAAAAGTCGCTAACCTCTAGGCCAGGAAGCCGGCATATATTGTATTACGACAAGTAAAATGGTTTAGTCTCGTCGACAACACTTAATAATTTATAACACTAGGGCCCACGCTGCGCTGTTTTCCACGATATTGTTCTGAATGCTATTAACGAGACAACCGAGGAGACAGACAGGCAGACATATATAGACAGACAGAGATAGACAGACACTGACAAACAGACCGACGGACAGACAGACAGACGAGTGGATGGATGGATGGCTGTGTGGACTGATGGATTTAGGGATTAATGTATGGGCAGTTGATAGATGGACTGATATATACGGATGGATAGATGGATACATTTTTGGATGAATAATGGATGGATTTATGAATGGATGGAGGGATTGGTGGAGGGAAGGAGAAATGGATGGATGGATGGATGGATGGATGGATGAACGAGTGGAAGTATAGACAGACAGACAAACAAGACATAGGAAATGAGTTGGCTGACAAGCTCGCAGGTGAGGCTACTGTGGAGGGCGGACGTGCCATAGACCAGGCTGACATTCTTAATGGTTTACGAGAAGTAAATCGTTCGCAAACCAAATGATGACTGTGAATCTACAACCATAGTCAGGATGCGCGAACAGCAAATTAAAAGAGGTTTATCCAAACAAGAACACTACGCAGGAAGCCAAAGAAGATTGATAAACCAACACAGAGCTGGTGTTGTTAGGCGTTACACTCCGAGCACTTATAGACTGAATGGTTCGATGTGCAATGAGGATGATCTGTCGACTAACTAACTAACTAACTAACTAACTAACTAGCTAACTAACTAACTAACTAACTAACTAACTAATTAACTAAACAAACAAAAAGACATATAGATAGTTTGATACATTGATTGCTTAATTAATTGATTGACTGATTGATAGATTGATTGACTGATTGATTTATGTGATTCTAATAGTCTCTGCAGAATAAAAAATAGTATATGTATACCTCACCAAAGCCATGTTTGCTACCAAACAGTCATTGCATTCAATGTAACTTCGTGTTGTTAAAGAGCCTCTGTCATTTGCCTGTTTGCATGTCTGTCTGCCTTCTCTTCGTCACTTCCCAAACTTGCACATTGGTGAGGACAGTCAGCGGAGACCGGGTTATCAACTCGAGGATGCTTCCTTCGCAATACCCTGAGATCTCCTAGTCCAGGTGCCAGGATCAGTCGATGGTCATAAATTTTAGAGTATTCAACTCCCAGTGGTGCCGACTGCTACCAGACAACACTATTCTTCTTAAGATCGCTTAAGCACAATTGATTCTTCTTAATTTCCGTCCATTTGTCTCTTGCTCAATCGATCACACTGATGTTGGACGGCCGGATGTCTTCATCCGGCATACAGGACTTCGCGCTGGAGTTCACAGCCAGCGAACGCAAGCAAGCAAGCAGGCTCACGTAAAGTCACAATACATGTAGAGACCATGAACATAAAATTAACTAATGTTGTTTCTGCTTGCATCGATTTGACACACACACACACACACACACACACACACACACACACACACACACACACACACACACACACACGAGGCGTCTTCTTTTTCTTCTTATTCTCTTCCCCCATTTACCTCAGTAAAGTGTTGGGGGGGGAGGGGGGTGTTATAAAACTTGTTAGTGCTCTTTCTAATGCTTTTTGTAAGTTGGTACTAATTTCTCTAAGCTTGTTCTTGGTAACATCCTCCATCTGTTACGTGGTCTTCCGTCCGCTCTGTAGCCATTATATTTCTTCATTGTGGCTTTTTGTGGCAGGTGGTACCAGGGCATTCTTGTTCGTCTTCTTTCGTTCGCTTGAAATATGTCTATAACTGCAGTGTTGTCTCTTGTATTAATTCAGCTGTCTTTTTTTAGTTCAATCAGCGGTCCATAGAGATTATCTTCCACTGTCGTCTCTCTAGGCCAGAAGGTTTGCCTAGACATGTTTGTAATTTGGGCAGTCTTGGAGTATGTGTTCTGCTGTCTGCGACGCCAATCCACATGTGAACATGGCTGATTCACCAAACATGAATTTTGTATACATGTGGAAGCGTAATCTATTGTGTCCTGTTCTGAGGCGCAGAATAATGACTTATTCTTTTGCTCTTTCCTTAGCCAATCGATCAGCTCTGTATTCCACAGTGAGATAGTATCCACTGTATGGTGACCTTATGCTGACTGCTAAGTTCAGAAAGTAGTGTCCTTAGTACTGACAATTTCCCAGACAGGAGCGCCTCGAGTACTGATTTTGCATCTGTCAATAGCACAACAGGTTGTGTACCATGGCTGGCATTTAGTAATTTCTCTGTTGCTATCTTGATTGCCTCAATTTCAGCATCACAGTTCTGGCAGTACTTTCCTATTGGTTCGATATGATATTTTGATGACCGCACTGATGGAGAAGGGGGTCAATCCCTGGTTAGTGAACTGAATAGCTGCCTTCCTACATTCTCGTCGGATTGCTCTCCGTCTGGGTGCATGAACCTCAGAGCCACATATTTTAACCCCGGGACTGCCACAGGGATCCGCAATCTTACCGGTGCTTTTTAACGTGTATACGAGCAAAATTGCAAACCTAGAAGCACCAGGGGTTGGAAGGATTTTAACATTTGCAGATGATATTCTTGCATATAGACAAGGGATAGATAGGGAGAAAATAGCCCAGAAGCTACAGGCGACAGTAGACACAGTGATTGACTGGTGCACTGAAATGGGTGCTGTCATCAACCCGGAAAAGGCAGCTGTTATGTGGTGCTCTCTGGACAACAGGATTGTGAGAGCTGATGTTCCAAGCCTCACGATAATTGGTGGAAGCGTCAACAGAGAGAACAAACTGAAGTATCTGGGAGCCTGTCCTTCAAGGATCATGTGGAGACGGTTGTGACAAGATCTCAAAAGGGACTCAACGCACTTAAAACTATGGCTGCAATGGACATAGAGCAGAGAATGCTTTTCAGATTATACCAGCACTTGATTCTCTCAGCGATTGATTATGGACTAGGACTGCTCACTGTCTCAAAAAGTCAACTGGTGAGATTGGAGCGCATACAGAACGAGGCTATACGGGTCATTCTGGGATGCACCACAGACACCCCAGTGGTGTGTACGCGGTACATCCTTGGTTTGCCGACTGTTGCTGGTAGGCTGAAGGTGATGCAGGCGAAGGCATACCTCAGAGTAGCTGCTGACACAGATCACCCATTGCATGAAGCGCTGGGCGCAGTTAAGGGCCAGCGACTGATAAGAGGGAAATCATTAATGGCTCAGGCGGAGGATACGATCAGACAGGTGTGCCCCTTGGAGAACATTAGGCGAAGAGAGAAGTGGGTCAGAGTGCCAGCGGAGCAGTCAGACTTTGTCAGAGTTATAATCACACTGGGCCGGGAGTGCAGGGAGTGGCCAGTGGGGGCCACGGAAGTGGAGATCCAGCAACTGATTCAGGATAATGCTCGCCCGGGTGATGTGATTATCTACACAGATGGTTCGGTGTTGAGAGGTAGTAGAAGTGCATGGGGTTTCTTGGCAAAGGCTGATGGTCGACGTTGGTGCAGGAGAGCCTGGCATATAATACCACAACATCTAGCTTAATAATGGAGGTCGAGGCAGTCAGTGCAGCTTTCCGCTGGATGGAGAATACGATACACACACACACACACATCGTGATTGTAACTGATTCAGAAAGCATGCTGAGTAGGGTGAGGACTGGCAAGCTTCGTGCCGAGTGGCTTGCTTCGCTTCGGAAGTCACGGGTGACAAGCATCGTCTGGATATTTTCTCCGGGGCATGCTGGTGTGTTGGGGAATGAACAGGCAGACAGATTGGCTGGCACTGCAAAACTTGGTTGAGTATTGATGCATGATAAGGCAGACGTGGTTTCGGCCTTGTGGGAGCACGTGTACACCTCGGAGGAGCAAATGGATCACCATGGTCTGGCAAGAATGCGACAGCGTGGAATGACGAGGGGATCTGGCCGAGCCTCGACGCTTAGATGAAAGGCGAGGCGCACATATAATGCTACTGGTACTATTGGGGTTTGAACTCTTCGCTGGCTTCTGAGGATGGGGACGGAGCGCTTATGGGAATGCCCCGAATGCTGTGATGTCGGTTCCTATTAGTACTCTGGCCGTGTCCGTAGTATTATTTGGGTATTCTATGTACATTCCCTCTCCTCCATTTCGAACAGCATTTTGTGCTGACCCATCTGCGTTTACTCAGATCCAGAGATCCTGTGGGTATTCTTCATCAAGAAAGCTAAGAGTGGCTGTTTCGCGCTGTACACTTTTCTGTTCTTCCTTGTCAAATATTCCTTTCACTTGTGTCTGGATTTGTAGTTATAGTATATGTTCATCTTTCCATGGAGTTTGCTCTGGAATAGTTTTCAGGGGGATCCCAACTGTGGGCAGATAGGTGGTTTCTCTGCAGAGTTGTTTGGCCTGGTAGATAAAACTGCTTCTTTTCAACCGCCCCATAGCTAAGTTTTCACATCTGTTTTCACAGGGTGGCCTGGCAAGCTAAGGGACTCTTCTGCTTGTATTAGCGTTTTCGTATCTCTGCGCTCTCTCAGTGCTTGTATCCTCCTAATCTACTCCATCTTTACTATAGGGGTTGATCTCATTCTTCCTATAGTGACACTAAGTGCTTGAATTTGCACCTTGTCCAGCTCTTGTAGTGTGGTTTTTTATGCCAAACACCACGCAGTTGACCCGTATTCCAGGTGTCGTCGTATGCTTTGTCGATAAACTTTGCTAAGTATTTTCCCACTGGCTTCCCATGTGGTTCCACTTAGTTTTCTCAGGATGTCTACTTTCCTTCTGGCTTTTGCTACTGCTTTGTTGATGTGCTTTCTCCATGTCACTTTACCATGAAATGTTACTCCAAGGTCTTCTCTGAAGGATATTCCATTTATCTGGATGATCCCTGCCTTTTGTTTTGGAGAGAGAGTAAATAGAGTGGTGCTGCACTTGTCAGTGTTTATGCTGTCACACTATCTATTTGCCCATGCAACAAATGCACCTACAGCTCTTTGTAGCGATCTGGTGGCCACTGATGCATGTACATTTGTGCTCCACAAAACCAGGTCATCAGCGTACATTGCCGCTTTAATTCCATGCGGTAGATTAGCAACAAGATCACTGATGAAGATTAGAAAAAGTGAGACTCCGCCCTGGAGAACACCGTGACGCAGTAGTACTTTATTGCTCTTGAGTCCGTTTATCTGGACTCGGACTCTTCTATTGTGCAAGTATGCTTTCACCCATTTGTACATTCTTCCATTGACTTTACAATTTCTCAGTTTCTTCATTGGACCTTCTTTCCAGCTTTTGTCAAAGGCTTTCTTCCATGCCGCAAGCACCAGCTTCTTCTCTTGGAATGCATCCTCAATTTCTTGAGAGAGGTAGGTTGTCTGATCTTCCGTAGAGAACTGCCTAAAGCCAGCTTGCTGTGGCACAAGAATATTTGCACTTTCAGTGTACCACTGCAGTATGTGATTGATGATGCGCTCCATTGTTTTGCAGAGACTGCTGGTGAGGCTAATTGGTCTATAGCTGGAGGCAATGGAACTATCTTTCCCTGATTTTAGGAGGGGTATCATGATTGCTTCTCTCCAGGCTTGTGTAACACTGCCTAAGGACCAGCTGATATTGAAGATCTGCAACAGCTTTGCTTTGGTTTCTGTTCCTATGTTCCTGATCATTTCATTGAAGATACCATCAGCTCCTGATGACTTTCTCATTTTCAGTTTTGATATGGCTAGCTCCAGTTCGCTGATTGTGATGGGTGCCTCCAGAACCTCATGTACTATTTCCTTCTGTCCTGTATGTTGCTAATTCTCTCGAATCTCTTGTTGTTTCTCTTGACTAATGTCGATAATGTTATATTGTGCGAATGAGTCCACAAAATGGTCAGCTGCTTGCTTTCCTATTAAGATGTTTCCGTCTTTATGTAGTGCAATTTTTGCGTTTCTCGGTGTGCCCTCATCGTTAAGTTGTTTTATTATCTTCCACAATTTCCTTGTGTCTCTTTCAAAGTTTAGACACTCTGTTTTATCATGCCAGCTTTTACGTCTAGCCTGCAGCTTGGCTCTTTGAAATTTGGCTTTTGCGTGCTGGTATTTATTGTGGTGCTCTTGGCTGGGTTTGGCCTCTGCTTGCTTTCTACATACTTCCACATCATTATGCAACTGTTCCAGTTCACTAATCCAATAGGATTTATAATGTTTATGTGCTCCTCTTGGTATTGTTTCTCGTGCTGCCTGTAGTATGCATTTCTCAAACTCTTCACCTACTTTATTTATGTCTTTCTCAGTGTTCAGGTTTCTAACCAGTATGCTGGTGCGATGCTTGTACATTGCCCAGTCTGCTTTCTTGTAGTTCCACCTCGAGAGGGTGCTGCTTTCACTTACAAGCTCATTTTCTATAGTTAGACTGGCCAATGGTTACTGCCACCAAGTTGTTTGCCAACAATTCGTGTAATGTTCCACTCCAGGTCTGGTGAATGAAAAGCCAGGTCAGGTGTAGTTGTAGTGTGCCATTATCTCGAGTAGAAAGTATGTGATCGGACGGCTTGTTAACAAAGATGAATCTATTCTCTTCCTGCCAGTCTTCCAGTCTGTCTCCTCTCTGGTCCATGTGATCATAGCCCCAGCTCTGCGAGTGGCTGTTGAAGTCGCCACACACAATCATTTTTTCTAGTATGGTAGCTTGCCCTGTGCCTGTGGGCGATCACTTGGACAGTAGTAATTGATCAGATGAAGGTCTGTATTGCCTGTCTTAAGTTTAAGTGTCTGATACTCAGCCCATTCCACGTAAACATCAATTTGAGAAGCACTGATGTTATTTTTTTACAAGGGTCAGTATCCTACCCTTTCGCCTGTCCTTTCGGTCAGATCGGTAACACTGGTAGCCTCTGATTTTGACGGCTATATTTTCGTTGAGGTGAGTTTCTTGCAAGCTACATACGCTTACCTTTTTCTTGGTCCAAGAGTTTTCTAGTTATTTTTTTTTATTTTTTTTTTTTTTTTTGTTGCTGACTCCTTTCGCATTCCAGTGCATTATTTTTAATATTTGTTTGGTATGGCCAGACGCTCTATTATCAGGTCCCCTGGCTCCACAGGACATCTGAGGAGGACCTCCAGTAGATGTGGTTGGACCCTTTCGAGGCATAGGACCCGGCACTGCATCTTCCTGGGGGTCCAAAGCAGGGCGAGTGTCGCATTAAAAACTTGAAGGTTTCGATCGATGACAAAAAGTCGCTCCAACTGTCTACACACAGTCGGCATTTCTTTAATATGTGGTTGCTCGAGGAGAGATTATAGCGCCATCCGTCTGCAAGGCGGCAGCCATCCTTTGGTGTGATAGACGGAATGTCTGGGCAGAAGTCGGCTAGATCTTTTGTGTGGGGAAATGATTCCCCAGATTACAGACTAGCGAGACTCTTTGTTGTACGGGAGACAGGTCCCTAGATGAAAGCGAAGTAGACGGCGGGTTGTTTCCACCCAGTCTAAACAAGAGGGGAAAAAATAGATTTTAGACGGTCTAGTGTCTAAACAGTTTTGTGACGTCATTGGTACCCAGTATAAAAAACGGTTGAGATAAACAACTTTGAGTTAGTTGACCGAGGGTTGTGAAGCGTTACGGCTGTGTGCAATATCCCTTGTTGTTTCTATAGAGAGAGACTATAGTGCAATTGTTGATATATATCGGCGGACATTGATCCAGTCTGTGATTTCGTAGTCTCCATCTACAACAGGGATAACGATATGGTATTCTATTAATCATATCTAACTTAGATTATTCTTAGGAATAGAGTGCAATACTGTGCGGTGATAGAACGTATTATAAGTGCGGTGATAGAACGTATTATAAGTGCGGTGATAGAACGTATTATAAGAGCGTCGGCAACAGTAGCCTATCGCATAGCTTAAACTAGCTGGTGTGAGATATCATTTAACTCCGTGAGTTAAGGACAATGTAGTGGGATCATATTTAGAGAGATTGAGGATGGTTGGGAGGGATTGAGGGAATGTGAAATGGTAGGATCTTCCAGTAGGGCATCTGCTGGGTTTTTACCCGTTTCCTTTAGTCTTTCCTTGTCTTACCATGTCTCAGACCTAAGTGATGAGCTCCTCGGCCTTATGACAGAGTTTGGTTCTCTGTTATTTTTTCTGAGTGCGGCCGGTGGCCTTCACTCACCTAATAAAGGTCAGAATCGAGTTGCTCTCACCAGGTGTGTTCTCTATTCAACAGGTTCCACTCAATTGGTCCACGTTATTCTACCAAGAAGCTAGCAACAGTCATAGAAAGTGATGGCTCAAGTATTGAAAGCAGAGGTTACTGAGAGGCTTTTGCACTGGGCCCATAACCCAGATGGTCTGCAGGAACCTGGCCTTTGCTGAGCAGGACATGATGATTATACGTGTGTTTTCTTAAGTGATAGTTACATCACAGAAAATTCAGGACTCTGTAAATAATACCTGTACCAGGAACACTAATAGACATAACTACCTGGAACAGTAACATTGTTTGTTATTATTGGGAAAATCTTACAACAAGTGCCATACGAACATTTAGTTTTTTCCAAAGTGACAATAACGATATTTGTAAGATTCTCTGACCACAGAACATTTAATGAACAGAGTAGTTACACTGTGTGTGCTAGATCGATGATCAATATTGGACGATTTCCACTATTGAAGACCAAGCACCCTGATTGTTCACAAGCTGTCTGAAGAAGTCGACACGTGGCCTGAGAGACACATCACTTGGGTGAGGTTTTCTGTCCCTTATATGGTGTTGTGGTATGGCCAGTACGAGGATGAAACAGACTGTGCTCCTTGGTTGTTCGGTCTGATTCGGCATACACACTAGATTATACGACAGACATTCTACTCATACACTTTGCACATACACGACACTTTTCTCTATTAAACTAATTTCTTGTTTTGTTAGAGCCAGTGTTGTTTAGTGTGTTTTGGGAAACGAATGAGAGGGGGCTTGATACAGTATTGACAGAGAGAGAGAGAGAGAGAGAGAGAGAGAGAGAGAGAGAGAGAGAGAGAGAGAGAGAGAGAGAGAGGAATCCAGGGACCGACGGGGTTTTGTAGACAGAAATCAAGAAGAGCCTCAAGATAGTGATATGGGGTTAAAAGGATGTCGATGTTGATTCCCCTCACCCCAGGGATGACATAATACCCAACATAAATCAAATACGACAGCGGGCACCATAACATTTAGCAGTAGTCGACATATTTCATTAAGCTTGATTGCAAGGCATCCTGATTTTTGTGCTTTGCCTCCTGGCTGGTTGCCTCCGTCTTCAGCACCTTTGCTTTCCTAAAGCAGACTGTGGTCTTACTCTAGTTTAGGTATGTAGGCACGCACACACGTGTTTGCGCATGCATGTACGTGCATACACATCTAGAGCGTTCTGGTTATTTCTCGGCGCCAGTGACTCGCCGCCGCCCCTTCTCCTGTTAGTTAAAACAGCTCCGCCACGAGAAAGCCAGGAGTTGGACTTTTGCTTAATAGGTAATGAATGCACGAGCTATTAGGGTATTTATGCAAGGTTGGGCGCTCATCCCAACCCCGGCCCCGGCTACATACAACAACATTTGCATTCTTGTGATGTGGCGAAACCATTTAATCTGTTGTCTTTAAAGAAGTGCATGACTGGTTTCAGATTTTCTAATTTCCTCATTCCTAATTCTATCTCTCACAGTTAACCCCGTAACTCTTCCGAGGCATCTCATCTCTGTTGTTACGAGTTTTGCGCTATTTTATTACAGCAAGCGTCAGTGGCAGCATATTGTCGGCCACAAAATAGTTCTTATGAGATTTACTGAAATACATTATTGATATCTTTCTATGCAACAGAAATGACGCTAGTTGTCCCCAGTACCTGATTATTCTGTGCACAACGTGTGTGGTTTTCTCTGTACAATCTCCCATCTAAAGTGAAAATTTATTTTATTTCCGAGATTTTATATTGTTATTGCCACATGTCAGTGAAACTGGATATTCTTACAAGGCGACACACAGGCGGTCAGTAAGAAACAATACACCCATGAAGGAAATGAAGTTCTCAGATTTTGTAGACATCTAAGATTTTTTCATCTTATATGTCTCATAATGTAATTTATTATAGGGTATATAGTTCCTCCGCCGGTCTCTCTGGCTGAGGGGTTACACCACTTTCTCCGTAATCCCGTTTATCCACGCAGGGTCTCGCAGCGAGGCGAGAATATGAAGCGGTTCGACTCGCGCTCGTGACTTGCGGGATAATGAGCCGGACGCTCAGAAAGCAATGGCAAACTACTGAGCGTAATCTTGCCAAGAAATAAACATAAGCTGAAAGATACTGATGTTGACAGCGATGTCCTGTAAAGGATATGCAAACCATTTATTTATTTACCACAGTTCCTCCAGTGTAAATATATTTGACCTTATTCTAATCAGTTGGAATGTTTACCTGTGTATGTATGTATGACATGCATGCCTGCCTGCCTCCATGCCTGCCTCCCTGCCTGCCTGCCTGCCTGTCTGTCTGCCTGTCTGTTTGTGTGAGTGTGTGCGTATGTGGGTAGGTAGGTAGGTAGGTACGTACTTACGTATATATGTGTGTATGTATGTGTGTATGTGTGTATGTATGTGTGTATGTGTGTATGTATGTGTGTATGTAATGTATGTGTGTATGTAATGTATGTATGTATGTAGGTAGGTAGGTAGGTAGGTAGGTTGGTAGGTAGGTAGGTAGGTAGGTAGGTAGGAGGTAGGTATGTATGTATGTATGTATGTATGTATGTATGTATGTATGTATGTATGTATGTATGTATGTATGTATGTATGTATGTATGTATGTATGTATGTATGTATGTATGTATCCGTGTGTGCGTGTGCGTGAGTGTATGTATGTTTGTATGCATGTGTGTGTATGCATCCGTGCGTGCGTGTGTGCGTGTGTGCGTATGTGTTAGTGTATGTGTGTGTGTGTGTGTGCGTGCGTGTGTGCGTGTGTGTATGTATGCATGTGTGTAAGTGAGTATGTATTTTTATGTCATTATCTACGTACATGTATGTGTATTAGTCTCTATGTGTATGTCAACTCAGTCAGATTTGGTCCCGGGTAATATTTTGGGAAGTAAAGTCGCCAATGTGATCCTGACGACATCACCCACCAGGTGTCGACTGGTCTACAAATATATAGAACTAGCACCATAAGCCTAAAAAGCATCCTACCCCGTGTACAAGACCATTTTGCCTTTCATTTATCTTGCACAGAGAAGTGTTTTTCTAGCAATACCCACATTAATACCAGTGACCTTTTCACTTCCTTGCCACCTTTCTAATTCAAACAATGGCCAGACATTTATGAAAACTGCGGTTTAAAAGCGTGCGCTTTTGCTTTTGCTCCTAAGGATTAATGCGTTAACAAAATGATGGCATGAGCGCTGTTAGGCAAGGGGTCGGTGCTAGATTTCGTCATTGACTGCGGGAGGGAAGACTGACCCTCTTTTCCTACGTTTACTCAGGCCTACAAAAATGTCATGGTCGTAACGTTATGGTCTTACAAAACTTTTTTTTTCAATGGGTCACAAATTGGGCACGCAGGCCTATCTTACGTTCGGCCATTCCAATCACTCATCTTTTGCTTTGTTCATCATTGTGCCTGTTACATTCACACAGGGGGGAAAAATTGTCAATTGAATAATGGAGTATGGAGTAATGGAGTATGAGCGTTCAACCATTCTATGCCAGTCCCAAACTAGACTTGTTAATGATTGGTTGAATTATACAGCTAAAGCTCTCTGCGGGACGAACTAGCCAATCTCAAGCCAACAACTCTTTAGTATGTTGTACCGACCCGCGCCATGCAGTTCTGTGCTTTCTTAATGGGTTCCAATAACACATTATAGTACGAACATTGTTTGATACCACATATAGCACGAACACTGTTTGCTACACGTATAGCACGAACATTGTACGATAACAATTATAGCACCTACATCATTCGATAATAAATATAGCACGAACATCGTTCGTTAAAAAAAATAAGCACGAACATTGTTCAATAAAACCTATAGCAAGAACATTGTTTGATAACATATATAGCACGAACATTGTTCAATAACACATATTGCACAAATATTGTTCCATAACACATATAGTATTCGGTAATATATATAGCACGGAACGGCTTCGGGCGGAAGAGCGCAATTGGGAGGGTACAAGCCTTACCCTGGTGCGAGGAAATGCAAGCTAAAGACAAAATGTCATGGCAGGGCAGACCAGGCCCTAAGCCTTGGTTGGCGACTGGTCTAGGATCGAAGCTCCGACAGGCGGACAGTTAGAGCATTGCTTTGCTGATCCGGCAGCTTCTGCAGCTTGTCTTGTTCCAGATGTAGGGGTGTTACCTTTCCTCTGGAGTAAACTAGGCAGGCCGAGGGAGGGATCATGCTGCATGGGCAACACATGATCTCTATATTTTAGCCCAGGCTTTGTGCTATGGAGAGGCAATAACTCCATCCCTGGTCTTAACTGGTCTCGGAATCAAAGCGAGAGGCAACTGTTACGGGTTATAAGTCCTTGTCAGTTGGCGTAGACATGGGGCGCCACGCGTTGCCTCTGACGGTGGGAGACACCTATAGGTGTCACTGATCAGCTACCGCCCGCCTCAAGCTGGGCACCCCCCAGCCAATTGGGTGCTGATCCGCCACAGCCTGCCTGCTTCAATGGGTGCTTGGGGCTAGGACAAAATCTGAATCGCAGGCTGTAAAACCAATGCACCAGGTACAAACAAAAATAAAAATAGAAACCTCAAGCTACGGCTTGCAACCTGGAACGTGAGAACCATGTGTCCAGGATTTTCCACTGACTTGACCAATATTGACGATGTGAGAAAAACGGCTGTGATTGATGCCGAACTCAATCGTCTAAACATTGATATTGCTGGCCTGCAGGAGACTCGCCTCGCTGAGGAAGGGTCACTCAGGGAAAACAACTACACCTTTTTCTGGAAGGGTAGAGGGCAGGCAGAAAAAAGGCAACACGGTGTGGGCTTTGCAGTGAAGAATTCGCTACTGGGAATGATTGAAATTCTAGCAGGAGGAAATGAAAGACTATTATCCCTGCGCTTGGCAACCTCTTGTGGGTTTGCCACCATTATTACTGCATATGCACCGACACTCGATTCCTCTGATGATGTGAAGGATTCGTTCTATGAGGAGTTAGACTCCGTGATCAAGGCAGTTCCAAAATCTGACTACATTTATATGCTCGGTGATTTCAATGCTCGTGTGGGCAAGGACTCGAGTTCATGGCCAGTGTGCCTTGGAAAATACAACATCGGTCGCATGAATGGAAATGGGCAAAGGCTGCTGGAGCATTGCACCAGTAATGACCTATGTATTACAAACTCCTTTTTTAAAACAAAAGAGATGCATAAGGTAACATGGAAACATCCAAGATCCGGCCATTGGCACCAGCTGGACTTCATCATCACACGGAGACAACATCTGAACCATATATCATTGACTCGTAGTTACCACAGTGCTGACTGTGATACGGATCATTCTTTGGTTGTTGCAAGGGTTAGACTGAGACCAAAGAGAATCTACACAGCTAAACACAAATCTAGCCTCAGGATTAATATTATTAACACTCATGATCCTGAAAAGTGCTTTCAGTTTCAACAGCAACTTGAAGACGCTTTCACTGATACACCAGAAAATTGTACAGTAAATGAAAAGTGGGGTCAAATTAAGGAAACTCTTTATAAAACTGCCGTAGGGGTTTACGGCACTGTGGATCATAAGAGGCAGGACTGGTTTGCGGCCAACAGCGAGACTCTGCAGCCCTTGATTGATAAGAAGAAGAAAGCTCTCTTAAGAAACAAGGAAAGACCAACGCGTAACACTCTGAGTGAGCTTAGGCAAGCTAGGAAGGATGTGCAAAAGGCTGCCAGGCAGTGTGCAAATGATTATTGGATCAAGTTATGTGAGTCCATTCAAATCGCAAGTGATAAGGGAGACATAAGAAGCATGTATGAAGGAATAAAGAAAGCCTGCGGTCCAGTGATCAAAAGAAGTGCACCATTGAAAACCTTGACTGGAGAAATCATCACTGATAAGAAACAGCAGATGGACAGATGGGTAGAGCACTATTTGGAGCTTTACTCAAGTGAGACCAAACTAGCGGATGATGCCCTCAACGCCATAGAGGCTCTACCAACTCTTGACCACCTGGACACACTTCCCACCATAACAGAAGTTAAGTGTGCTATAAATGAACTTGCATCTGGCAAGGCTCCAGGTAAGGATGGGATTCCAATAGAGGTTATCAGGAGTGGGCAAGACACACTCACTATACAGATCCACCAGCTAATAGAGCTATGCTGGCGTGAAGGACAAGTCCCACAGGATTTCAAAGATTCAAGCATCATAACACTGTACAAGAACAAGGGCGATCGGAGCGACTGCAACAACTATAGGGGTATCTCACTTCTGTGTATTGTTGGAAAAGTATTTGCCAGAATTGTTCTGCGCAGACTTCAAGTCCTAGGAGATCAAGTCCACCCCGAATCACAGTGTGGCTTTCGACAGAACCGGTCTACCACTGATATGATATTCTCATTGCGACAAATGCAAGAAAAATGCCGTGAACAGAATCAACCACTGTTTATTGCCTTCATCGACCTCACAAAGGCATTTGATTTGGTCAGTCGTGAGGGTCTGTTCAAGGCACTAAAGAAGATTGGCTGCCCACCAACTCTTCTGTCCATTGTGGAATCGTTCCACACAGGCATGAAGGGTATAATCAAGTTTGATGGTGCAACTTCTGAAGAATTTGAAATCAAGAGTGGAGTTAAGCAAGGTTGTGTACTAGCTCCCACCCTCTTTGGAATATACTTTTCACTTCTACTGAAATATGCATTTCATGATCAGGATGGTGGTATATACATTCACTCACGCTCAGATGGCGGCCTCTACAATGCTCAGAGATTGAAGGCTAAGACCAAAATTAGGAGGGTACTGATCAGAGAGTTGCTTTTTGCAGATGATGCTGCAGTTACGACCCACTCTGAGGAAGAATTGCAATGTCTACTATCTGCATTCTCCAATGCTTGTTCTGAATTTGGTTTAACAATTAGCAAAAAGAAGACACAGATTATGTCACAAGGTGCACATGGGGTACCATCAATCTTTATTGACGACGCCGAACTAGAGATAGTAGACCATTTTACATATCTAGGATCAGTGGTAAATAGCAAATTATCCCTAGATCAGGAAATCAACATCCGGATTGGTAAGGCAGCAACAACAATGAACAGGTTAAGAAAAAGAGTCTGGGAGAACAGGAAGCTTACTGCCAAAACAAAAGTCCTTGTCTATCAAGCCTGTGTCCTTAGTACTCTTCTCTATGGCAGTGAAACCTGGACAACTTACTCACACCAAGAGAACAACTTAAACAGCTTTCATATGCGGTGTCTGCGAAGAATTCTTGGTATTAAGTGGCAAGACAAAATCACAAATACTGAAGTATTGGAAAGATCAGGTTGTGTGACAGTTTATTCCATGCTCAGTCTTCGTAGACTTAGATGGATAGGACATCTTAGGAGGATGGATGATGGTAGAATACCAAAGGATATCTTTTTTGGTGAATTACAGATGGGTAAGAGATCTCAGGGTCGGCCTCTACTACGATACAAAGATGTGTGTAAGCGGGACATGATTGATACAGGCATTGATAATGCACATTGGGAGCAAGTCGCCGCTGAACGTGTTGCATGGAGGTCAAATATCAGAAATGGAATAAAGTCAAAGGAGAAAATTATTGCAGAAAAGTCACACACCAAGCCTTTGAGACGTAAGATGGTGCATGATGGTGGAAATGACCACGTGTTCACATGCACCCACTGTGAACGGACATTTACAGCGCAAATTGGCCTTATCAGTCACACTCGCTACCGCCATAGGTAAAAGTTATTATGCCTTTTTAAAGCACAAACTATCGTCTGTCAAGACGGCAAGGTGCCAATGAATGAATGAATATAGCACGGACATTGTTCGATAACGCATATAGTACGAACATTGTTCTGTAAGGTATATAGCACGAACTTTGTTAGATAACAAATATAACACGAGCATTGCTATGTAACACATATAGCACGATCATCGTTCGATAACAAATCTAACACAAACATTGTTTGCATCAATTGTTGTGTGACTGACATTACAAGAGCAACTCACTAGCAATCTGTACAAAGTTCATGCCCCATATGATTGACCACACCCAGCCGACAATGACGACGAAGGACACCATCTGCAGAACAGCTGACAGCAGATTCAAGCCAAAGGCTTTGGCAGGCTTGCCCAGTTTCGTTTTACATCCGCAGAGACAGGCCCAGGATGACATAAACGTACCTGGAAAATGGACCAGAAAATTATATCACTTATCTGATAAACTATATATAATATACATATATATATATATATATATATATATATATATATATATATATATATATATATATATATATATATATATATACGTGTGTGTGTGTGTGCGTGCGTGTGTGTGTGTGTGTGTGTGTGTGTGTGTGTGTGTGTGTGTGTGTGTGTGTGTGTGTGTGTGTGTGTGTTGGACATTGAGTTGATGTTGATGCCAGTCCTCTGTTTTATGATGATAAAACGATTTGTTACAACTATACGCATACGACCAATAGAAGTCAGAGATCATGCTAATCACTGCACACAAAGAGCACTTGAAAAGTTAAAGTACTTGTATATACAACAGCAGTCGTAAGGCGGAACCACATCTTGTCCTACTTCGTCCTCAATATGACATTCATTGGGTAGTGTCTAATTATAGCATGTCTGCGATATTCCTGTATATCGGTCGACATGACAAAGTTTATACTCACGCTCTGAGATTGGATTCAACGTCATGTGTTAGAACACCCCCCTTCCCCCCTCCCCCACTCAATCCCACGCTCTCTCTCTCTCTCTCTCTCTCTCTCTCTCTCTCTCTCTCTCTCTCTCTCTCTCTCTTGTTCTCTCTCCCACTTTCTCACTATCTCCTTCGATCTTTCTTTCTCGCATTCCTCTCTCTCTTTCTCAGTTTCTCTCTCTCTCTCTTCTCCTCTCTCTCTCTTTCTCTCTCTCTCTCTCTCTCTCTCTCTCTCTCTCTCTCTCTCTCTCTCTCTCTCTCTCTCTCTTCCTCTTTCTCCAAGTTTTACTCTGTCAAACTGCAATGATGCCGCCAAAACCTAAGATGAAACAACTTTGGCTCTATTTTTTTCTTTAAGCCTGATAGAATCAATCAATCTATCAGTAGCTGGGTACATTCATCTCCTGCTCTATGTCTGCGGACTCGTATGGCACCAGACATCAAACAAGTCTGTCCACATCTCCTAATAAACTTTACTTAGTGATGTTTAGAGTGTAATTTCATATCTTTTATTTTAATCAGGTATACGTACTATGAGTACGCCAAACTGAGTGGAACAAAACGACTTATTAGTTGTTGTTTTTTTTGTCCTGCTGTCTACCTATACTCACACTGGTTCCATTATAGTAATCTAGCAAAGAACTACTAATGTTTTGTTTTTGTGCGATTCTCCCTTCTCAAACGAGTTGTAAACGTAGCAGGAGTAAACTATCATTCACCAAATTCAACACATTGAGATCTCTTGATGTAATCTATTTTTAGTGACGACGCACTGGCCATTAGAGTGATGCGCAATTCTTGCAACAAAACATAAAATGATGCAATGTTGTTGTTTTTTTTTAACAAGACTGTAGTGAAGAAATAAACTAACATTTCCTGTATTTTGTAAATATAATATTACATATGTGCGGATGCCTAAAGACTAGACGTGAGGTAGACAACATACCTGTGTATAGCAATTTAATATGTTCGTGGGTGTTCCGTGTGTTTTTAGATTTCCTTCTATTTTGTGTGCCTGGTGATTTCCTGTAAAAGCACTTTCTATATATACTATTTTCACGTTTTCTCAAGTGTGTCAATCCCCACGTCAGAGATGTTTCCTTACATCTGGATTTGCTGGGATGTGTCTAGTTCTCTTCCTTACATCTGGATTTGCTGGGATGAGTCTAGTTCTCTTCCTTACATCTGGATTTGCTGGGATGTCTCTAGTTCTCTTCCTTACATCTGGATTTGCTGGGATGTGTCTAGTTCTATTCCTTACACCTGGATTTGCTGGGATGTGTCTAGTTCTCTTCCTTACATCTGGATTTGCTGGGATGTGTCTAGTTCTCTTCCTTACATCAGGATTTACTGGGATGTGTCTAGTTCTCTTCCTTACATCTGGATTTGCTGGGATGTGTCTAGTTCTCTTCCTTACATCTGGATTTGCTGGGATCTGTCTAGTTCTCTTCCTTACATCTGCATTTGCTGGGATGTGTCTAGTTCTCTTCCTTACATCTGCATTTGCTGGGATGTGTCTAGTTCTCTTCCTTACATCTGGATTTGCTGGGATGTGTCTAGTTCTCTTCCTTACATCTGGATTTGCTGGGATGTGTCTAGTTCTCTTACTTACATCTGGATTTGCTGGGATGTGTCTAGTTCTCTTCCTTACATCTGGATTTGCTAGGATGTGTCTAGTTCTCTTCCTTACATCTGGATTTGCTGGGATGAGTCTAGTTCTCTTCCTTACATCTGGATTTGCTGGGATGTGTCTAGTTCTCTTCCTTACATCTGGATTTGCTGGGATGTGTCTAGTTCTCTTCCTTACATCTGCATTTGCTGGGATGTGTCTAGTTCTCCTCCTTACATCTGGATTTGCTGGGATGTGTCTAGTTCTCTTCCTTACATCTGGATTTGCTGGGATGTGTCTAGTTCTCTTCCTTACATCTGCATTTGCTGGGATATGTCTAGTTTTCTTCCTTACATCTGGATTTGCTGGGATGTGTCTAGTTCTCTTCCTAAGGGCGAGGGGATTACTGTGGTAATTCGTAATCCCTCATACCGCGTTCGAAACACAGCTGCGTGGGATTTGGCGGCAGTTCGCCTTTCGTTATTTTTCATGCAATGTTATGAGTGCCGATCATTCAGAAAGGAATGGCAAACTACTGAATGTACACTTGTCAAGAAATCAAAACCAACCAAATAATGTTGGGGTTGATGGCGACGTCCGGTAAGGAATATGCAATTGACTATTAACTCTCTAATGTCAGCATTGATTGGTCACACTATTTTAGTCCTTTAGCAAATTAAAAGTGATGTGGCCAACACTACGCAGGAAGCCAAAGAAGATTGATAAACCAACACAGAAATGGTGTCGTTAGCCGGTACACGCTGCGGAATTTGCTGAGGAGGGGATCCGAGCACTTATGGACTGAATGGTTCGATGTGCAATGAGAATGATCTGTCGACTAACTAACTAACTAAATAACATTTTAGTCCTTCTATTCTGCACACTTAATGAATGTCAAACTATTTTTTTCCCGCGTTTCCATCCTGTTTCAGGATATTGAGGTCAACACCAGCATCTTTCAGCTGTATGTTGATTCCTAGGCTAGATTACGCTCATCAGCACGCCACGACTTTCTGAGCGACCGGCTCCATACTCTCATAAGTCACTGGCGCGACTCGAACCACTTCTAATTCTCGTGCGCTCACGGCAACCACGAGAGTATTCGGGGTTAACGGAGAAAGCTGCTAACTCCTCGGCCAGGGAGCCGGCTATGTCACACTATTGTGTCCTTCTATTCAGCAGTAGTGATTTAATGTTAGCGTTAAATATTATCTTAACACTAGTTAAAATCGCTTTCAACTTGCACCAGTGCCTTACTGCTATGAAAGCTCGTCTTACCTTTTGTATTCTTATGTTAATATCTGTGTCCTTTGTCTGCAGTGCAACCTTTTATTTTATGTTGTGCTTTGTTATCTTCGCCGGCTCCGTAACGAAGGTGTTACGGACGCAGTTTGTAACACCGCATATCCGCGTTCGAAACACAGCTGTGGACAATTTGGCAGCAGACCAAAATACGTTGTTTTTTTAATGAAATTGTATGGGTACCGGTCGTTCAGAAACCAATGGCAAACTATTGAACGTAAACTTGCCTATGAATCACGAACAGCCGAAAAATGCTGGGGTTGACTGCTACGTCCTGTAAAGGATACGCAAAACTGTTTGTCATATTATGGTATGGTTTGTTATGTTCTGTTATATTATGTTATATCAAACAATGTCACTGAATAGTCGACATTCCCATGCTTGCTAAGTCCTCCAATGGAGTAACCATCCTAAACTATTTCTGCTCTCTGTTCCCATGTGGAGTTGTTTATGATATCTCCGCCCTTGATCTCGAAGACGTCATCAACATTTTTGGCCAGGCTTCAAACTCTGTTCTTTTAGTCGGGCTAGCTCTCGTCAGTATCTGTCTGCCGAGTCCGTATCAGCCCTGCCCATATGTTGTTATTTCCCTTTTGCATTAGTGAATTATTTTCCAACTTGTATGCGCGTCAGTTGCCTTTTCCCTGGCATGTCCGGATGTATTATTCCAGGTGAGTGATGTGAGGCGCGACTTCTGAATACCCTCAGTCATTCGGAGCGGAGACTGCTTGTTGCGATTTTCTGTAGGATGTTCATGGTGTCTGATATGATATCGTATTTTACGGCTGCTTGTTCGGCTGCACCACTGAAGAAGCTGTGATCTCCATATTTAGGCTTGATGTAATTGTCTGGAACTCTACAGTGTATCCTTTGACTGTTTTCCCCACCATTTGTTATTTGTATCCCCACGCAGACATCGACAGCGCTTCCATACGAGTAGATGATGTCTTCTGATGCTATTGTTGTTTTACCCGTTCCCCTATCTCAGTGTTGGTCGATGAAGGCAGCTGACATCTGCAGTACCTCCCTAGTGTAATGACAACCTGAGTGTGTTTTTGCATGCCTGCCTGTATATCAGTCCATGTAGTTGCTTATGTAGTCATTCATCAGCCCAGTACCATTAGTGATGTCATAAAAGTCAATAAGACTCCCATCGCATTCACCATCATCATCTGTCATGCCGATAAGCGTAGGAGGTCATGTTTCGCCATCTAACGCGATCTCCAAAGTCGTGGATTAGCTCAGTTTTCTTGTTTCGGCCATACCTTGTGGCCAAGCCATCCAGGTATTTACTTCTCTATCTTCCCGTTGTCCTTGTCCCCTCACTCTTGCCAGTTGCCACTAATTTCTCGAATTTATTTCATCTCATAACGTGTACAAAATAGTGTGACTAATTCTATTTCTCTTATCAGTTTACGGTTTTCATTTGCGACCTGGTCATCGGTTTTTGTCTGGCCATGGTATTCTTTGCATTTTGCTCGGAAACCACATTTCCACTGCCATCACAATCGGTTTAGGATTCTAACACAGTCTAGCCCATGGAGTGCTGTTTAAGCTTGTTAGCTCTGCATTGTTTCTGCTTTTCAATGAAACAGCTGACTTCGCATCTGTAATGAGAACTTTGTGTTTCTTTATTTTTCTCTGCCAACAGCATAGCTGCAGCTTCCAAGACCTCTACCTCTGTTCTGAAGTTACTTGAGAATTTCCCTGTTGCCACTGTCTGTGTTTTCTTTACTCCGTTTTTAGATTAAGGAGAATCTCTCCATCTCCATTTAGGCTGCTCTGTGTATACATGCAGGGATCCAGGTGCTGGTTGGGTAATGTTCACTATGTAATTCATGGCTGATTTTCATTATTCTATTCTTACTCTGTGTTATGTTGTTGTTTGTGTGTCTCTTCTCCCCCCCCCCCCCCGATACCAGGCATATTTTCTATCATTTCAAGCACGCTCTATTGTCTCCAAACTGGAAACCTGTGTTCACTGTTAATGAGTTCGGCTGTTGATGTGTTCTATTTAAGACCTTTCTTATTCATTCTCTTTGCTTTGCTTTGGTCTTCCATGCCTTTCACAATCCTTACACCTGTGATACAGCTGGTGTGGTCTGTCAGTCTTTAAAATGTTGCTGCTTATTGCTGGACTCTGCCATAGTTTCTATCTTGCATATGTTGTAAACACGAGTTGTTGTTTTTTTTTCTTATTCATAAATGGGCGTTGTTTTCTGAATCCAATTACTGCCCGAATTTTTTGGTTTTGGATTGAATGTTATTAAAGACTGACTTAGATGCTTTTTTTCCAATGCTGTAATACCGTAATCGAGGACTGGCCTCACTCGTCAAATGTATAGCTTCTTCAGAACTGTCTCATCTGCTCCCATATTTTACCATCAAGTTTTTTTCATGATTGCCATTTATAGCTTTGTTCTTGTTTAATGTGTCTCAAGATGTGTTGTCCTTGTCAGAGGGCGAAGATTACAAGTGTAACCTAGATAATATTCATGTTCTCCCTGGTGTAGTATTTTACCATTTAACAATAGCTTTATTTTCTCCCTGATGTAGTATTTTACTATTAAACAATATCTTAGTGTGCTGTGATTTACTTGAGACTTACCTGTTGCCCTATGCGTTACGGACGCAGTTCGTAATTCCGCTTACCCGCGTTCGAAACACAGCTGCAGAAGATTTGGCAGCAAACCGTCTTGCGTTGTTTTTTTGTTTGTTTTTACGAAATGGTATCGGTGCTGGTCGTTCAGAAAGCAATGGCAAACTACTGAACATAAACTTGCCAAGAAATCACAACAGCAAGAAATGCTGGTGTTTATTCGGTGTCCTGTACAGGATATGCAACTAACTTTAACTGTTGCCTAATGCGTATTAAGGCGAGTACACAAGCCCATTACTGTTTACAGGGCAATATTCGTAGGCGAAACGCCCCATCATAATCTAAGGAAAGACAGCCCCAGGCACTCTCTCTAACTACTAAGCTAGAATAGCATATCCAAAGCCATGCCAAAGTGTTTTGCCTTCTCCACATATTTCTGGATCATTTCAATTCACTTCCTGAAATAGCTGGATTTAGTTAACTTAGGGAATTACTGAATAATTCAAGCAATCTGCGGATCCAAATTTTGTGAATTAAACTTAAGAGAAACAGCTGTTAAAGTGAGCAGCGGTATGTATATTTTGGGTAATGACGTTCCAAGGTGGTGTCTAAGTGCTTGTATTTGAGTTGCAATGAAAGTTGTATATTGTTTGCCATATTTCCGGTACTCTTTACACTAAGTGGAATATTTAGTAGAAAAGTAGGTAAAGGCTCCTTTTTCACGCCGTGGCGGGTCTTTGGTATATGGTGTTAATGCTATATTTTAACTGATCAATGGAAACTCGATGGGGATGTGGTTAATGTTACGCCAGGCGCCTTTATTTCCCATAAATCATTTCCATGTAACCATTTTATGCAGGATAGATTTGGGAACCTGGGTGAATTTTGTAAAACCAGTGCCTCGAGGGAATTCAAACACAGGGCAAACCGGAAGCAACGCGTGCTAGCAACTGCTGTTGTTCTGGTCATACATAATGTGGACATGAAAAATGACTTGCTAGTAAACTATATTGATAGAACGAACGAAATAAAGAGAGCTTTATTTTTAAATCAATAGGAAAGTAAAACAGACAGACAGTAAGACTGTTAGATAGACTGAAATCCATCAGACGGATGGATGGATGTATACTCGGAAAGGCAGACAGACAAACTGACAGACAACGAACAGATTGGCAGGTAGACAGACATATAAGATCTTATATGACGGCATAATGACACATATTTTTGAAGTTAGAAACTCTTCACACAAGATTGTTTGTCCCGTTTTATGAGTGTGATGAAGGACGACAGAAATTTGCTGACATAAATGAAAAGGACAACTAGAATTGTCGTGCAGAAACTAAAGCAATGACACCTCAGTTGATTGGAACAGATAGAACAACAAACGCCGGAATGCTAAGAGCATGCATCATTCCATTCACGACACAGGGGTTCGGGCCTTGGGACGATAAACCAGAAATTTCAAAATCACAAATCAACCTTCGAATATAAATGTTACAGAAGGGCGGTAAGGTTCGTCTTGACAGAAAGAAGGACGGACATATCTACACAAAAAGGACTCAGTGAAGAAGACTGATTTCTGAGACCAAAAGCAAATTAGAGAAATTAAAGATTGTGGATATGTTAAAAGATATGAATATCTCGAAAAGATAATTATGGGAAGGAATTCTACCGAAATGATTATAATAATAATAATAATAATAATAATAATAATAATAATAATAATAATAAGTCTTTATTTTCAAAGGGTTAAGAATTGGGCACGCAGGCCCGTCTGACATTCTGCCCTTCTTCTCTATTTCCTCTCATACATTCTTTCATTCAACATCACTTATGAAGCAACTTTTGACAACAAAAGAACATTAAAACGCATGAAAAATAATCAATAACAAATGACTCACTGAGGCAGTGTTTAACATGGGCATTATAAATACCTAAGGAGGGTGTAACGTGCCATACTTAAGGGAATGTTTTTGGCTAGTTGTCGTTTGAGATAAGTTACCATTATTGTCTATTTTGTGTTATTTGTTATGGGGGCATGTAGTCTGTACTAAGGTAGTGTTCAAACAGGTTGCGAATGTATGTATCATGATTGGTGGTGTCTTTGATTTCTTGTGGAAGATTGTTCCACAACTGAGCGGCAGAGTATGCTAAGCTTGTTTTATATAAGTCTATCCTAGGTTTAGGGACATGAAGTATATTTAGTCGTTCGCTATGTCTAGCGTTATATTTAAACAATGGCCAAAGGTAGCTTGGAGCATTTTGAAATAGGATTTTGTGAATTAGTTTGGTCTTATTAAAAAGCAGGCGCTTGTGGAGTGGCAGTAACCGGAGACGTTTATATAGGTTAGAATTGTCGGTAAGCTTTTCACCATTAATTAAACGCACTGCCCTTTTCTGGAGTGAATATAGGCGTTTTGTTATTGATTTGGAGCATCCATCCCAGACTGTGGAGCAGTAATCAATATGTGTTTGTATATGAGAAGTATAGAATATCTTTCTTGTGTTTTCGTCAAGGAAATTTTTAATTTTGGCAAGTTGGTATACTTTTTTGGCTATTTGTTTAACTAGAGCATGAACATGTGAGTTAAAAGTTAGATTTTGATCTATGATAACACCCAGTGTCTTGTGCTCGGTGACACTTTCTACAGGCGTGCTGCCAATGTGCAGCTGAAGAGTTCTCTGCGAGTTTAGAGTGTGAAGTCTTTGCCTGGTTCCTATTAACATAGACTTTGTTTTAGTAATGTTAATTTGCATGCGGTTTGCATGACTCCAGTTAACTACACTATTTATTTCCTGTTGCAAGGATAATTCTAGCACATTACGATCAACAGCGTTTGTATATACTGTGCAGTCATCAGCAAATAGATCGCAGGACGACGACAGAGTTAATGGAAGATCATTTATATAAATGGCAAATAATAGAGGGCCAAGAATAGACCCCTGAGGTACTCCAATATTAATGGTAATGGCTTGAGATAAAACTTTATTGTGTGATACTACTTGCTTTCTGTCTAATAAGAATGATTTTATTAATGTCACTATATTAAAACTTACTTTCATTGTTTCTAGTTTTTTAATTAGAATAGTATGATCTATCATATCGAATGCTTTCCTAAAGTCTATAAACACCGCTCCACATAGAGTATTGTTGTTAATATTTTGATGCCAGTTTTCTATCATGTTTGTTAGTGCCGTATGGCAAGAATATTTTGGCCGAAATCCTGACTGGCTGTCAACTATCAGTTTATGGCGAACTAAGTGATCTAGTGTTGTTTTGTTGATGTGCTTTTCTAGCGGTTTGGATAATGAGGATAATATGGAAATTGGTCTATAATTACTCATGAGACGATCGTCTAGAGGACCAGCTTTTAAATGAGGATACACTTTAGCGATTTTAAAGGCTGATGGGAAGTGACCTCTGGTTAGACATTGATTATATATAAAAGTTAGTGACTCGCAGATCGCCGGTGCAGCATGGCGAAGGATCCGACTACTAATTCCATCTAGTCCTGATGAGTTATTGTTTTTTAGATTACGGAGATGAGTAAATACTTCAGTTGTCGTCATTAGCGGTATGTTGGAGGAAATGTGTCCATAGCATTTGTTCTCACAGAATGATGATAATAAAGATATGTCATGAGGCGCATCTGGTATTGCAGCCTTCAGTTGGTTTATGTCGGACTGAAAGTATCTACTGAATTGATCACATGTAACCTGATTTGATGGTAATGATTGTGATGATTTGTGTTTGTTTGTCAAGGTATTAATTGCTTTCCATATATCTTTAGTGTTGGTTTTATCTATTACTATGTTCTTAAAATAGTTTTTCTTTTCCTTCCGAATAACATATTGAACTTTGTTTCTCAGACTACGGTACATAGTTAGATCTCTATTTTTGTGAGCCCTGTCGCGATCTCTCATAAGTTCAACTACCTCCTGTGTGATCCACGGGGGCTTTGTGTGATGTTTAACACGAACTTCCTTAAATGGAACATGTTTATCAAATATACTTAGAAAGGTCTTTAGCCAGTGGTCCAGAGCATCGTCTGGGTCAGGAAGCTGGTAAACATAATCTAGAGATGAGTTGACCAAATCTTGTAAGAAGACGTCTCGATTGAAATTTTTGTAATTTCTATATTTTATGCTTATATGTTTGTGTTTGGGAGTTTTGGTGCCCCTTTTCGACCACGTGCAACATACTGGATAGTGATCGCTCATTGCATTGATAGGTACACTACATTCTGTGATGTTATCAGCACACGTAGTATAAATATGATCTATAAGTGTTGCAGATGATTTAGTGATTCTAGTGGCTTGTTTGACTAACTGTTGGAAATTATATGACTCTATTATGTTTTCCCATGTTTTGTTTGATTTGTTAGCGTCTATGTTGAAGTCACCTAGCAATATTATTTCCCTAGCATTACTAAAGACTACATCCATCATAGTGGTGAATTTTTCATACCAGATATTTCCTGCACTGGGGTTTCGATAAAGATAGCCAACTACTAGCGGTAAGCGATTTTGAAGTTTAACCTCTATCCATACACACTCAATCTCACAGCTTTCAAAGTCTAGCCTGCGGTGGGCGTTAAGCGAGTTGGAAATATAAACTGCAATACCCGTCTCTTGTTTCTGATAGGGATCTCTTCTAATGGTTTTAAAACCTCTGATAGCGATGTCATCATCTGAGATGTTGCCATTTAATCGACTTTCGCTAACGCCAAACATGTGAAAATTTTGATTAAGTATAAGTGATAGTTCGGGCAGCTTCCCTAATAGATGGCATATGTTTACATGCCCGATTCTGAGCCCATTATTCCTGAGCCAGTGTTCGTACTTATTAGACATTTCAACAATGCGTAATCACAAGTTTAAAAGCAAAACACACACACACAAAGTGAATACAACTTACGTCCCTTATTACAAAACACACTCTAAAGTACAGAGAAACAGTAATATCTCTGTAAATATATAAAAATACGTACACAGATCCGTAAGGAAGAGCAGTGAAGACCCCCTCACTCACCGTGAAAACACAATTAGAATTATTATAAAAGCTATACAGCTAAGTACTATCAATTAATATAAAGTCAAAACCAGTCAATGTTTGTAATAACTTATAACCTAATACGTTACTAGATCAAGTTATAACCAAATATGCAGATAAACGTTTAAGGAGAGGCTCTTTCTTGTACCGAGATCCGGTGTAGCTTTGTCCTAAGTTGCTAGTAAATACCAGGTTGTGTTGGTTGTTGGTATAGCGACATTATAAGTGCTTGACGAAGTGTAGCTGGGCTATACCGTGTGAGGTGCAACCATTCTGGATTACAATTAAATGGGTACTGATGATGTCTCATGGGTATGTAATGACTACCAACTAGAGCCTCTGGTTGGTGGCTAACAGGAGGTTGTGCTGGCACGTCGTTGTTGCTGAGAGTCGGATCCTTTCTGGGGAGAATAGGAATCATATCTTCGTAATTATTACCCTCCTGTGTGAAAGACGACGTATTTAACGGACTTGGTGTTGTGGTAGTGTCCCGTCTGGCTTGGATTTCAGGTGCAGTGGTTATGAGTGGTCTGCACACTTCTGTCCTATTTGTACTTGATGTGACGGGAGTATGTCGTCTGGCTTGAGTTTCAGGAGTAGCTAAAAGTGTCCGGCGCGATCCCGTATTGGATGTATGGTATGTCCGTTCTGGATATTTTAAATTCTTGGCGAGAAAACTGGTGCCCAATGTAGATAAATGTATTTGATCCTTGTAAAGACTCTTTTTTGGTGCACCAGCCTGTGAAGTGAATGATGCTGTATTGTTGATGAATTGTATCTTGTTTTGAGAACAGAACTTCTGCAACATGTTGTTATTTATGTCAGCTAGACGGCGCTGGTGTCCATAACTCGGTGATATGATGGA
Organism: Cepaea nemoralis; assembly: GCA_014155875.1. Lineage (NCBI taxonomy): Eukaryota > Metazoa > Mollusca > Gastropoda > Stylommatophora > Helicidae > Cepaea > Cepaea nemoralis. The sequence continues at coordinate 717,327 of JACEFZ010001620.1, read as the reverse complement.
GGAGAAGAAAATGGATGAGTTAGGAAAAGTGTGACGTAACCCGTTCAAGAGTGCCAGCAGTTGAGACCCTGTGATTTGTTGGTTGTTCATGGTGTCGGTGATGCCAATATGTACGCTTGCCCTTCTGACACTATGATTAACAGCCAACCTGCTAATCTTGTCTGTTAGCCGGTCTACACCAGCCCAGGCAGTGGGATTATTGAAACAATGTCTTTGTCTGATGTGGCCATCCTGTCGCTGTATAAACCTTTCATTAAGGAATCGCCTAGTATAATATGTGTACAGTCAGGTCGTGCTGTCTGTACATGTTGGTTGTCAGCACGTCTCGACCGTTGTTTCATCCATTTCCGATTTTCAGCAGTCTTTATGTCTCCATGTGGTTCTCCCGATGTATCTTGTTGGCTTGTCTTGCCCGTTTGCAGCATGTTAAAGCACTGTAAGTTTTCTGGTGACTTTTCTTGAAGTACTTCAAACCTATTGCTTATTTTGACGTCAATGGGGTAGACTGCTTGTTGTTGTTTATCTTCGTCTGCACATTGAGGTGTTTGTTGTTTTTTATCTTCCTCTGCGCGTTGAGTTGTTTGCATAGTGATTATCTGTTCTGGGTGGGATTGAGCTTCCCCAAGATTTCCCAAGGATGAAGCGGTTGCTTGAGAATTACATGCTTCTTCGGTTTGGTTTGTAGAGGACGCATTCTGTAAGATTTGAACTGTATTTCTCAGCAGCAAATTTTCGTCTCGCAGGAGTGCGACTTCTGTCTTGAGTGCATTGTAATCACTGCTTATCTTGTTGTTTGCTTCAATGTTGGTTGAAAACAGTGACAATGAGCGCCTTTAGTGATTGTTCTAGTTCCTCAATGCGCTGTTTACAGTCGCACGAATGTCCATTGATAGTTAAGATGCTATTGTTATCTTGAGGCAGGTACTTCTTCAACAATGTCAACATTGGGTTCTATGTTGTTTTGGATACGCTCATAATTTACATACGATAGCAATCTAGGCAGAACTCGTGGAGATAGAAAGACATTTCTAAAGAATGTTATTGTAGGGAGAGATTCTGCACACAGCGGGCAATTTAATGATGACGGATCAACTTTACAGTACATGGAACTCGTGCCGGTGTTATACAGTTCTATCACGGAGGATCGTGGTATGTTTGTAATAACGACGAGGGCTTTACACTAATCGATCGGTTCAAGTGCGTCGGATATGGTGTTTGAACTTTATAAATCTATTCTATTCAAATGAAGGTGGGATTGATTTTGGTGTATCGTTTGTCTGGGATTGAAGTACAGAAACAGTCCACGTTGTTGGGGTGTAGAAATCAATCATATTTATGTCTTGTTATTTGTTAATTGTCTAGTACTCTGGTTCACGTCTTTTCTGAGAGTGATGCTATCATTCCCTCAATATTACATTGCCAGTGCCCTCACAGGCATGTGTAAAGCTTACAGACGGGCGCTCGGCATCAATCTATATAATATTCTAATCTCATCACAGCCTGGAAATGTTCACCGATAAGCGTGGGCGGTCATGTTTCGGTTGGATCAGCTCTGTGTTCTTGCCTCGATGATAGCACGTGGACAAGCCATCCAGGTATTTACTTCCCTGCCTTCTCTTTGTTCTTTTCCCCTCAATCTTGCCAGCTGTCACCAAGTTCTCCAATTTATTTCTTCCCACAACGTGTCCAAAACGTGTGACTGTCTCCGTCTAATTTCTCTAATCCGTTTACGGTTTTCATTTGTTTCTTGTAGAACTTGGTCATTGGTTTTTCTGTCTGTCCATGGCAATTTTTTTTTTTTTTTTTAGTTATTTATTTCTTTTTTACATTTTCCTCAGAAACCACATTTCCACAGCCATCAGATGTTTTTCAGCGTGTCTGCTTATTGTCCACACTTCACATCCATACACAAGTAATGGTTCTATGTAGCACTTCAACATTCTTGTTCTCGTTTCAAATGACATCTTTTTATTGGTCAGTATATTTTTCAACTTGCAAAAGGCTGCCTTCGCCATTGCGATTCTTGTTCTAACATTTTCGAGGTATCTCCCATCAGATATTATGACTGTTCCAAGATAATTGTACGGATTCACTTGTTTAAGAATATTCCCATTTACTTGTTTATTACATTATGGTATTTCCTTCTTCCTAGAGACGGCCATAATTTGTCTTCTTACAATTTAATTCTAACCCTAGTTGTATGTTTAAAAACAAAAATAAAGGTCTCTTTTACACGCTTTGAAGTGTAATAGGCATATATTTCTAGGTGATGCGGTTTATTTCCTGCTGCTCCCTCCATGTTCTCACGCTCCCTCCATGTCCTCCCGCTCCCTCCATGTCCTCCCGCTCCTTCCATGTCCTCCCGCTCCCTCCATGTTCTCCCGCTCCCTCCATGTCCTCCCGCTCCCTCCATATCTTCCCGCTCCCTCCATGTTCTCCCGCTCCCTCCATGTCTTCCCGCTCCCTCCATGCCTCCCGCTCCCTCCATGTCCTCCCGCTCCCTCCATGACCTCCCGCACCCTCCATGTCCTCCCAATATTATTAATCTCTGTCTGTAATTCTCTTCTCCATATGATTTAGGTCTCCCGATAGTTCATTTGGCTTGTGAGTTCCAGACAAGAGTTTTCTAGTTACATGGTCTATTACGGCCATACCTTCAATGTCGAGAAGGGAGTTATGTTCATCTGTATGACCTTCATACAGCACTGTTTCACCGGTACTTAGAGGCCGTGCACCTGTTCCGTTTCGCATTGTTTTGCACACCCAACATGCTTATCTTACCATTTCTTCCCCGCATGTGCTGTATGTCATCATTCTTTCATAGTTTTAACATTCCGTGTGCTCCCGGGGCATTTCTTGGTACCCATTTTCGGTTGGGTAAACCTGAGAGCCCATATCAGTTGTAAAAATTTTAATCCACTCTAATGTAGATTGAGCCCCTGAACACCAGGTAAATGTCTAGTATCTATGTTTGGCGTACGGTGACATGACTATATCTAAAACAAACGGATTCTAATCTAGTTGGGGACGGTTTTCTCATTGCATTTCGTTTCTTTCTTTTTCTTTTTTTTTTTTCTGTAGGCCTCGATGTTTTTACACTTTCTTCAGATCTTTGATGTTATGTCTATAATTCTCGGAAACTGAATACTGGGACCATATTACACAGCTCAGTTATAGTTAGTTGCATATCTTTTACACGACGTCGTAATCCTTCGCAACAGAGCCGGTAGTTTGCAAAGAACAGTGATGGAAGAAATGGTTCATAGAAGAGGATTCAGAGTCCATGATAGAGACAGGGCATTGAAGTTAACCCGCGCATGAAATTCATGAGGTGGGGAAACTGACATCTTCTTTCGTGGAAATTAGACCTAGCCACGGGGATTGTTAACCCGGTCAACAAATGCCCGCAGAAGTCGGATGGCTCGGCCTAACGGCGCAAAAACGCAGCTCTGCTGTAAACAGGCACAACGCAATCACGTCCACACAAAAAAAAAACTCCGGATGAAGGCAGCAGAAGAAGAATAAGACCTAGCGCCTCGGACACTGGCGTATGATAGAAGGTCGTGTATAAACATTGCACATGTTAAAAATACCTTTGCAGTTGCCTTAGTTTAGGTTACATTTGTAACTACTACTTTAAGGCACATGGATACCTTCAGACAGTACTCCAGTCTCCTCTCACATAGCAAACTAGTATAATCTCAGCACAGAATACAAACTCCCTAGTACCACTGAAGATGTACGTACATCAGAATCACACACTGTAAATATTCTTATGTGGGTAGGCTGTCTAATTTTGAAATGTAGCGTTGAATTGCCCTTCGCGACTGTTCATTTCGCCACTACTGAAGGCATTTTAACGTCCTATTAATTTTTCACGCTAGTCATTTTCGAACTGAATCGTTCAGACCTCGAATGCATTTGTTTCAGGAGACAATTGGGGCTTAACGCTGGTGCTACGGAATTCGTGCTGTGTGCGATGGACTCGGACGGCGGCATACCGTTCTACAGGGAGAGACCGAGCCATTCATTATCATTCATTCAGTAGCATGTCTTTTGCAGAAGCTCGCTCCTGTTACAATCATAAGCAAAATGTCTCGCGTCTGATACACCCTTCTGGAGATCCACCGTCACATTATGCACGCATCTCTTTGGCCTTTCCTCTCTTCCCAGGCATATACTCCTTCATTATTGTTCTCTCCAAACTTTCATGACGTTTCACCAAATATTTAAATTGTCTTTGTTTTATCGTCTTTAATAGCCAACCTTCTTCAATATTCAGCTCTTGAAGTATGGGTGCATTTGTTCTTTTCTTTATCCATGATATTCTTAGAACTCGTCTGTAACATTTATATTCACGGGCCTTTATGCGCTGTTCAGCTTGTTTAGCAAGTGTCCTGGTCTCACAGGCGTATGTTGCAATGAGAAAGATACATATTCTTAAAAATCTAACTTTTGTAGTTCTATCTGTCCCACTCCACAATTTAATGCAGTTGTGTTAGTCTTTGAAGAGCAATAGAGCAATCTTTTAATTTCTTTCATTGTGTCACCATTGTTGGTAATAAATGACTCAAGATATTCGAAATTTCAACCACCTCCAAAGTTTGCTCATTAACATATATTCTTTCTCCATAGTATTTTATCTGTATGCATTATCTTTGCTTGTGCTATGTTAAGATACAAGTTGTGATTTTCACTATTCAGTTATGTTGAGGTTATTAGGTTAGAGACCGAGCCAGAAGTGGTGAAATCGGATACAGTCAAGTCGGCCCTCTCACCATTTACTGTTGAATGTTACAAATTCCTAGAAACAAAGACCAAAGTCATAGAATCATACTGAATCTACCAACTGCCCGGCACAGAAAGCCTCACCATCACACAATAATAATTAATGTACGAACCACCCGAGAAACAAAGCTTAAGCACCACAAAAGGATAATTAATGTAACAAATATCCGGGAAACAAAACCTCACCGTCATACAATCATAATTGATGTAACAACTGCCCGGGAAACAAAGCCTCAACGTCATACACTCATAATTAATGCAACAAGTGTCCGGGAAAGAAAACATAAACGTCATACAATCATAGTTAATGTAACAAGTGTCAGGGAAACAAAGCCTCGGCGTCACACAATCATTTTTAACGTAACAAATGTCCGGGAAACAAAACCTCAACATCATACAATCATAGTTATTTTAACAACTGTCCGGGAAACAAAGCCTCGGTGTCACACAGTCATAGTTTACGTAACAACTGTCCGCGAAGCAAAGCTTCGGCGTCACACAATCATAATTTATGTAGCAACTGTCTGGAAAACAACGCCTCGACGTCATACAATCATAGTTAATATAACAACTGTACGGGAAACAAAACCTCAACGTCATACAATCATAGTTATTATAACCACTGTCCGGGAAACAAACCCCCCGACTCACACAATCATAATTAATGTAACAACTGTCCGGGAAACAAAGCCCTGGCGTCACACAGTCATAGTTTATGTAACAAATGTCGAGGATAGAACGTTTCAATGTTATACATTCATTGTTAGTATACAAACATGCTAAACTAAACGGAAATGGGTTGTTTGTTTGTTTGTTGTTGTGTTGTGTGTGTGTGTTGTTGTTTTTTTGGCGTTCGTTCGCTTTGAGCTCAAGCGTAGTCAATACACGTGCTGCTATTTCTAGTGCTCTGGGCTGATATTTTTTCGTGTGGGTTAGCTCTCTCTATTACCAGTGTCCCTCGCCATCAGGCGAACTTACGCAGACTTCTGAGGTACTTGTAATGTACGTCCCCAAGTCAATGGCGAGAAGTCAACATTGTAGTCCAACTGATCGGTGTAGGAGTTAATCCCGCTACCTCGGCGTCAGCACACGGAAATTTCAAGAACGAATGTTCTTATCCATTCGGTCACGCTGACCTCCATGGAATTTAATTTATATTGATATATAAACGGTTTTAAGGCGTGATGCTCGACTTACATCCATCCATCATGTGCCATGCCGATAAGCGTGGACGGTCATGTTCTGCCATCTCACTCGATCACCAGAGTCGTGGATCAGCTCCTTGTTCCTGTCTCGACCGTGCCATGTGTCCAAGCCATCCAGGTATTTACTTCTCGGTCTTCCCTTTGGTCTCTTCCCTTCGATCTTGCCTGTTGTCATCAAATTGCTCGACTTCATTGCACATATATTGCATGCGGTTGGTTTTTGTTTGTTTGTAGGACGACTTACCGAAAGCTTCGGAGAAATCAAGAACTCGGTAGCTCCAACGAAGACCTCCAGGAGTCTCCGAGAAAATCGCACACGTTAACCAAATGACGGAGTTCAGATGTGAACCTCGAACCTTTGGAAAGTATTAATCCATTCGCCTCACAGACTCCAAATCCATTCGCCATACAGACTCCAAATCCATTCGCCACACAAACTCCAAATCCATTCGCCACACAGATTCCAAATCAATTCGCCATGCAGACTCCAAATCCATTCGCCATACAGACTCCAAAACAATTCGCCATACAGATTCCAAATCAATTCGCCATAAAGACTCCAAAACAATTCGCCATACAGACTCCAAATCAATTCGCCATACAGACTCCACATCAATTCGCCATAAAGACTCCAAATCAATTCGCCATACAGACTCCAAAACAATTAGCCATACAGACTCCAAATCAATTCGCCATACAGACTCCAAATCCATTCGCCATATAGACACCAAAACAATTCGCCATACTGACACCAAATCAATTCGCCATACAGACTCCAAATCCATTCGCCATACAGACTCCAAATCCATTCGCCATACAGACTCCAAATCCATTCGCCATATAGACACCCAAAACAATTCGCCATACTGACAAACCTGGGGATTATGTTAGGTGTATAACTTTGGGGGGGGTTGGGAAAACGTAACCCGTTCAAGATGCCAGCAGTTGAGACCCTGTGATGTTGTTGGTTGTTCATGGTGTCGGTGATGCCAATATGTACGCTTGCCCTTCTGACACTATGATTAACAGCCAACCTGCTAATCTTGTCTGTTAGCCGGTCTACACCAGCCCAGGCAGTGGGATTATTGAAACAATGTCTTTGTCTGATGTGGCCATCCTGTCGCTGTATAACCTTTCATTAAGGGAATCGCCTAGTATAATATGTGTACAGTCAGGTCGTGCTGTCTGTACATGTTGGTTGTCAGCACGTCTCGACCGTTGTTTCATCCATTTCCGATTTTCAGCAGTCTTTATGTCTCCATGTGGTTCTCCCGATGTATCTTGTGGCTTGTCTTGCCCGTTTGCAGCATGTTAAAGCACTGTAAGTTTTCTGGTGACTTTTCTTGAAGTACTTCAAACCTATTGCTTATTTTGACGTCAATGGGGTAGACTGCTTGTTGTTGTTATCTTCGTCTGCACATTGAGGTGTTTGTTGTTTTTATCTTCCTCTTGCGCGTTGAGTTGTTTGCATAGTGATTATCTGGTTCTGGGTGGGATGAGCTTCCCCAAGATTTCCAAGGATGAAGCGGTTGCTTGAGAATTACATGCTTCTTCGGTTTGGTTTGTAGAGGACGCATTCTGTAAGATTTGAACTGTATTTCTCAGCAGCAAATTTTCGTCTCGCAGGAGTGCGACTTCTGTCTTGAGTGCATTGTAATCACTGCTTATCTTGTTGTTTGCTTCAATGTTGGTTGAAACAGTGACAATGAGCGCCTTTAGTGATTGTTCTAGTTCCTCAATGCGCTGTTTACAGTCGCACGAATGTCCATTGATAGTTAAGATGCTATTGTTATCTGAGGCAGGTACTTCTTCAACAATGTCAACATTGGGTTCTATGTTGTTTTGGATACGCTCATAATTTACATACGATAGCAATCTAGGCAGAACTCGTGGAGATAGAAAGACATTTCTAAAGAATGTTATTGTAGGGAGAGATTCTGCACACAGCGGGCAATTTAATGATGACGGATCAACTTTACAGTACATGGAACTCGTGCCGGTGTTATACAGTTCTATCACGGAGGATCGTGGTATGTTTGTAATAACGACGAGGGCTTTACACTAATCGATCGGTTCAAGTGCGTCGGATATGGTGTTTGAACTTTATAAATCTATTCTATTCAAATGAAGGTGGGATTGATTTTGGTGTATCGTTTTGTCTGGGATTGAAGTACAGAAACAGTCCACGTTGTTTGGGAGTGTAGAAATCAATCATATTTATGTCTTGTTATTTGTTAATTGTCTAGTACTCTGGTTCACGTCTTTTCTGAGAGTGATGCTATCATTCCCTCAATATTACATTGCCAGTGCCCTCACAGGCATGTGTAAAGCTTACAGACGGGCGCTCGGCATCAATCTATATAATATTCTAAATCTCATCACAGCCTGGAAATGTTCACCGATAAGCGTGGGCGGTCATGTTTCGGTTGGATCAGCTCTGTGTTCTTGCCTCGATGATAGCACGTGGACAAGCCATCCAGGTATTTACTTCCCTGCCTTCTCTTTGTTCTTTTCCCCTCAATCTTGCCAGCTGTCACCAAGTTCTCCAATTTATTTCTTCCCACAACGTGTCCAAAACGTGTGACTGTCTCCGTCTAATTTCTCTAATCCGTTTACGGTTTTCATTTGTTTCTTGTAGAACTTGGTCATTGGTTTTTCTGTCTGTCCATGGCAATTTTTTTTTTTTTTTTTTAGTTATTTATTTCTTTTTTACATTTTCCTCAGAAACCACATTTCCACAGCCATCAGATGTTTTTCAGCGTGTCTGCTTATTGTCCACACTTCACATCCATACACAAGTAATGGTTCTATGTAGCACTTCAACATTCTTGTTCTCGTTTCAAATGACATCTTTTTATTGGTCAGTATATTTTTCAACTTGCAAAAGGCTGCCTTCGCCATTGCGATTCTTGTTCTAACATTTTCGAGGTATCTCCCATCAGATATTATGACTGTTCCAAGATAATTGTACGGATTCACTTGTTTAAGAATATTCCCATTTACTTGTTTTATTACATTATGGTATTTCCTTCTTCCTAGAGACGGCCATAATTTGTCTTCTTACAATTTAATTCTAACCCTAGTTGTATGTTTAAAAACAAAAATAAAGGTCTCTTTTACACGCTTTGAAGTGTAATAGGCATATATTTCTAGGTGATGCGGTTTATTTCCTGCTGCTCCCTCCATGTTCTCACGCTCCCTCCATGTCCTCCCGCTCCCTCCATGTCCTCCCGCTCCTTCCATGTCCTCCCGCTCCCTCCATGTTCTCCCGCTCCCTCCATGTCCTCCCGCTCCCTCCATATCTTCCCGCTCCCTCCATGTTCTCCCGCTCCCTCCATGTCTTCCCGCTCCCTCCATGGCCTCCCGCTCCCTCCATGTCCTCCCGCTCCCTCCATGACCTCCCGCACCCTCCATGTCCTCCCAATATTATTAATCTCTGTCTGTAATTCTCTTCTCCATATGATTTAGGTCTCCCGATAGTTCATTTGGCTTGTGAGTTCCAGACAAGAGAGTTTCTAGTTACATGGTCTATTACGGCCATACCTTCAATGTCGAGGAAGGGAGTTATGTTCATCTGTATGACCTTCATACAGCACTGTTTCACCGGTACTTAGAGGCCGTGCACCTGTTCCGTTTCGCATTGTTTTGCACACTCCCAACATGCTTATCTTACCATTTCTTCCCCCCGCATGTGCTGTATGTCATCATTCTTTCATAGTTTTAACATTCCGTGTGCTCCCCGGGGCATTTCTTGGTACCCATTTTCGGTTGGGTAAACCTGAGAGCCCATATCAGTTGTAAAAATTTTAATCCACTCTAATGTAGATTGAGCCCCTGAACACCAGGTAAATGTCTAGTATCTATGTTTGGCGTACGGTGACCATGACTATATCTAAAACAAACGGATTCTAATCTAGTTGGGGACGGTTTTCTCATTGCATTTTCGTTTCTTTTCTTTTTCTTTTTTTTTTCTGTAGGCCTCGATGTTTTTACACTTTCTTCAGATCTTTGATGTTATGTCTATAATTTCTCGGAAACTGAATACTGGGACCATATTACACAGCTCAGTTATAGTTAGTTGCATATCTTTTACACGACGTCGTAATCCTTCGCAACAGAGCCGGTAGTTTGCAAAGAACAGTGATGGAAGAAATGGTTCATAGAAGAGGATTCAGAAGTCCATGATAGAGACAGGGCATTGAAGTTAACCCGCGCATGAAAATTCATGAGGTGGGGAAACTGACATCTTCTTTCGTGGAAATTAGACCTAGCCACCCGGGGATTGTTAACCCGGTCAACAAATGCCCGCAGAAGTCGGATGGCTCGGCCTAACGGCGCAAAAACGCAGCTCTGCTGTAAACAGGCACAACGCAATCACGTCCACACAAAAAAAAAACTCCGGATGAAGGCAGAAGAAGAATAAGACCTAGCCTGCTCGGACACTGGCGTATGATAGAAGGTCGTGTATAAACATTGCACATGTTAAAAATACCTTTGCAGTTGCCTTAGTTTAGGTTACATTTGTAACTACTACTTTAATGGCACATGGATACCTTCAGACAGTACTCCAGTCTCCTCTCACATAGCAAACTAGTATAATCTCAGCACAGAATACAAACTCCCTAGTACCACTGAAGATGTACGTACATCAGAATCACACACTGTAAATATTCTTATGTGGGTAGGCTGTCTAATTTTGAAATGTAGCGTTGAATTGCCCTTCGCGACTGTTCATTTCGCCACTACTGAAGGCATTTTAACGTCCTATTAATTTTTCACGCTAGTCATTTTCGAACTGAATCGTTCAGACCTCGAATGCATTTGTTTCAGGAGACAATTGGGGCTTAACGCTGGTGCTACGGAATTCGTGCTGTGTGCGATGGACTCGGACGGCGGCATACCGTTCTACAGGGAGAGACCGAGCCATTCATTATTCATTCATTCAGTAGCATGTCTTTTGCAGAAGCTCGCTCCTGTTACAATCATAAGCAAAATGTCTCGCGTCTGATACACCCTTCTGGAGATCCACCGTCACATTATGCACGCATCTCTTTGGCCTTTCCTCTCTTCCCAGGCATATACTCCTTCATTATTGTTCTCTCCAAACTTTCATGACGTTTCACCAAATATTTAAATTGTCTTTGTTTTATCGTCTTTAATAGCCAACCTTCTTCAATATTCAGCTCTTGAAGTATGGGTGCATTTGTTCTTTTCTTTATCCATGATATTCTTAGAACTCGTCTGTAACATTTATATTCACGGGCCTTTATGCGCTGTTCAGCTTGTTTAGCAAGTGTCCTGGTCTCACAGGCGTATGTTGCAATGAGAAAGATACATATTCTTAAAAATCTAACTTTTGTAGTTCTATCTGTCCCACTCCACAATTTAATGCAGTTGTGTTAGTCTTTGAAGAGCAATAGAGCAATCTTTTAATTTCTTTCATTGTGTCACCATTGTTGGTAATAAATGACTCAAGATATTCGAAATTTTCAACCACCTCCAAAGTTTGCTCATTAACATATATTTCTTTCTCCATAGTAGTTTTATCTGTATGCATTATCTTTGCTTGTGCTATGTTAAGATACAAGTTGTGATTTTCACTATTCAGTTATGTTGAGGTTATTAGGTTTAGAGACCGAGCCAGAAGTGGTGAAATCGGATACAGTCAAGTCGGCCCTCTCACCATTTACTGTTGAATGTTACAAATTCCCTAGAAACAAAGACCCAAAGTCATAGAATCATACTGAATCTACCAACTGCCCGGCACAGAAAGCCTCACCATCACACAATAATAATTAATGTACGAACCACCCGAGAAACAAAGCTTAAGCACCACAAAAGGATAATTAATGTAACAAATATCCGGGAAACAAAACCTCACCGTCATACAATCATAATTGATGTAACAACTGCCCGGGAAACAAAGCCTCAACGTCATACACTCATAATTAATGCAACAAGTGTCCGGGAAAGAAAACATAAACGTCATACAATCATAGTTAATGTAACAAGTGTCAGGGAAACAAAGCCTCGGCGTCACACAATCATTGTTAACGTAACAAATGTCCGGGAAACAAAACCTCAACATCATACAATCATAGTTATTTTAACAACTGTCCGGGAAACAAAGCCTCGGTGTCACACAGTCATAGTTTACGTAACAACTGTCCGCGAAGCAAAGCTTCGGCGTCACACAATCATAATTTATGTAGCAACTGTCTGGAAAACAACGCCTCGACGTCATACAATCATAGTTAATATAACAACTGTACGGGAAACAAAACCTCAACGTCATACAATCATAGTTATTATAACCACTGTCCGGGAAACAAACCCCCCGACTCACACAATCATAATTAATGTAACAACTGTCCGGGAAACAAAGCCCTGGCGTCACACAGTCATAGTTTATGTAACAAATGTCGAGGATAGAACGTTTCAATGTTATACATTCATTGTTAGTATACAAACATGCTAAACTAAACGGAAATGGGTTGTTTGTTTGTTTGTTTTGTGTGTGTGTGTGTGTGGTTGTTGTTTTTTTGGCGTTCGTTCGCTTTGAGCTCAAGCGTAGTCAATACACGTGCTGCTATTTCTAGTGCTCTGGGCTGATATTTTTTCGTGTGGGTTAGCTCTCTCTATTACCAGTGTCCCTCGCCATCAGGCGAACTTACGCAGACTTCTGAGGTACTTGTAATGTACGTCCCCAAGTCAAGGGCGAGAAGTCAACATTGTAGTCCAACTGATCGGTGTAGGAGTTAATCCCGCTACCTCGGCGTCAGCACACCGGAAATTTCAAGAACGAATGTTCTTATCCATTCGGTCACGCTGACCTCCATGGAATTTAATTTATATTGATATATAAACGGTTTTAAGGCGTGATGCTCGACTTACATCCATCCATCATGTGCCATGCCGATAAGCGTGGACGGTCATGTTCTGCCATCTCACTCGATCACCAGAGTCGTGGATCAGCTCCTTGTTCCTGTCTCGACCGTGCCATGTGTCCAAGCCATCCAGGTATTTACTTCTCGGTCTTCCCTTTGGTCTCTTCCCTTCGATCTTGCCTGTTGTCATCAAATTGCTCGACTTCATTGCACATATATATTGCATGCGGTTGGGTTTTTGTTTGTTTGTAGGACGACTTACCGAAAGCTTCGGAGAAATCAAGAACTCGGTAGCTCCAACGAAGACCTCCAGGAGTCTCCGAGAAAATCGCACACGTTAACCAAATGACGGAGTTCAGATGTGAACCTCGAACCTTTGGAAAGTATTAATCAATTCGCCACACAAACTCCGAATCCATTCGCCTCACAGACTCCAAATCCATTCGCCATACAGACTCCAAATCCATTCGCCACACAAACTCCAAATCCATTCGCCACACAGATTCCAAATCAATTCGCCATGCAGACTCCAAATCCATTCGCCATACAGACTCCAAAACAATTCGCCATACAGATTCCAAATCAATTCGCCATAAAGACTCCAAAACAATTCGCCATACAGACTCCAAATCAATTCGCCATACAGACTCCACATCAATTCGCCATAAAGACTCCAAATCAATTCGCCATACAGACTCCAAAACAATTAGCCATACAGACTCCAAATCAATTCGCCATACAGACTCCAAATCCATTCGCCATATAGACACCAAAACAATTCGCCATACTGACACCAAATCAATTCGCCATACAGACTCCAAATCCATTCGCCATACAGACTCCAAATCCATTCGCCATACAGACTCCAAATCCATTCGCCATATAGACACCAAAACAATTCGCCATACTGACACCAAATCAATTCGCCATACAGACTTCAAATCCATTCGCCATACAGACTCCAAATCCATTCGCCATACAGACTCCAAATCCATTCGCCATACAGACTCCAAAGCAATTAGCCATACAGGCTCCAAATCCATTCGTCATACAGACTACAAAATAATTCGCCATACATACTCCAAATCCATTCGCCACATAGACTCCAAATCAATTCGCCATACAGACTCCAAATTAATTCGCCATACAGACTCCAAATCAATTCGCCATGCATACTCCAAATCAATTCGCCAAAGAAACTCCAAAACAATTAGCCATAAAGACTCCAAATCCATTCGCCGTACAGACTACAAAATAATTCGCCATACAGACTCCAAATAATTGAACCCCCAATCTTCGGAATGAATTAATCAATTCGCCATACAGACTCCAAACATCGATACATAATGTTGTAGCTTTCAAAAGTGCCAGAGGTCGGGTTTCGCCACATAAATATTTTGGAATAAACGAAAACACAAGAGAAGCATAAACAAAATACAGATTACAACGTTGCTGCTATCTTTGTCTCTCTACCTTCCTTGTCACAACAATAACTTATCAGAGGTAGTACAGGAGAATCATTGGAGATGATAAATCACATTTGCTGGTGAGATTCTCAGAGGCTTTGCTAATTTGATTACACAATCTGTGAGCCAAAGCGACGCCATCTAATATGTGGAGAATATTATTCTTTGAGTAGTTGTATTTGTACAAGAGTGCTCGGAGGTCAGCGTGGCCGAATGGGTAAGAACGCTAACTCTTAAACGTCCGTTGTGCTGATGCTAAGGTAGCGGGTCCAAGCCTTACACAGTTGGACTGAATTGTTGACATCTCGTCCTTAACTTTGGACAAATTACAAGTACATCAAAAGTTTGAGTTGGTTCTCCTGATTGCGAGGGGCACTGGTAATAGGGTAAGCCAATAAACATGCAAAAAGCAGTCCAGTGTACTATAAGTAGTAATACGTTGATGGACTACGCTTGAGTTCAAAGCTAGTAAACGCAAAACAAGTGTGCTCAACGGTTATTATTATTATTGATACAATGTACATCAAAAATAGTGATGAAATGTCACTGGAACACTATAAAATGGTGACGAAATGTCACTGGAACACTATAAAATGGTGACGAAATGTCACTGGAACACTATAAAATGGTGATGAAATGTCACTGGAACACTATAAAATGGTAATTGAAATGTCATAGAACACTCTAAACTTGGTGAAAACACTCTAAACTTGGTGGAAACACTCTGAACTTGGTGAAAACAAGCTAATTTGCTACAATACATCTAGTTTCAAAGGGTCACAAAAATAACATTGTATTTGTAATCATCTGGATAGTGTGTTACACCTTACCTTTGCAGGCAAAGGTGTTCCTAGAAATCTTAAATATACTCATAAAAGTGTTTATATATCATCTTAATTTCACAGATAACCGTATTTTGATATTATCTAAACTGTACAGACAAACTTGTCATCTTAACTATACACACAAGTGTTTATATAATTTTCACTCTGCAGATAAAGGTGTTTGTTAAATAACCTGAATTGTACAGATGAAGGTGTTCTTGATACTCTTAGTTCTAAGCATACACGTGTTCTTGATGAACTTACCTCTACAGATAAAGATGTTCTTGGTATAATCTTACTTTTACAGATAAAGGTGTTCTGTAACGCGTCTATAATTTAGAAATAAAGATGCCATATATACGAATAATAATATCAGTGTTTTTAGTAGTACCTAGATTTATTCCTATACACTAATCTGTTTAGCTGAATGAGGGTATATGTCTGTCTGTCTGTCTGTCTGTCTGTCTGTCTGTCTGTCTGTCTGTCTGTCTGTCTGTCTGTCTGTCTGTCTGTCTGTCTGTCTGTCTGTCTGTCTGTCTGTCTGTCTGACTGTCTGTCTGTCTGTCTGTCTGTCTGTCTGTCTGTCTGTCTGTCTGTCTGTCTGTCTGTCTGTCTGTCTGTCTGTCTGTCTGTCTGTCTGTCTGTCTGTCTGTCTGTCTGTCTGTCTGTCTGTCTGTCTGTCTGTCTGTCTGTCTGTCTGTCTGTCTGTCTGTCTGTCTGTCTGTCTGTCTGTCTGTCTGTCTGTCTGTCTGTCTGTCTGTCTGTCTGTCTGTCTGTCTGTCTGTCTGTCTGTCTGTCTGTCTGTCTGTCTGTCTGTCTGTCTGTCTGTCTGTCTGTCTGTCTGTCTGTCTGTCCTGTCTGTCTGTCTGTCTGTCTGTCTGTCTGTCTGTCTGTCTGTCTGTCTGTCTGTCTGTCTGTCTGTCTGTCTGTCTGTCTGTCTGTCTGTCTGTCTGTCTGTCTGTCTGTCTGTCTGTCTGTCTGTCTGTCTGTCTGTCTGTCTGTCTGTCTGTCTGTCTGTCTGTCTGTCTGTCTGTCTGTCTGTCTGTCTGTCTGTCTGTCTGTCATTATATACCCAATGCGACTGAGATGTGTTAAAGGATCTTGTACTTTTGATGTATATAGCTAATTAGATTGTTGTCATTGTATCATCATTATTTTAGAAGACAGTTTCCAGAGATAATCCTTCTGGCATGCCTATAATGAATATTATCGAAACATTTCGTTATCTGGATAATCTTACGAGCAGTAATTCGTACGATTTAGGCTGATTCAGCAATCCAATTCTCCATTGCACTCCGCCAGACATTAGTGAGCCACTAACCTTCATGTATAGTTAATGTCTAGTCAATAGCTAATTGAAGGTTGTCCATGAGTTTGCGTATTTGGGGTCGACAATATCAGATAATCTTTCATTAGAGACATAAATCGACAGAAGCATTTGAAAGGCAGCCACAACATTTTCCAGGCTAACTAAAAGAGTTTGGGAGAATAATAGACTAACAGAGCGCACAAAAGTTCAAGTATATAAAGCTTGTGTTGTTAGCACACTACTCTATAGGTCTGAATCCTGGACCCTGTACTCACGACAGGAAAGAAAGTTGAATTCCTTCCACGTGAGATGTCTGAGAAGTATCCTGGGCATATCGTTGAAAGACCATGTAACAAACAAACAATTGCTTGAAAGATCGGATATCACAACAGTGTACTACCTCCTCAAGCAGAGACGTCTCCGGTGGCTGGGCGATGTATCTGGAATGAAGGATGAACGTATTCCTAAAGATCTCCTATACGAGAACTAGCCACATGGAAGAGATCAACCGGAAGACCCCAAATGCGATATAGGGATGTGTGTGAACAAAATATGAAAATCCTTGGATAGATCCAGACACGTGGGACAGAACTACAACAGACAAATGTTCCTGGAGAAGAAAAATACAGTCGCTTAAACGTCGACAGGGTCGACTTCATTGCACCGAGATTTTATCCCATATGGCTCACTTGACTACTTCGCCACGGAGACTCCCATGGAGAAGAGATGTACGAAACGGACTGGTGCTCTTTGAGTGCAATCTGATCCAACAAACTGAGGATAAGCGGCACAGGCATAGAATGCAGACACTTAAACTGTGACAGGGATTGTCACTCTCGCATTGGACTATACAGTCACAAGCGGTGCTGCCAGGCACCTCCCAAGCGGCACAACTCTATAGTCCTTCTACACTGAAAGAGGCCTACTACTACTACTACTACTACTACTACTACTACTACTACTACTACTACTACTACTACTACTACTGCTGCTGCTGCTGCTACTACTACTGCGATTACTGCTACTCCTACTACTCCTACTACTACTACTACTACTACTACTACTACTACTACTACTACTACTCCTACTACTACTACTACTACTACTACTACTACTACTACTACTACTACTACTACTACTACTACTACTACTACTACTACTACTACTCCTACTACTACTACTACTACTACTACTACTACTACTACTACTACTACTACTACTACTACTACTACTACTACTACTACTACTACTACTACTACTACTACTACTACTACTACTACTACTACTACTACTACTACTACTACTACTACTCCTACTACTACTACTACTACTACTACTACTACTACTACTACTACTACTACTACTACTACTACTACTACTACTCCTACTACTACTGGTGGTAATAAACTATAGAAATGTTCAGGACAGACAGAAAGTAGAAGTAGTAGTAGTAGTAGTAGTAGTAGTAGTAGTAGTAGTAGTAGTAGTAGTAGTAGTAGTAGTATTAGTAGTAGTACTACTACTACTACTTTGTGTCTGTCCTGAACATTTCAATAGGTTATTACCACCAGCATGTGCCGTGTCAACCGGCATTTAAGACTTTTGTCCCTGATTTCTTAAGGAAATATTAAACTGCTTTCTTAACTTTTTCAGTTGTGTGTGTTCATTTCTGAATATTATTTTTCTGTGACTTAATGCATTGAATAAGTACGTTAGATGGCGTTCATTTGCCGGTCCTGGACGAGAAGCAAACAAGCAGAGAAACAGCTCTTAGCAACTGAAAAGCATTGTGTGAGGAACATACAAAAAATACCATGACGGAGAGGACAGCGGCAGAGATAATCTATCAAACATGCAAATACAACCATAAACAATATAAAATGACATAAAGTAGTGCAGCTTTACATAACAGAATTAAGACACATACAGGACGTTGCGGCGATTAGCCTTCAGCAGCAAACAAACACATTCACAAATACAACATACAGTCAAGGAGATCTCCTGTGACTACATCAGAAGGTGACGACAGGACGAGAAGAACAAAAGAATGAAAATATGAAAGTAATGAAGAGAAAATGAGAATTGAAAAAAAAAATGTTTATACTCACCTCACAGTTCCGATCTGTAAGCAACTGTTGCTTACAGATTGATTACATAGTTGCTCACAGATCGGAACTGTGAGGTGAGTATAAACATGTTTTTCAATTCTCATTTTCTCTTCATTACTTTCATTTTTTCATCCTTTTGTTCTTCTCGTCCTGTCGTCACCTTCTGATGTAGCCACAGGAGATCTCCTTGACTGTATGTTGTGTTTGTGAATGTGTTTGTTTGCTGATGAAGGCTAATCGCCGCAACGTCCTGTATGTGTCTTAATTCTGTTATGTAAAGCTGCACTACTTTATGTCATTTTATATTGTTTACACTTTCACAGCTTTACCGCAGTTCCACCAAATTTTACAAATACAACCATAAACTGATAAGAGAAATTACCCGTAAACAGTCAAAGATTTTTCTGCAAATTTATGAAAAGACATACATTTGAAAACTTAGTGACAGTTGATGCACTTGATCGAAAATGAGCGAGAGAATGGTAAAGAGATTGTTTTAAATGGATAGTTTGGCTATATGGTATAATGGGGAAAACAATATAGACCTCATACACAAATGCTGGCTCTGTGAAATGGAGAACCTTGATCAACAATGCTTATGATCATGACTAATAATAATGACAATGACACCAGAGAGGGCTCACACTCAACCCGGAAACTAGGACACCAGATCATCAACCGAAAATGCAACCACTTCGTGGCACGGACATCTAGTATTTTAACGTGAAACTAAACTAATATTTACAGAACGACTTTGTTGCGGAAATCCTAACCATCATCTGATGCCAAAACCTCACGCTGGTTCTCCAGTTAGGCAGTCCTGACTCTCATTAACATATTGGCAAGCAAATGCTTTCAGAAAACACATGAATCTGTCCTGGGCAGCCGTGTCTGACAAGTGTTTGCAGTCTGGGTCCTCTGGCATTAAATTATCATTTCACGTTGACGTGTGAGAACGGTATGACTACGAAGAGTTCAACAGAAAGAGCCACAGCTTTTGATGCTGACTTTCGAACGAACGAACGAAGGAGTGAACGAACTTTGGCCGAGGGGTTAGCAGCTTTCTCCGCTAACCCCGAATACTCTCGTCACGTGACGCGACGAGAATTAGCAGTGGTTCAAATCGCAAAAGTGACTTATGAGAGTATGGAGCCGGTCGCTCAGAAAGTCGTGGCGTGCTGATGAGCGTAATCTAGCCTAGGAATCAACATACAGCTGAAAGATGCTGGTGTTGACCGCAATATCCTGAAACAGGATGGAAACGCGGGGAAAAAAAAAAAAAAAAAAAAAAAAAAAAAAAAAACAAATTGGGCACGCAGGCCCGTCTTATATTCGGCCCTTCCAATCACTCATCTTTCGTTCATCTGTGCATAGTGCATTCACATAGGGGAAAAAACATTGTCAAATGAATGTTGTAAACATAAACAATGCATGTTACCATGTTATGAGACAAAATCCCCCACCCACCCACCCATCCCCTATCCATCCGCGTGTCCCCCACACACACATCCACCACCCAACCACAGACATCCCCACAGGCACATACATATCCCTATCCATCCACCCATCCCCCAACCGACACATCCGACCCACCCCCCACATACACCATCTCCCCACCCACACACACACACACATCTCCAACCCACCACACATCCCTCCACACACACCCCCACCCACCCACACACAAACCCAGGCACACATGGATGCATCCACCCATCCATCACCCTCCCACACATCCCCCACCTTCACACATCTCCCCACCCACACGCACACATCTTGAACCCATCCCATAACCTACCAACACTCACCCACCCACATATCCTCCACCACCCACAAACACACGCCAACCACTCAGCCAAACACACGTCCCCAAACCACATATCCAACGCCCACACACATATTCCCGCCAAATCACATATCCCGCACCCACCCAAACATCCCCCACTTACACACATCTCCCACTCACACAATCTCACCCTCCCACGCATCCCGCACCCACACACACACACACATACATACACACACATCTCCCACCCACCCCCAACCTACACACACTCACCCTCCAACACATCCTCCACCCACCCAATAGGGTCATTTGTAAGGTTAACCAATTCTCTTACATGGAATAACGAAAGTGTGGCTTAGTGATAGGGCGTCCACCTTCGATTACAAAAGTAGAAGCGTCGTTTCTTGGTAGACTGTTTCCGGTGGCATGTGAAGTGCTAGATCTTCACATACTATAATTAAGTAGAAGTAAACAACCGGTTTCCACGCCGTGGGGAGTGTTGGGTATAACATATAAGCCCCATATATTTTTAGACCAATCGGAATTCACTGTTATATGTGGTCAATCGCGCGCAGAATTTTCTTGCCAGACCATTTCTTGGTATATATTTCAGACTAGTCGGTCTTGGGAACACAGGTAAATCATTAATAAAGCCACCATCTTGGTTCAGATTCGAACACATTATCACGGGGCCTGCAGGACTCCATTTCCAGCATGAAAGTACACTGGTGTTTGTCCATCAAGTATAATGATGACCATTCATTTCATCCAGTGAAGCTTGAAAGTTTTGAGCCGTGCGTTCTATGATGGCTGGCAAGGTCTATTTTGACTTGAAATTTCTTTGACAATGTGGGCAATGAATGCTTGATATTCCAGGAGGAGGATCTCCTGCGGTAGTTTTTTTTTTTTTTTTTTTTTTTTTGGTCCAATCTTTTCTTTTTTAAGCTCTTGTGGTCCTGTTTGCTTCGCAAGTAACTACACCCTTGCGTAATGATGTACACCATAAATTTAGATCTTTGGCAGCAGTCTCCCATGTGTCGTAACTAATTCCAAAAGCATTGAGCGATATCTCCAGTGTCGTCAAAGCGTTTACCACAACGCAACACACCGTACAAACAGTTCAATACAGTAGTTCAGTTCAGGGAGCCTGCGAGTCAGGTGACCAGTCCAGAGAATCTGATTCTTCATTAGTAGAGTGTGAATACTGGGCATGGACGCTCTCTCTAAGACTTCAGTATCTGGGATCTTGTCTTGCCATTTGACCTTCTGTAGTTTCCCAAGGCAGACTGCAAGTACACTATCCACTAGGCTACAGCGGTTTTTGTTGGACGTTACACACATAAAAATGTCCTAACAGTTGAAAATCGCAGTGAGTTGATCAACCTAGGCCACACATCTAATCGTAGCAAATATAACCACAGTAGAATAGTTGCAACACACTTGATGAAGAGATGGTCACCGTATTGTAGATATTATACATCGTGAAATCGTGAAATAGTGTGACAATTGGCCTAAGCTGAATGTTGAAGCGTCCCTTAATGTACCCCTCATTCTACGTTTTGCTATAGGTTTACTTTATTTCTTTATAAAGAACCTAAGTTTAAACAACTATCACCTGTCATCTACTACCTACAGTGCCTTGCCTTGAGCCCGAGGAATTAAGGCCACCTGGCTAGCGCAGTCGCAGCGAACTGTGCAGTTCGTGTTTTCTTTTTGCCCCAGACAGGTCAACAAATCTCCACCTTACCGAGGATTAGCAGGAGAACCTGGAATTCTAGCCACTAGGTTAGCTGTTCCTCATTCCATTTGTTTATTTTTAACGTCTTTGAATCTTACATTAAATTCCTCAATTAGTTTCGCACATTTTTCAGCATATTCAAGTGTCGAATGAGGCATTTGTGCTACCAGAGAGCTGGTCAGACCAAATGATTTCGCGGTGTTCATACGGCCCGCGGGCTTTACATTCCCCACCCATGATTTAGGGCATACTTGGCTTTGTGATCGTCATCATTTGTAGAATGTCGCCCCATAATGGTCAGCCGGGAGATTCTGGTCCCCTTGTCAAATTCCCCTGCCTCGCATATTAAATGTTGTGTGACATCCTTCGTGCTGATGGTCCCTAGTCTCTTCTCCCAGGAACCATACCTTTCATTAGGGTTATGTCTAAATCGCTGTAGCGTTTAATAAGGCCAAAGTAGTTCACTTTCCGAGACACGATGCTGTTTATGCGGTGGTTTTATTTGATGTTCAGATCTTGTAGACTCAGTTTAATTCTTCTTCTTGAAGCATTGTACCCTGGTATATTTCTTGTGTGGTCATATTTAATTCAAAACTCCATTTTTTCTTCTTTCGTAATTGCGAAATGGCTTATGACTCATCCGTTTGTTGGCACATTAAAGTTGCATGCTTTCAAACTGTGTTATTTAATGTGTTTGCTGTTGCTTGGCCTGGCTTCTCAGCACTGTTTCATCTCATCTTGTTGTTATGCAATTCTTGATTTACATGCAGTTTTGCCTGTGGACATTTTTTTTTTCAAATTTAGCAACAGATTTTGATCTTCACTGTATTTTGACAGACGGGATTAACTGCTCTAAATATATCGTACTGTTTGATGGAAGGACTGTGGCAATTGCGTGTCTCATTTCTGAAATTGGATTTCTGCCTATTATGAATGGATCAAAACTGTCACAGTTCTCATCATTTTTGACGTGTTCCAGTATATCTTATGTATAGATATTTAGCAGATATGGAAAGAACATGCAACCCTATCTACCTCCATTTCTTTGCACCTAAATCACGCGCATTGTTTCACCGGCGACTCTGACAGCCTCTTTCTGTTCATGATATTATGTTTTAATTTAAGTGGTTGAAATGTCATTGGATCCCTCATATCTCTTGCAATTGCTGATGTTCAACACAGATTAGTTCTTTTAGTTTAACGTCACAGCCTGGTGACATTTTTTCTTTAGACATCGTATTACTGATCCTACTTCCGATAATAACAGTTCTGCTTCTTTGTCTTCGCTGTCATGTGAATTATCTGAGGTTGGTTTTTTTTCCAATTATTATTATTATTATTATTATTATTATTATTATTATTATTATTATTATTATTATTATTACTGTCGTATTTTGAAACATTTCTCACAGTATTCTGTCCATCCTTCTAATACATCATAACATTCAGTTAAGGTATTGTCATTTGTATCATTTATTACATTTAATGATAGTCTGAGTGCGGTGGGATCACCTGGGTGGGTACAAGCCTTATCCTGGTGAGAAAAATGCAACCTAAAGACGAAATGCCATGGCGGGGCAGACCAGGCCCTAAGCTTTAATCGGTAACTGGTCTAGGTTCGAAGCTCCAACAAGCGGACAGTTATAGCATGGCTTTGTTGATCCAGCAGCTTTTTCGTGTACTATCATCAACACTTCTAATTTGTTTTTACTTCCCTGTTATATACAGGTAGTGCATATTTTGTTTCATGACTTTTCACGGTTTTATCCTGAACTCAACAATTGGTATTTCCTGATCCGTGTCGCAGGCTGCTCACAGTATTGTCTCTGTGGGCGTTTTACATCTTTGTTGTGTTATGACGTAGATACTTTGTTTCTTGCACTTACCATCAAATGACGTCTAGGCGTAGTGCCTTATTGAGTACTGTTTACATAGGGTTTTGAGACTGAATTACATTTGTTCCTCAGAGATACGCTGTCGTCAACAGAATGCAGTGGAAACTAATCTCTGCGTAATCACTATAATTTTTCATTTGCAAATTTTCTTGTTTATTCTCTAACCTCTACACAGTCCTCTACTTCTATGTGTGCCAATCAATACCTCTGAAATAATTAACCTGCGACCGACTGCAGAACTCAATTAGCGTGACGTACTCCTGTACACGCCGTGAAGTGCATTGGGTATATGGTGCCGAACCCATAAGTTTAAACCAATGGGTACACCATGGGTGATATGATCAATGGCCACTTACTTTCATCAACCTTTACTTCTTAGATAATTGCTAGGTACTCATGTTAGACAGCGTTCCAGATATCAAATTTAAAAAGTGTTCCAAGTACCCATGTTAGACTATGTTCCATGTACCCATGTTAGACTATGTTCCAAGTACCCATGTTAGACTATGTTCCATGTACCCATGTTAGACTATGTTCCATGTACCCATGTTAGACTATGTTCCAGGTACCCATGTTAGACTATGTTCCAGTACCCATGTTTAGACTATGTTCCATGTACCCATGTTAGACTATGTTCCATGTACCCATGTTAGACTATGTTCCAGGTACCCATGTTAGACTATGTTCCAAGTACCCATGTTAGACTGTGTTCCAAGTACCCATGTTAGACTATGTTCCATGTACCCATGTTAGACTATGTTCCAGGTACCCATGTTAGACTATGTTCCATGTACCCATGTTAGACTATGTTCCATGTACCCATGTTAGACTATGTTCCAAGTACCATGTTAGACTATGTTCCAGTGTACCCATGTTAGACTATGTTCCAGGTACCCATGTTAGACTATGTTCCATGTACCCATGTTAGACTATGTTCCATGTACCCATGTTAGACTATGTTCCATGTACCCATGTTAGACTATGTTCCAGGTACCCATGTTAGACTATGTTCCATGTACCCATGTTAGACTATGTTCCATGTACCCATGTTAGACTATGTTCCATGTACCCATGTTAGACTATGTTCCATGTACCCATGTTAGACTATGTTCCATGTACCCATGTTAGACTATGTTCCATGTACCCATGTTAGACTATGTTCCATGTACCCATGTTAGACTATGTTCCATGTACCCATGTTAGACTATGTTCCATGTACCCATGTTAGACTATGTTCCAGGTACCCATGTTAGACTATGTTCCATGTACCCATGTTAGACTATGTTCCATGTACCCATGTTAGACTATGTTCCATGTACCCATGTTAGACTATGTTCCATGTACCCATGTTAGACTATGTTCATGTACCCATGTTAGACTATGTTCCATGTACCCATGTTAGACTATGTTCCATGTACCCATGTTAGACTATGTTCCAGGTACCCATGTTAGACTATGTTCCATGTACCCATGTTAGACTATGTTCCATGTACCCATGTTAGACTATGTTCCAGGTACCCATGTTAGACTATGTTCCATGTAACCATGTTAGACTATGTTCCATGTACCCATGTTAGACTATGTTCCATGTACCCATGTTAGACTATGTTCCATGTACCCATGTTAGACTATGTTCCATGTACCCATGTTAGACTATGTTCCATGTACCCATGTTAGACTATGTTCCATGTACCCATGTTAGACTATGTTCCATGTACCCATGTTAGACTATGTTCCAGGTACCCATGTTAGACTATGTTCCAAGTACCCATGTTAGACTATGTTCCATGTACCCATGTTAGACTATGTTCCATGTACCCATGTTAGACTATGTTCCAGGTACCCATGTTAGACTATGTTCCATGTACCCATGTTAGACTATGTTCCATGTACCCATGTTAGGACTATGTTCCATGTACCCATGTTAGACTATGTTCCATGTACCCATGTTAGACTATGTTCCATGTACCCATGTTAGACTATGTTCCATGTACCCATGTTAGACTATGTTCCATGTACCCATGTTAGACTATGTTCCATGTACCCATGTTAGACTATGTTCCATGTACCCATGTTAGACTATGTTCCAGGTACCCATGTTAGACTATGTTCCATGTACCCATGTTAGACTATGTTCCATGTACCCATGTTAGACTATGTTCCATGTACCCATGTTAGACTATGTTCCATGTACCCATGTTAGACTATGTTCTATGTACCATGTTAGACTATGTTCCATGTACCCATGTTAGACTATGTTCCATGTACCCATGTTAGACTATGTTCCATGTACCCATGTTAGACTATGTTCCATGTACCATGTTAGACTATGTTCCATGTACCATGTTAGACTATGTTCCAGGTACCCATGTTAGACTATGTTCCATGTACCCATGTTAGACTATGTTCCAGGTACCATGTTAGACTATGTTCCATGTACCCATGTTAGACTATGTTCCATGTACCCATGTTAGACTATGTTCCAAGTACCCATGTTAGACTATGTTCCATGTACCCATGTTAGACTATGTTCCATGTACAAGCATCAGACGGTGGTCGTGGTGCCCAGGTTAAACTGTGATTCAAGTGCCTTTTTTTAGAATGTGAATCTGGGAGCCTAGAAAAGAGAGATAGTTTAAAAAAACCTGTTGGAAGAGGATTCGAAAACATGAGCACCGACAGGCCAGCATATTAGCCCCATTTCATCAACTGTGTGCCCGTGACGACTGGACACCGAATTACGAGATTAGAATGAAACCACAGGTGACAGATATGGAGTGTTTGGCAGAATGCTAAGAAACCCAAGGACATGAACTAAGGGGAGAAGGGGGGGGGGGGGAGAGAGAGAGAGAATAAGACCAATACCCAAGAATTGGAAGAGGGCAAATGACACAGACAGATGACTACTTACACCAAGCAAGGCAATCGTTATTGTGTTTTCTCGTTTTGAGACGAGAGGATCTGGGGCAGGTTGTGACAGCGGAGGGGAGGGGGGGGGGGGGGGAATCGACTAATCGACTATATTAAAGACAGATGTCGGTAAAGTGATGCCGAAAGTGAACTTATCAAGAACACCGAGGATTAATGATTATAAATTGATGCGATTGCCTGTACGTCACGGCATTTGACCTGATGATAAGCAAACTGACGTCGTTTTAAAATGTATTTATTCTTGGCTACATTTGGTTCGGCAGCCGCCGTAGCATAATGATTAGACGCTTGCCTGCCTGTCTGGTGGTCTTAGTGCTACATTAAAATTAACCGTAACTCCCAGTCTAACATGGGCATCAGAAAATATCTTGGACAGTAAAGTCGGCCGGC